>CM038675.1:227441031-227923150 GCA_021605145.1 Aegilops bicornis
AATAACGGAGGGATTTGAGGACCTCCTGCTTGACCACCCTACCGGTGAAGGGGAGACTAGGCTGGGTTCTGCTCTGAAGACTCCATGCCTATGGAGGAAGGAGCTCATCAACCTTCCGAACTAGACGCCTCCGCCTCCTCCTCCTCCTCCGGCGAGTCAGAGCACTCCGCCTCCTCCACCGCCTCCTTCTCCGGGCGAAAGTGACGATCGTGGCACACGTGGCGGCACTCCGCCTCCTTCTCCGCTGCGTGGCGGCACTCCGCCTCCTTCTCCGCTGCGCCAAGGCGTGCCCGAGCAGCCAACCTCCTCCTTCTCCGCCACAAGAAGGGCGGAAGAGACCCGCCGCCCGCTCGGTTGCTCCGGCGCGTCATAGTCCTTCTCCTCCGCCGTAAGCAAGCAAGAAGACATCCGCCCGCTCGCTTCTGCCGGGCGTCTAGCAAGACAGCCAAAGGCGGAGGAAATACAGATTCGGTCCTTGTCTCAAGACTCCAGAAGTTACCGTCTGAGAGGACCGAGGAGGAAAACGCGAAGATCGCGCAGCATCAAGTGGATGACTGGTTTGCGGCTGAAAGCAAAGAGACATCCACCTCCGGAGGAGAAGGTAGATCCGTGAAAGCGAAGCGCACTCTGGCTGCCCCGAGGAAACCGCAAAATCTCCGCCGAGAACCAACTATGAGCGACATTACTAAACAGACATATCTCCAAGCGGAGCGGTCGGGAAGTCTTGTCGACATCAAAGAGCAAAAGAACGCAAAGCAGCTGCGAAAAAATTGACCAGCTCGGCGAACAAGCAAACCAATCGTGCCCCGCTCAATGTGTCTAGCGGCAACATCGTCGCTAATGTTCCGGGGATGGTGGCCGGTTATGGCAATCTACAAGATTACCTGCCTAACGATGCACTTCCTGAATACATGAAGGTGGAAGAACACAGATACGAGTACGGGAAGCCTCTCGTCAAAGATGAAAAATCTCTAACAACGATGATGCGAAGATTCCATACTTGGTACATGAAAACCTGCAGAGAGTCTGGGGGACGAATAGTTTGTATCTGCACATTAAAGAGGAGCACGACCTCGTTGGAACTGATCTGTTGTGTGTTCCATTTGAGGAGTTCTTCGCGTTCTTCAATCAAAAGGCCCTCGATAAATTAACGGTCTTTTGCTACTGCCTGTAAGTACTATTTCTGTCATTAAGTCTATATATAGCTCGGCTCTTTCATTGCATTTATTTATAATTAATTATCCTCAATATATTATACAGATTGAAGATCGTCGAGTGCAAAAAAAATAAAATCTATGATATTGGGTTCATTAACACAAATATCATAGATGTATTTCTGGTTGAAAAGCACGTCAAAGAGGCCGAGGACAACTTGATACAATCGTTGATCAAAAATCAAAAAAAAGATACCATACTCTTTCCTTACAACGGCAAGTGAGTGTTACTGATCGTTTGCATGTTCGGTTTCCCTTATTACTCGAGCGAGTTTATAGTAATGTAATTGATGAGTTATGCATGCGTGCGCAGGTACCACTATATTCTTCTGGAGATTAAGCTTGAGCATGGACTAGTAACCGTCTTAGACTCGAGACGGAAAGATCCCAACACCTATGCGGACAATGACTGAAATGCTCAGCAAGTAAGTTCAATCGATCATTATCGCACCATAGCGGCAACTTTTTGTTCATTTCCTGATATCTCAAGTAATAATAATTATTTTCTTTGTCTTGCAGGGTTTGGAAACAGTTCACCGCAAAAGCTCCGGGACTGCCGAAGGAGGTGCGATATACATACCCGAAAGTAAGTACTACTGGCTAGCTAGTTGTGCGCATCTCCCGTTGATTCTATAGCTATACTTTCATCAATGCCATTTATAATGCTTCATTATCAGTTTGATTGACCTCTATTTCTCGTGAAAGTGCTTGTGGCAGGAACAAGGGAATGATTTATGTGGATACTACGTGCGTAGTTCATCTACAACGCGACTTTGAAAAATAAGCGGGCTACTCTCAAAGACAATATGAAGTGCGTAAGCAATTAATAATATTCACAATTTCATTTTATTACATCATCATTTCTGTTGAGTTTCATTCATATATATGTATTAATTAACCCCCTTCTTCAAATTAGACGTGGCAGATGTGAAATGAACTCCTAGAACCAGATCGCATTAAAGCAATTCAAGAGAAATTGGCGGGATTTTTTTTTGACCACGTCATCAATAAAGCCGGAGAATACCATGTGGAAGTTGATTTCAAATGCTAAGGAACTGTAATTGAGAGATCTTATATATTGTACATGTATGTAGCCAGTAGCGTCAGACGTACATGATACGAAAACTTGTTGTTCGACCAATCTCTCGGAGAAGGAGAGGTCGATCGATCATTTCTCTCGGTATGCATGACGAACTTCTGTACTCGATGGTTCCCTTCATTTTCTTACTAGCTAGCGTGTCGAGGGCTATATGTATATAGTACGAAGGCGTCGACCAAGCACGGACATAAGAGAGGACACTTCTCTATTAATTAGCTAGCTAACATAATATATGAAACACCTAAATTAACCCCCAAAACCCCCAACCCCTTCAAAAAATAAAACCCCAGCCACTGGAATGCTGACGTTGATGCCTTTTTGGTTGGGTTGCCACCAACCGGGACCAAAGACCCCCCTGCCTGGGCTCAGCGCACCGGCCACGTGGAGGACCATCTGTCCCGGTTCGTGTTAGAAACCGAGACTAAAGGGAGACTAAAGGCCCTTACGAACAGGGACTAATAGGTGTTTTTCTACTAGTGTAAAAAAATGGTGCTTTTAGCGGGCAGAACTTAGGTGCTTCTCAAAGTAAATCATAAATCAGTCGGCTTGGAATTCAAATAGACGGCCATACATGCATGTAATGATGCCAATATTATTCAGTACCGCTACATATTTGTTGAGAACATCCATTAATTATGCTTGCCTCCCGTGCATAAATAAACCATTTTACGTGGAAATCGATCTGATGATCTGATCCAAGCTAGTAGGCTAAGTAGCTAGTGTGGCTGCACTCAACCGGCATCGTGGTGTTCTTGAACCGATCTTTGTCGGCGCAGTAGTCGTAGTACATGTACGTCTTCTTGACGTTCTCGTAGGCCGCACGCTGCCGGGCGGACAGCCTCCTGTGCCGGTGGGCGTTCCACCACCAGTTCCTCGAGTGGCACGGCGTCGAGCTGGTGTTGGCGCAGGCGTCGACACAGAAGCCCTGGTACCCCGCGGTGAACCGTGAACGGCGCGCGGTTCCAGTCGATCTTGATCCTGCCGCGGTCCGTCGCCCATTCGGAACCGTTCCACAGGCTCGCCCAGATGCCCATTCGCTTCGCCGGGAACTCGCACTCCAGCACCCGTATCGGCACATCGTCCACAAATATCCTGCGAATTGCACATGATTCGGATTTCTAATCAAGCATTGCACATTCAAACTTTGGATGAAAGTGTGCCCAAACTTTGGAATGGAGCATACGTACACGAGCTGGTGAGGGTTCCAGAGTATCTTGTACTCGTGGAAGTCGGCTGCCGGGTCGAACCACAGCTTCAGCCTCTGCTCCCTGTTGCCGTGGCCGTTGACGAAGACGTTGGTCTGGAGGGTGATGGGCTGGCCGTCCACGTTACCCAGGAACTCGAAGTCCACCTCGTCGCGGTCACTGCTCTGAGGTGGTACTGACATCAGCTGCATGCACGTCAAACAGTTACACCACATCACAGATTTTAACGAGAAGTCAAGAAGTATGAGCAGCAAGCATGCACGGATCAACAACTTACAAAGAAAGCTGTGACGACTCCGGCCGTGTACCCTCCGGGTACCTTCATCCTCATGGGGAAGAACCCCGAGCCATACGTCGACTTGGAGCAGAACCCGGCGCCGGACCTCTTGTCCATGGTGAGACGAACCTGTGTCCCCTGGTTGACAAGGTGATAGCCGTCTGCACCCCATGTGGGCACGTAGTTGTCGTCGAACACCGGCGTCCTTGCCGTCGCCGGGGCCACGGCCGAGAGGAGGACGAGCAAGAGGAGAAGCCATGGGTGCTGCACACTGGAAGCCATTGCTATCTTAGCTACAGAGATGTGTGTGACGCCGTGAGCGCGCTTGCTTGCTTTTATAGTACTTGACCATGTACACGTTAGATCATCGATTCGATCTACCTGCCGGCCGGCGGGGCTTCTTCACCACGCAAAACTCAATCGGGTCACGCACTAGTGCATGCAGGAACGCGTTGGCCGATGCCGTATATGGTGTGTCGTCGTCATCGTGGCGATGTCTTCTTCCGCTTGGGGTCTTTGCTTAATGATCACAACTCACGAGCACTAGCTTCGTGGTTTGCTAATCCAGGTCTTTCATTAGGCAATTTTATGAGTCCATGTGGCTTAGGTTGTCTTGTAGAGTAGACGTCAACATCGTTTAGAAACAATGAGAGTGGTTCTTCTACCATGCACCGATGCTTTGCTCCCTCTCCCTCTCCCGACTCCGCCTCGCGCGGCCTCCCCGGGCGGTGGCCGGGGATGCTCCACCGCATCCTCTCCTCGCCCCCACCCCTCTGTTCTCCCTCCCCTGCCGCCGCCGGACGGCGCCCCCGGATCTAGCCGGGTGGTCTCGGTGGCGGCGGTTTTCTTCCCAAGGGCGCCTTCCCGGGCAGGGCTCGGCGGCGGAGCAGCTCGGCTGGCGGTGGTCCGGCGTCCTGGCGGCGAGGGCCGGCGGCTGGAGCGGTGGTGGTGCAGCCTCTTGGCGGCGGGGCAGCCTGGTGCGCTCGATGGCCGGTGGCGCGACCCCGGCCTAGATCTGGGCCCTTAGGGCCCCATCTGGGTCCTAGTGGGCTGGCGCCGGCATGGCTTTGTTGCCTCTGGCATGGTGAAGTGGTGGGGCGGCTCGGATAGGGAGCAGCGATGCCGACGGCATGCCTTCTGCAGCGTGACGGTGGTGCTTTACGGGCATTTGAGGGCCTGGCCGGGCCTATGGGTCCACGGGCCTGGTATGCTCCTGCCATTGCGTCCGGTCGGATCCCGTTGGTGACAGTGGAGGTTGGGGCCTCCCGCATGCTGACGGTGTTGCTGCTCCGAGTCCCGGCTTCTCTTCTTCGCCGTGCAGGTCCCACTTTGCGGCGCCGTGGTGAGACAGCGTGGGAGCGCTGACTCAAGACCGTATTGGCGCAGGGTGTGATGGACGGTATGGTGGCGTGCTCCGGAGCGCCCAGGGTGATGGTTGGGATTAGGAGAAATCCCTGTCGGCCTGGCGGTGGCGCCTAAGGGTGCCACCGGACCTTCCTGGAGGGCGTTCACCCATCCATTCTCCTTGCTGTGTACCGAGGGAAACCGTTGCAGCAGCGTCGTCATCGTCGCGTTCTTTCTTCGAGGTGTTGCGTGGTACTGGCGCTTCGGAGTCGGAGCTTGGTGGAAGATCCCCGGTGGGCATAGCGGTCGCGATGATTCTTCGTTTTTGTTGATCCGTCGTTGTCGGCGTTCGTTTATTTTATATTTTCTCTTTCATTTCTTTTGGGCGTGTCTGTGCTGCTTCTGCCCCATCACCTATCGTGGGCTGTATCGACAATGAGAGTGGTTCCGCACAAAATTTGTCTTGTTTCAATTTTCTATAGTGTTTTATCGCATTTTTTCCTTGTTTCAAAGTGTATCATAAGATTTTGTGTTATACTAACAAAATAAAAGTGCATTAGTTCATATTGGAGTTACTGGTACACAATGCTTCACAATGCGACATTTCGATACATGTTTTCTAACTGCATTTTGATGCACATGTTAAAACAAGAAGAAAAATACATGATACAATAGTTTTAAACAAGTACAAAGTTGTGAAACTCAAACAATTTGCACAAATCTCAAAGCAAACGGACAGTGGATCCATATGCTTATCCCATGCATGGTAGGGTTTGTTTTTCTCTAAAAAAAATACATCCACCGGTCCAAGTCATGAGTAGTACTACTTAGTGATCTAAAAAGTTTTATATTAATTTACAAAGGGAGTACTATGTACAAGAGATTAAGGCGTAGTCCAAAGAGAGTAACGATGTATTTGATACCACCAATTTGAGAAAACTATGAGATACATATTGCCTTGATCCGACATACAGTTTATTCTACGCCCCTAAGTATTTTTGCTCATGGTGTTCATATGCATGAATGCAGGCCTTCATTTATCTCAACAAAAATTAAGCCTGCAACTCTAGCATTTACATTGCATTTGTGAGGAAAAAGAGAAAGTTGTAGACATAATTAGTTAAAGATAGCATCGGCATTTTGCTTGCACTCTAAGAAGACCTACATTTTGGATTTTGGAGACTATATAAAACTAGGAATGTATATTTTTAAGTCATGTGGAAATGGTTATTAATAAATCCGTAATCTTAAATATTGATTCTTCATCCAAGGGTTAATGAAATGGTCGCACATTTTATATATAATATGCAATTCTAAGTCTAACAATGTGTTACTAGACAGATGAATAATCCTGATGGCACCACGAATCCTCTTTGGTAAACATCGTGATTCCTAATTAGACTTCTACATTAACTTTTCCTCAGTTTGCGTGTTTTATATACAACTGATGTTACTGCATTGTGATTGATCCGGTTCACTCTATGCACGTTTTTGTCTCATATTTATTAAATCTTCCCATGTACACCAAGCATCAAAGTTTGCACGTAAGACAACCAAGAATATGAGTTGTGTCGTCTCCTGCTATTTTAGTTGTTATGCATGAAAAACATATCAATGTTCTCTCTCTTTATCACTGATTATAGAGAATATTAACATTGAAGTTAGCTAACGTCAGACATTTTTGTACATGCACTTAGCGACTACGGCTAGTAGTGTGATTATACGTTTTAGTGAAAATACAAAAACGCTTGGCCCGAATAGAACATTGTGGCTTAAATTAGTGTAACATGGCTCTCTCCGAAGCTTGATGTCAAGTACACATATTCCTAGTTACCCCGAGAGATGGTTTACAGGTCTTGTCCCGCAAGGTTCAGTGCTTAATTTGCTTGTGTCTTCCATTACTGAAAACCTTGGAGAACAAGCGCAAACTGATCCTAGTGGCACATATAAAGTGTAGCCAATTCAGAGACGTGACAGCAACATGGACCTACACATATGACCTTAGAATTGCCTGGTCAGATTCCTTTCCCACGAATGTAGGTGCAGTCAAGGCCACGCCAGGTTTGTGATGTTACCAAGCAAACAAAAAGCAGCGGTAGCTGCCTCGCTGGGCGATGTATTTTCTTCAATAACAGGCCATATATATTATTATTTATTAATACATTAATATCAAGATGATATAAGTGCACGTAACTTTTGCAACAACATAATATCAAGAGCTAGGCAAAACATCAAAGATGTGCATAGCCAAAGAAAACAGGGGAAAAAAGACATAACCCCTAAAACGCAGGCAGAGGCCCCCATAGGGCGACATAGGAAGCCCACCCTACATTTAACTAGATCAGCAACGCGCCTCGGCGCGAGGGTGCCAGTCCAACGATATGGCCAAGCAGTGGAAGGTCAAACTGCATTGTGCATTAGTAGAAAGGCAAGTTTAACACATGTACAGGACAACTTAATCAGGATGGAATAAAAAAAAGTTCAATGATCAAACCCCTGATATAACTCTTTTCCGATTAACATCTGATATTACTATATATCTCAGGATAGAAATATATCTGATATTACTCAAAGAGTAGGTGTTGGTAGATACTCACAACAGTAATCACCCTGTAAAATATCTAAAAAAATGGCCCTATCTACATGCCATCAGCGCATTTGTTATAAAATGTGACATGAAACACCTAAGCAAGGTTTGGTATGATAGAAACCAAAAGCAGGCCATAGCAGTATTAGTCTCAGATAACTTATTTACACTGTTTTTCATACTGCATAATAGTAAACTACATGGTTGACTGTTAGATATATAACTTTGTCCACACGCCTTCATTCGGTTTACTTGATATATAACTTTGTCCACACTCCTTCATTTGATTTGCTTGCATGTTACAACGCATGGATCTGCTAAAGGACATGTCATGTTAGGCAAACTATTCAAATAGTGCGTCTCATGGACATCGAGGAACTAATTTGGTCTGTATGAAAGAGATTCACTTTGGATAATATTAAGTGATCTGGATACAATGTAGCCTCTTTAACATAAAAGAATATAAAAGATGAAATTAATTTTTTTTTATGTTAGTATTCTACAAGGCACCTAGAAAACATAATAAGCCTACTATACATAGATATCCTCCAAGATTTTCTTTAGGCAAAAAACTTGATTACACTATGATCTCATCTTATTATGTGCCTAATTATTTAACACTGACAAACATGATTGATCTAGTAAAGGTGCACAATTTCAGCCAAGATTAATGTTGCAAGGTAATTGTCTTGGCACCAAAGCAGTTTTTGGCACAAAGCTCTGATACAAAAGGGAAAGGGATAATCACAAGTGCACATCCTTCTATCTAAGGTCACATACAACAACAATTTGAACATGTACTATTAGGAAATTGAAACCTCTCTGTACACACACTAAGAAAGGTACTAACTTCCTAAATAAAAGAAATTGCTAATACAAAAACCAAAATACTGATCCGACCTCGATCTCTAATTACAGTTGCAGCACACATTTGACAATATATTTCTACCAATAATTATCTTTGTTTTGCATAATAAAGTAATTCTACACTTGGAATGCGTCGATACATCACCATCTATTTTTTATGCCAGTACAACTGTTCTGAATCCATTCGACAACAAACTATACCTAGAATGCATCAGACCTAAGTAAAATAAATGGGGGAGGGGTAAAATCAGGTACCTGAACACTGAGAGAACCTGCCGCAAAACGGACCACTGCCGGCTAGAAAGGTGAGGCAGAATCAACACCCGGATTTGTACCTACAAAACAAATTAGGAAGCACACAAACAATAAATAAAGTTTTGATCCCCTGACACGTGCTAAAACTTTCTAAGATAGTAGCAACATCTATTTATTGGTGCACCAAATCACTACTAAAAAAGCAAGAATAACCAATGGTTCAACCATATGTGAGTACCTAAGAGTAGGCTGCTTTATCATGGAAGGAGGCTTTTCACTGATAGACATGGCAGGAGCAGCCTAATTTCAGCCGAAGAACAGCTGAGATAGGACACGACAACAACAATAAAAGAGGGAACAAATTAGCCATAGTGTACTTGTACTTCCACACACCTACAAAAGAACACATGAGAGTACTAAGGTCGGGGAACTGTACTCTAAATAATTCTATAGCTGCACGAAAACTTCCAGGCGAAATATTTGAACCCAAGCATAATGCAAGCAGCAGGACTACTGTGGGGAGTCTCGGCTGTCAGATGTGCCCTGCCTTCTATCGTGACCGTCTATTTGAAGGATATATGCCCTAGAGGCAATAACAAAGTTATTATTTATTTCCTTATATCATGATAAATGTTTATTATTCATGCTAGAATTGTATTAACCGGAAACATAATACATGTGTGAATACATAGACAAACAAAGTGTCACTAGTATGCCTCTACTTGACTAGCTCGTTAATCGAAGATGGTTATGTTTCCTAACCATAGACATGAGTTGTCATTTGATTAACGGGATCACATCATTAGGAGAATGATGTGATTGACTTGACCCATTCCGTTAGCTTAGCACTTGATCGGTTAGTATGTTGCTATTGCTTTCTTCGTGACTTATACAAAGTTCCTGCAACTATGAGATTATGCAACTCCGTTTACGGAGGAACAATTTGTGTGCTACCAAACGTCACAACGTAACTGGGTGATTATAAAGGTACTCTACAGGTGTCTCCAAAAGTATATGTTGAGTTGGCATAATTTGAGATTAGGTTTTGTCACTCCGATTGTCGGAGAGGTATCTCTGGGCCTTCTCGGTAATACTCATCACCTAAGCCTTGCAAGCATTGTAACTAATGAGTTAGTTATGAAATGATGTATTACGGAACGAGTAAAGAGACTTGCCGGTAACGAGATTGAACTAGGTATTGGATACCGACGATCGAATCTCGGGCAAGTAACATACCGATGACAAAGGGAACAACGATGTTGTTATGCGGTTTGACCGATAAATATCTTCAGAGAAAATGTAGGAACCAATATGAACATCCAGGTTCCACTATTGGTTATTGACCGAGAATAGTTCTAGGTCATGTCTACATAGTTCTCGAACCCGTAGGGTCCGTGACGCTTAACGTTACGATGACAGTTTATGAGTATTGATGTACCGAAGTTTGTTCGGAGTCCCGGATGTGATCACGGACATGACGAGGAGTCTCGAAATGGTCGAGACATAAAGATTGATATATTGGAAGCCTATGTTTGGACTTCGGAATAGTTCCGGGTGAAATCAGGATTTTACCGGAACACCGGGGGGTTACCGGAACCCTCCCGGGGGTTAATGGGCCTTAGTGGGCCATGAGGGAGAAGAGGACGGCCGACCAGCGCGCCCCCTCCCCCCTAGTCCGAATAGGACAAGGAAGGGGGGGGCGCCCCCCTTTCCTCTTTCCCTCCCCCCAAGTCCTAATCCAACTAGGGAAAGGGGGGGAGTCCTACTCCCGATGGGAGTAGGACTCCTCCGGCGCGCCTCCTCCTAGGGCCGGCCGCACCCCCCTTGCTCCTTTATATCTGAGGGGCAGGGGCACCCTAGAACACACAAGTTGATCTACGGATCGTTCCTTAGCCGTGTGCGGTGCCCCTCCACCATATTCCACCTCGGTCATATCGTCATGAGTTTAGGCGAAGCCCTGCGTCGGTAGAGCATCATCATTGTCACCACGCCGTCGTGCTGACGGAACTCATCCCCGACACCCTGCTGGATCGGAGTCCGGGAATCGTCATCGAGCTGAACGTGTGCTGAACACGGAGGTGCCGTACGTTCTGTACTTGAATCGGTCGGATCGTGAAGACGCATTTACTACATCAACCGCGTTGTCATAACGCTTCCGCTTTCGGTCTACGAGGGTACGTGGACACACTCTCCCCTCTCGTTGCTATGCATCACCATGATCTTGCGTGTGCGTAGGAAATTTTTTGAAATTACTACGTTCCCATCACTATTTTCATCTATGGATTTGACCCTAGAAACCTAGTGGGGAGCTAGCAAGACGTGTACACTTTCAGATAAGCCCGGTGGCGAACGGGAACAGTCAAACACCATAAAAGGTAAAATTGGTATCATGGTAAAACCTACATATCCACTAAAAATATGACAACAAAGCTAGACAAATCCATGCATAAAATGATAACATGTGCTTGATATAATAAGAGATACATGTGTAGCCTGACAGTATATACAGTAGGGCTCACAGAATATTGAAATTACAAATGAATTGTTATTTCTAGCCTTTTCATTGGAAATATTGAAAAAATACATTCTCCGAAGACACCCTTTTCGACAGTGTTCACATGCATAGAATAAAAAAATAACAATATTAACAGTGTATAGATACTGCACTAACCAACAATACTCCAATTAAGCTAATATAATGTATCTCTTTGTTCAGGTCATGAAGCAAAGAATAAAAGACTTGTATGCACTGATGTATACCTCTAATTAACCACCACATGGCACTTATACATTTGTGCATAAATCAAGCATCCGTCCACGACTTCAAATGAACCTTAACTGCCGTAGTATCTAAAAAGCTTCAATATCATTGAAACAATATCTTCCATCACTTGAATTGCCCAAAGGTGAAAGCCATTCAGGATAAAAAGAAGTCTGGATCGATGAAATCATTACAATAATCCAGTTCACTTGGGAGATACCTGCAGTTTCAGAGAACAGTGAAGCAGTCAAATATAAATAACAAATCTCAAATTACTGAAACACCAATTTCACATGATAATCCAGTGAATATAGGTATATAAATAGTACAAATAAACTGGAGAATGTATCTAAAAAAGAAATGGGCTCACCAGACCTGGGGCATCAATGTGGCAAATAGACCATTCATCATTTGTAGGAATGAAACTGAGGCAGAAAAATATGAATTGTGGTACGGGGAGATGCTAGAGAGAGCAGGTTCAGAAGGAGCACAAGTTCACCTGTGACTGAGACCTTTGATTTGGCGGCCATGGAGCAAAATCCCTAGGCGAGCAGGGTAGCCTTGCTCGATGCTATGAAGAAAAAGGCCCAAATCAGCTCACTTGATTCACTAAAAAGAAGAATCGAGATAAGATCAAAGAACACTAACCTGCAACAGCATCACAAAAAGCCTCGAAATGCATAGGACGGCGACCTAGCTGGCAAGGGAGGCGTCGAATTGGTCATCTGCTTAGTGGTGGTGGCGGCCCGTGCTCCTCCTAGCCAGTTCCTCGCCAGGTAAGCCATGACCTCGTTCGGCTCCATGACGGTGACATCCTGCAATCCAAGACGAAGCAGCGGTGAGAGAGAGAGAGAGATATGAACAACACCACACATGTCAGGAGCAAAATTCCTACGCAAACGACACAAACCAGATCTGGATGGAGATGAAGAAAACCATAAGAATAAGAGAAGGGGAGGAGGGATGCATGAGAGAGACGCTCATTCGCCATGGGCTAGACCACGGGTACCTCGAGGCCGAAGATTCTTTATAAAATAAACCAACATAATTTATCAAGTATTTATTTAGAATGATTTTCTCTAAAATAAGACAACATCATTCATCAAGGCCACCCAGTTCGGCGGTAAAACCAGAGGAGAGAAAGAGGAAAAAAGGACACATATATTTATTATATTTATAATCTGTACGTATATACTGAGAAGAAACAAGAGCTCCGAGTTGAGGTTCTTCTTCTCTGCACCCGCATACGCACAGCAAATAAAAATCATTATTTTCACTAAGATCTCACAAGGGAACATGAAAAACTATCAGGTACCAGCAAATAAATAAAAGAGATCTCCCTGACCAAGCCCACACTCTCACTCTCTCCCATAACTTATAAGAAGCAACCTAATAGTAGCCATGCAGTTGAAATTTTAGAACAACAAGCAAACACCATGATGATGCACACAATCAGGGAGGGAACCAAGCCTACCAAATCGAAACACATCGGGGATTGAGAGGGAGAGAGAGAAGGAGAAGAACAGGGGCAGGGGAGGAGACCTTGATATGGCGCAGCTGGACCAGGCGCGAAAGATGTGGACGACGCCGTCAGGATCAGCCCCATACATGGTTTAGACATCGAAATCCATGTTGGTCATGTGGCACAGCAAGCCATAATCAATACACCACAAAGAAACCAACAACAAATTAGTTATAAGAGAAACCAACAACATACATCACTTGACTAAATACAAAATGGAAGAGCATAAAATCTGCAGTTATAAGAGAAATAATATGGGCACATGCCTTTCTTCGATATCAAACAAATATCACATATCATAAGGCAGTTATAAGAGAATGCATCAAGCTTAAACATGAAGTCTGAGATGACAGCGCTGCTACACACTGTATATACACATACCTTCATTGTCGACTGATGTATATCAGGTTGTTGTTGCTCGCCCTTTCACAGTGTGGCTAGCTCGGCCGGTTGGCTTTTTGGCAGGGCGGTGTTTCCCTCAAAATCTAATCGTACAAAAAGTCAAACAAATTTCACACATCGCATCATTGTCATAAGAACATGCACATAGGTTAAATTAAGAAGTCAAAGACAAATGGATTTTAGAATCCATATGTTTAGAACAACCAACCATTATTTGTAAGATAGTGCATGCACTTTTGTGCCACAAAGCAATCTTATAATGTTGAGGGAGACATATAAAATTAGTTGCCACAAACACAGACCTGAACAAACTAATAAATGAATACAAATGACATTGCTCATAAATTCTTCAAGACCATCACAATTATTTCAGTGCTCGCATGAACCTACCAAATGTGCTGGTCAACATTTGCATCATTCAGAACATAAACAGTCAAGTTTGATTGATACCTAATATTTTCATAGATCAGCATAAACAGTCAATTCATTTAGGGGAACCATGCAATGCAAATTTAATGGCCTGATTAACATTTATAATATGATAAATCGTGCAACAATAGTTATGGGACGACACTCAGCTCCATAATATGATGAGACTAATGGTTTTCTTATGTTTCTCTCCATGATGATGATGATGATGATGATGATGATGATGATGAAGAAGAAGAAGAAGAAGAAGAACACACCTCTCACTCTCTTGCATATGACCTCCTTGCAAGAATCATTGAAGAGCCCGAGAAGCTCGTCGACGGCGGGGAAAACGGGTGGCGCGGCATCGAGCGAGGCGGCGACAGCCAGACCACCTCGAGCACCACGGTCCAGAAGCCAAGAGCATGAGCAGACCAAAATCAGAATGGATTAACCAGGAAACCCTAGACAGATCCCTAAAAACAACAAAGCCCTTGATGAGCACATATGCATCACAAAGGGAAAGACAAACAAGGGAGCAAATAATCACCTCAGCCATCTCAGAAGCCCACTCGGTGTGCTCCCTCTCCGGTCGACCCGCAAGACAGCCCCAACGCCACGCCACCGTCCCAACCGTGAAACAGACAGAGAAGGAAGATGGTAAAAAACAAGTGAAATAAAATATAGGAACGATGAGCGAGAGGAAAGCCACCTGAAGAACGGTTCCTGCTCGAAGTTTCCTTTTGTTAACATGGTTCTTGACAATGATGGGAGGCACAAATGACATAATGATTTGGATAGATTGGTCAAGGGTAGTGAGGGCCAATGAAAGAGTGTTATTACAATACTTAGTTCACAATTCAATTGCAAGTTGCAACTGGAAATGTGCAATCCTATGTCTTACACTATAAAACATTCCACTTTGCTTCTCATTTAGTTCTGTGTTTACAGTGATACTAATTGTGCTCCCTGCTCGCCCCAGATGAATATATGGACAATAGTTGTCTGTGGCGGTTTTTGTTTTGGTTTACACAAGCAATAAAGAGCAATTAGAGATGACACTTCTTTCCCAGCCTTGATTGTTTGCTTCCTGTGCATGCCTTATAGTATTAAATATTAAATACATGGTTCATCAAGGGCATATAGATAGATGTGTTCATCAGGCATGTCCTAAATGAAACGGAGCAATATTGGATATAAACAGCAAATAAAAAAATACTCAGCTCCAATACAAACATTAACCAGCCTAAAGACGATGTTATTAGAAACAGGGCACTGTGGTTTCTACTGGTTTATCAACAAATTAAAACAAACCATTCAACCGACAACTTGCTGGGAGCGAGTCTTTCTAGCATAACAATGTGCAACTTACTCTTAACCAGATGAAATCAAGGTCAAACAACAAACAATAAAATCAAGAACAACTTTTATGCAATAAAGATATGAGAAAGAAGAAATCTTTGCATAAGACAGCTATAAACACTCAAGCATAAATAAGCAACACCGTTAAATACAAATAAAAGGGGTTAAGGGTTCATTGCATAGTGGGCTCAGATTCGCCTTTCCTCGATCATATAACCTATCCCCGTCATCTCTTATCACCAGATCAATCTGTTTATACAATGGAGCTGCCCTGGTTATCACTCAACAAGAATGACCATCCAAGGACAGATCAATAGGTATCACAGGATCAAGAAGGATTCTAGAGACAAGAGGGAGGATCCAACTTGATACCCACAGGTGCCTCGATTGCTCAAAAGCATACTTATTTCAGCCATGGTTAATCATCATTGCCCTAGCACGAACACCATTGATCAATTTAGCAAATCCAAGAGCATAGCTACAGGACTGTGGGCACCCACGTGTAACCTGAGCATCGCATGAGCTCCTATGATAGCAACTGAACATGAACAGCAGCCTGCAAACCCTGGAATAGCATGGATCCACTACTACAGAGCTCAAGTAGGAACCGATGCATGAGTAGGGCATAGAGCAACAACCATACGAGCACCACATGAACATAGCCATGACCTTGTCCCATACAGTAGCCGAAGCAGAGGAGCAGGAGGAAGACGGAGCTCACCAAGGGTGGTTGTAGCCGAGGAAAGAGGCGGCTAGGTCATCTCCACGGGAGCGGGGACGCAATTTATACGCGCAAGCGTGAAATGACGAAAATGCCCACGGCGGGGCAGGCTATTTAAGCGCGGTGGCACGAACGAGAAGGTAACTATTCATTCCAGCAGTAACTTTTTTTGATCCGACGGACGAGGTCGTTCCAGGGGTCGATCCGACGGCCCAGATCCGATCAAGCCACCTGATCCAACGGCCAGGAAGCCCAAATCGCTGAGGAGCCGAAAGGAGAGCTTCTATTCTTATTTCTGGATGGAAAAGGGTTAAGGGTTCATTGCATAGTGGGCTCAGATTCGCCTTTCCTCGATCATATAGCCTACCCTGTCATCTCTTATCACCAGATCAATCCACTTAATTCACGCATTCATTGCCCCTTTTCACACAGAAAAATGCATCAAATCCTATGACTCAGAAGTTGTTGATCATAACAGGCCATGTCGCTCGTCTTGACACCAACGCGTGTTGTTAATGAGACCAAAAACTATATTAAACGACAATGGCCAAAATCAGGTACATATTGGTAACAACAAATAACATGATTGGTAAGCTACATCAGTAAAATAACCACAGAATATTCTATTGCACGCTACCATGTATTTCTGAATCACAATGAGTTCACAAATTTTGTGCACAGGAGATGGCAAAGGAGCATCCACTTGTTTTCAGTTACTTATGAGTGGAACCACCGGCTTCTTCGACGACCGGGAATCATAATGGTAGCAAATCAGCAGCAAACCAAGCAGCTGCACTACAACTACACCTGCTTATACATCATTAAAACCTGACAACCAGGTGTTGTATATCTGACTACACCCCACTTAAAACCTGACAACTACGCTTTATTAAACACAACAACCATGCATTTATAAAAAAAATGGCAACCACCCCCTTGTCGCGGATAGCAAAGTATATTCACGGCAACTACGGGTTTATAAACATGGCAAGGTCATACGAAAAAACACATGACAACAAGGTATGATTAATCTGACAACCACTCAATGATTAATATGGTCAAAACAGTAAAAAAACATGGCAACTGCTGACATGGACTATCAAATTAAACCCCTCCCCCCTTGCACTGAAATACACTCCCAAGAAATAAAAAATGGTAGTTATATTCGAAACAATTATGGTTTGTGTCTAGAGGAAACATCACAAAAAATATCTCACTAAAACAGAAGGTTGGCAGTTGTATACTGCAGTTGTGTAGTCGGCACACACCTTATTGTCTGTCCGCCTGCCCCTTGCATCCGGATCCAGCTTTCTTCCTGCTTGGCATATCGACACCCCCTCCCCCTATTTAAGAAAACACACAAGAGGAGGAAGAAACACACCATGAGAGAGGGAGAGAGGGCACTTCTCACATAACCAATATGCAATTCAGGTTAGCTTCTCCCCAGGGATCAAATGCATGCATTTTGTTCAGGTAAATAGCTACTGATGTTGCCTGGAAAAAACAAGGTAACTTTTGGCAGGAATAAGATAAGCTTGACACTACAGATAAACTACAAGACCGAGGATTCTCATGATGATAAAAATATGTTGAGATGCAGAGAAAAGGAGACAGGAAGCAGCAATGACAACACAAATAAACATATGCCATTCACATGACTGTAAACACCAAACCGGTGACTACATCTAGTTCATCAATCAACTCGAAAAAAATAAAAGCAGCAGCATCATCTCTAATCAGCAAAAAAAACTCCTAGTTCACCATCAGACAACTGGAAAATAAAAGGCATCAGCACAAACTTGTATAGATAAACATCAGCAACGGCATAGAAGACAAGAACAAACATGCATAGATAGACAGTAGCAGCAGCCTAAAACTTGCACAAAGCCTCTGAACTGAATAAGTCAGGCGGCAACATAAAGCCTGAAAATCTGCATATGGAAGAAAACAACAAGCCTAAGCCACTGTCGCCACCTCCCCTGGGGTACGACCCCTCCCATGAGCCCATCAACAGAAACAAACTCCAGCTCGCCCCCATGCACCTAGGCACGCCCCGCTGTGGTCACCACGCTGTACGGAAGCATCACCATGCTCTCCTACTCCTGTACATCAACGCCCCTCCCTTCGCCACACGCCGGCCGTGAACCATCCGCCCCATCAAACCACGCGCCTGCACCTCTCTAGCCGGCACAGTCCGCCTCACCCGCCATGGCGTGGTTCCCCCTACAAACCCCCCCCCCCCCACCGCTCCACCACATGGCATCGATCTGCAACCGCCGCTCGCTCCCCGCCGAACCACGAGAGAAGGAAAAAAGTGTGCGAGGTACAAACAATGCATCAGGGTGGACTCACCGGAGTTGCCTGCACGCCTGCGACGGATGGGATCCGGGAGGGAGTTGCCGCCCATGCCCTTTCTTGAATCTGGTGAACCCGAGGCAGATTGATGATGACGAACAACACCTCTTCTGTGTTGATGTCGGCGGTCCGGGCCGCTGGCAACGAAAGCAAAGGCGGCAGCCGGAGGCGAGGTCGACCTCCACCACGAAACCCTAGCAGGGGAAATCGATGGGGCGACCGGGAGGTGAGGAAAAGTGGATCAACGCGGTGAAGCTAGTAGAGTTGCAGCCGCGTGTGTGCCGGACGGCGCCGGAGCGGCCGGAATCGGCCGGCGTCTGAGGCGGCGAGCAGTGGGGATCGAGCTAGTGGGCAGGAGGGGGACGGAGGAAGAGGAGAGGGTGCGCGAAAAGGGGAGAGAGGCGGCTAGGTCGTCTCCACGAGTGGGGACGCAATTTATACGCGCAAGCGTGAAATGATGAAAATGCCCACGGCGGGGCAGGCTATTTACGCGCGATGGCACGAACGAGACGGTAACTATTCATTCCAGCAGTAACTTTTTTTTATCCGACGGACGAGGTCGTTCCAGGAGTCGATCCGACGGCCCAGATCCGATCAAGCCACCCGATCCAACGGCCAGGAATCCCAAATCGCTGAGGAGCCGGAAGGAGAGCTTCTATTCTTATCTCTGGATTCGTATAATTTTTTTATATGGTGTCTATACATCGGTTGCCGCCTGGCTGGGTGAGAAAAAACCAAAGGAAAAATGAAAGGGGCCAATCAATTTATGTTGGAAAGTTAGGCAATTTCAAGATTAATTCTAGTAAAGGTAGATCATGATTTAAACAGTTATTAGCGTAGATAGCTCTAGCATATGCTAGATGACCATAACAACATGAACAACATCATCACACAGGTACCAGCAAACATAAGCACATAGTACATCAAAATGTGTCGCGCATATTGATCGTTTGTAGAAGAAGTGGCCTTGGTTGCTGCAGAGGCGATGTTGTTGACGATGATGTTGCGAAGACCAGTCGAAGCAGACGATCGTGACGATGGCGCCCAGTAGCACCTGACCTTGGAACTAGATGACCCGTAGTGGTGAACATGAGCAGTCACACGTATAGCTTTCCAAAAACATAATAGGCCCTCTCCCGATGCATGATCACAAGGGCGCGAGATTCTGGAGAACTGCCCTCCCACTCGCCGGTACACGCCAGTGTTTGGGATGGAGTAGACTATGGTGACGCCGCAAATAGGGAGAGGAGGCAAAAATCCAAAATCGATTTCATGTGACTTTGGTGGTGAATCCTAACTCATATATATAGGAGAACCCACACGGTCTCTTGTCGCGATCACAGTCCAAACCTACTCGGTTTCCATCTCAAAAAATGAACATAGCATCAAGCAACGAATAAATAAAATGGCAAAAGAAAGTCATGCTCTCGCAAGGCCATGGACCAGATTTTGGCGGAAAATCGCATGTTGCAAGCTTAGGACCAAGCCCGAGCCAGGCAAGGTGAGCGCGTGTGTGGTGTTCTCTTTCGCTCGTCATACCAATAACTAAGTTGAGTGTGAAGACTCCACTATAATTTGGTCTCACACCATCTCCACTAGCGGCGGTGTGGGACTAAAGATTACACCACCACCTCCGCATTAGGGATCTCTGCCGCGAACTTGCCCAAAGCCGGTGTCTGACGCCACGGTAATTTAGTGGCGGAGGCGGTGACTTCAACATCGGTGGCCGAGCACGGGGAGGCATGCGAGGTGGATTGAAGCGGTGGGGAGGCAGCGACAGACTCCGGGTTGTGGCGTGTTGGAGAAGGCGACGTAGGGGCGAGAGTGGCGCTAACGGTCAGCGCGGGGAGCGATGGCGGCGTTAGGAAGGTGGTGGAGCTCGACTGGTGGTCGCGGCTTCGAGCAAGAGGAAGGTGGCGACAGATTGAATTGGTAGCTGGAAAGATCTGAATTTGGGGTCACGACGGTGAAACTGGATGTGTGGTAGGGTGGGCTAGTATTTCGAGGCGACTATGATGGGTTTCGTAGCTAGACCGAGCCAATCGGCCGATGCGCTGGTCGCCACACCATGAATGCGGGAGAGAAGCAGTCTCTCCACTTTTACAAAGAATGTCCTCTTCTAGTGCAAAAGTAGACTAGAGAGACAAGTTTAGTGGACAGAAGGCTAGTTTAGAGTATATGGCCTCTTATCCTTCAAAGGAGTATATTTTCTACTCTAAAAAAAGTTGTTCCTAGCCGATCCCCTACACTTAACTCCTTAAACGAGCGAGACCCCACATGAAGTATCTCTCCCTCTTCTTCTTCCTTCTTCATTCTTCTTCATCCTTCCACATTGCCAATGACGACTTCTCGCCATGGATAGATACTCCGCAAAAGTAATTTGATAGAATCTCACCGTGCGCGACATAAGCGTGCGACGAAGTAGTGACAAACTAGGCAAATCTCTTCCTTCATAAGCAATGGCTTGGGTGTTTCTTCGTCTGAATAGGTTTTTTCATTCATCCTTCTCCTAGTGGTGTGATTGTGTGGTCCGGAATGCGAACATAGGTCAGAATCAACGATGGCGGCTGGGGGCAACTTCTCATTGCAAGTTTTCTTCCTGTATGTAACTTTTCCTGTGTGAGGGTGTTCCTTCTCCCTGTTACACATTTACTTGTGGCCGGGGATAACGAAAGGAGCGTCGCTGGGCTAGGGGCGACGAGGATGAGCGTCGCCATGGGCAGAGAAAATGGAAAGGATGAAAATAAAAATAAAAAGGATCATTGGAAGCTCACCAGAATTTGACGGCCAGAGGTTTGCGGGTTCTACGGAGTGTCGGCAGTGGCGCATGGTGGCTGGCGAAGGCAAGTAGGATGGCGCTGGAGTGGATGCGGTCAAGCGGTGGAGAACGGCAGCCGACGGGGGAGGGGAAATATTTACTCTACGGATGGCCAGCCTAGTATATTTGGGAGTTGTGGCGACCGTGGAGTAAAAGTTTTACTCCTCTAACCGGCACCTAGCCGGTCTCCTAAACAGGTTAGAGGATTAAAAAAATTACTCCTCCGTCTATCCGACTCCTAAATTTACTCGTCCTGGAGGCAGCCGAGTAAAAGTTTTCTTCACGCAAAGGCCACCTTGTGGCCGACCGGCGACTCGCCTAAAGCCCCCTTCTCAACGGCGGCGACCTTGGGCCTTGTCGATGACCTTGCCGTGAATCTTCTTGGCGACAATATTTTCTACTCCGACGGGGACACTCGGGCGACGCGTGCGTACCAACTAACGAGGGTTGTGACGGAGGATGCGGCCCAGGCGGGGAGGGCGCGTGATCTATGTGGTAAGCTGGACGGTAAGCCCGTGGCCCCAGCGTACAAGCAGCCAGGCGCAACACGGTTGCCGCCAGCGCAAGCTCCAGCGTCATTTGGAGCAGCGGGCCCCCATACCGAGGAGCGGCAGGGCCGGGCTGCTGCTGTGTCGACAGCGGTAGCTGGCCAAGTGTAGGAAGTCGTTGAGCACGTCCTCGGCCTCGAAAGCGACATCACGGGTCTGGTGTACCAGGTGGTGATGAACTCATCATCTCTCCGCTGCGCAGAAGGAGTGGCACATCGGCAATTGTATGGTCACCATCATCATCGTTTGCCGTGGAGGCGCATAGCAAGTGTTCGACAAAATGCATAAGCTAGTTGTAAGTTTTACTCCGTTAAATATGGAAGATCAGCTAGGTCCGGTCAAAAAATAGTGGACTAAAAATAATTCACTAAGTTCTACTCGGCCAGATACTCATCTATTTTTAGGGATCGGCTAGAGTTGCTCTAACGGATATAAGAAATCCGGTAGGTGCGGTTTAGAAGAGTAAAACCGAATTTTTACTACTCTGCTTTTTGAGGAGATGCTCTATACCTCTGACTATCCGCAAATCGTCGCTAAAACCACCCCATTTCTGCCGCGAAAACGCATTCCTTGCAATGGCACACTAAGTGAGAACGCATCATACAGGGGCTATAGTTGGCGTGCCTTAGCGTATGAACTAGCCAAACTCCTTTTTACCGGAGCCGGGAGCTACCGGCATAGCATCCACCCTTCACATACTTTATGATCTATGCATAAGTGGGCTCATCTACATGTATAATCATGTATTGAGACATGTGATCTTTTGTATATAGTCAAATCAATGTCAGACTAGTAGGGTCCATGTCAGGGAGAAGCAGTACTTTTTACAGTGGGATGTACGCATGCATGCAACATCTCTCCTCTCTTAAAAACAAATCCATGAATTTTATTTTTGGTTACATTTTTAGATGACCAATATTTTTTATAGCATTGTTCTATTATATAAAATTTTCATATATTCAAATTCTTGAACATAAGATCTTTATAACGAGACCAATCTTGAATATATTTAAACTAGTTTAATTTTTACTATTTCAATCATATCAAAATATTAATTTCACTAATTTCAAATTACAATTTTTGAAATGATTGAAATCAATTATTGAAATGATTGAAACCACTTTTCCGAATATAGTTTTCTTTGTGAGTTTCATATTCTAGCTTGTGAAACTGTTTCTTCAATGGAGTAACGGTGATGTGTTTTACTGAAACTAGTGAAATCTATCTTTTGTAATGAGTGTAATAAGTTTTTTGAAACAAGTGAAATATAGTATTTCAATTGAGCGACTGTAGTGTGTGTTTTCTGAAATGAGTGAAATGAGTTATTTGAAAAAAGTGAAATACATCTTTTAGGTGTGAAACGACTTTTTCATTGTGTGATATTGATATTTCTGCTGAGTGAAATATGTTTCAATATTTTTTCATAAATACGAAGTGAAATTAGTTTCTCAGATATATTTTGTAATGAGTGAAATCAGTTTTCTGAAACTAGTGAAATGGGTGAAATCTATATTTTGTAAATGAGTGCAGTGTGTTCTCTGAAATGAGTGAAATAAGTTATTTGAATAAAAGTGAAATAAAACAAAACATAGTTAAAATATAAAAATAAGAAGTTAGTGAAATAGGTTATTTAAAATATGTGGAATTGACTATTTCAAACACGTCTAAGTTGCAGTCCACATATTTCACTCAAGTTTTTTAGTGTGTTTGTCAAGGTGCTTATTCCCCCGCGCCAAAATATGTGAAATTAGTTATTTGAAATATCAGAATTGGTTGTTTCATTGTGTTGAATTTATTATTAAGAATATATTAAACTTCTATTTTACTACTATATCAAATATATATGTGTCTTTGTGAGTTCCATATTCCAGTTTGTGAAAATGAGTGAAACACTAGAAAAAACTTTTATGAAATAGTGAAACAATTTAGTGTTTTATGAAAGTGATTTCAAAGATAATTGAAACATATAAGATAAAATATATTTCAAACATATCCAAAATTGATCTTGTTCTGTAGATCTTGTCACCAATTCAAATATACAAAAAGTTTATATAATGGACATTTGGTTCAAAAGATATAAGTCATTAAAAATATGAAGATGAAAATAAAATGCATGTCATATGTATCCTGTGAGTGAATGCGTGCATGCATGCACCATTGTCTCTACTCTAACTCTCTCTCTTCTGTAAAAGCTGACAATATCTGACACTAGTACATGTATTGCTATGTGTAGTCTGATATCTGAAAATAGAGTATAAAACTCGCACGGATCTTGATAAAAACAATGGAGGGTGGATTGCCCACCGTACATCCCGGCACCGGTAAAATTACTCGAACTAGGAGCTTTCGACTTGAAGCAACAAGTCACCCTTGGAAATTCTGTAGAGATAATATTTGATATACAGCCTGCCCAAACTAATCATCCTTCGAGCACATGGCGCCACAGAACGTTATTCCCTTGGTGCATATTATATCCTCTGGCAGTTTAATTATGGGATAATTGCCTTCCCCTGAAACTTGTTCTTCGTGATAGATTCATGTCATGTTACGCTGGACGCCAATCATGAACGATTGAACGGCCTCGGCGACATCTATTTCTTTCCCCCTTTTTTGTGCTTTGACTTGTCCGTTTAGCCGCGTCTGAATCAGTTGATAACAGAGGCGGTTGTATTGTGATGGTAGTTAGCACATGCCTGTGCACATAGATAACAGGTTGTCACACGTCGACATGCACCCAAGACTACGTAACCGGCCGGCCGGCATATGTATAAATACAGGGATTGCGAGGACAAATACACAGCATCCGTCCATTTCCTGGACATAGATATTGCTAGTACTGAAACATTCTTGTCCGTGGCCACTTAATTGGAGCTTAGTTCGATCGTGCAACTGGTTAAGGTCCATGGCGGTCAGGTTTTTGCTGCTCCCTCTGGCCCTGCTGGTGCTCGCAGCAGCTAGCTCGGCAGCGGTGGCTCAGCTGGAGATCGGCTTCTACAGCAAGACATGCCCCGACGCCGAGAAGATCGTCCGCCAGGAGATGGCCAAGATCATCGCCGCTGCGCCCAGCCTCGCCGGCCCGCTCCTCCGTCTCCATTTTCACGACTGCTTCGTCAGGGTACGTAACTTGCCTAGCCTGTTATGCTGCTATTCATCATGAAATGTACGCTTACATGTCCGTGCATGCAACGCAAATTAAATTGCAGGGGATGCCTCTGTCCTGCTCGAATCCACCGAAGGTAACGTAGCGGAGAAGGACGCCAAACCAAACAAGAGCCTGCGAGGGTTCGGTCCGTCGAGCGGGTGAAGGCCAAGCTCGAGGCCGCGTGTCCGGGCATCGTCTCCTGCGCCGACGTGCTCACCCTCATGTCCCGTGACGCTGTTGTGCTGGCTAAGGGCCCCTTCTGGCCGGTGGCGTTGGGCAGGAGAGATGGCAGAGTGTCCAGTGCCACGGAGGCCAGCAACGAGCTGCCCCCGGCCTCCGGCGACGTCCCTCTGCTCGCCAAGATCTTCGCCTCCAAGGGCCTCGACCTCAAGGACCTCGTCGTCCTCTCCGGCGCCCACACGCTCGGCACGGCGCACTGCCCGTCTTTTGCCGACCGGCTCTACAACAACACCAGCGAGAATACCCTCGTCGACCCGTCTCTGGACAGCGAGTACGCCGACAAGCTGAGGCTCAAGTGCAAGAGCGTTGATGACCGCACTATGCTGTCAGAGATGGACCCGGGGAGCTTCAAGACCTTCGACACCAGTTACTACCGCCACGTCGCCAAGCGGAGGGGCCTCTTCCGCTCCGACGCCTCTTCGACAAAGACCACCAGTGACTACGTCCAGCGAATCGCCACCGGCAAGTTCGACGGCGAGTTCTTTAAGGACTTCAGCGCGTCCATGATCAAGATGGGCGACGTGGGCGTGCTCACCGGAGCCGAGGGAGAGATCAGGAAGAAGTGCTACGCCCCCAACTAGCGTCCGTTAATTCTTAGTTGTTGTAAGTAAATGCACGAGATGGTGCATGCATCATCTGATATTATCGACTGTAGTGTGATGTATTATCGTCAGTGGTACATAAAGTAAATTATTTCTTCACCAAAGTCCATGGGTGCAGCTACATGCATGCTACGTAAATGCCTGTAATGGCCGTAGTGTTGCAGTGTCTTATTGTGTGACGGGATGTGGAGTTCCCGGAGGAAACTTAATCCTGGAACGACTACCGGTTCCGGTTGCCTGATTGTTCGAGAACTTAGCTCTATGTGAATATTGAGTTTGCTAATTAACCACATGTTAGCTCTATAAAAACCACGTTTCAGCGATAAGACGTTTGTTCAGATATTTTTATTAGCTACAAATCTCTTCATCAGCTGAGTGGAAGATATGGTACTAGCACGACAGTCTATATATGCTAGAAGTGGTGGAGCTAAGTCGGTAGGCAGTCAGGAAGAGTTCTCTGCCTTCGGTGGAGTGGCGTACAGGTCTTGCAGTAATAAAAATTGTAAAACCTTTTTCTGGATGTGCTTTGGTTGGTATATCCGGAAAAAAAGGTTTATAACTTTTAATGGCTCATTTTCTTATCAAGGATATAGCATAGCCGAAATCTAATACTTATCAAAAAGCGAATGAAACCCCGCCCACCTGAAAAAGGAATAATCCAAATTTAATTTCTAAGCACTAGTTTTTCCCTCGTAGCCTATGCATGCCACTGTTGAATTGATCTTTATTCTATGCATGAGACTGAAGTTAGGGCATCTCCAAGGGCAACCACAAAAAATGTCTCGCATCCGTCCACAGACACGGATACATGAGGTTGACATCCAATCGTAGCCACATACATTCAGCCTTTCGGATTTTTTTTCCTAGTCTGCACGATCAAAAGCCGCATGCAAAGGGCACAGAAGTTCAAATAGCCGCATGCAAAGGGCACAGAAGTTCACATAGCCGCATGCAGCACTAGTTAAAATTTAAAAAAGTTCAAATACTTTACATCCCAACATTGTAATCCCCTTTCACCGCCCACTGATACTCAATCAGATCTTCCTTGAGCTGCTCATGAGTTGGTTGATGCTGAATTTGTTGATGTATTTGAATAAACTCCTCAAATGTGGTCGGATTCTGGTCCGGAAGTTGGATAGGATCACCCATGTTCTCAAATTCCAGAGTTGCGGCAGCATCGCCACCCTCATCCTCGACAATCATGTTGGGAATCTGAAAACGCCGGCGAAAATGATCGGCCATTAGTGGATCGAGGGCAAAGTAGTCGGCCATCAGTCTCAAATGCCCGCACGCCCTGTTGCGGTTGAGCACTCGATGACCCTTAATCGAGCCTCTAAAATTAAGAACCTACTCCTTCGCACGCTCCGCATTTTCAAAAACCACCTGCATCATCATCGTCTCATCGGAGTACTCCTCGCCCGACAAGCCGTCGGAGGACTCAACATACTGCTCGTATATGTACTCCGAATCGGAATACATTGCTACAAACAAGAAGGACAACTATTTTCAGCTCCGGCGATTCATCAAACAGTTGTCAAGCATGGTAGAAGATGGTACCTGGCGGGCAGTCGGAGGACAAGGGGTTGAACGAAGATGGAGGAGAAGCGGTGGGGAGCCCTGCTGGATCGCCGGAGGTAAGGGAGACGCAGATTTCCGGTAGGGGTGTGGCGTGGTGGCCGGGGTGGTGGAGCGGCGGCGATGGCAAGAGAGAAAAAAGGAAGGAGAGAAAATAGGAAGGATGGAGTCACAGGGTCCGGCCGGGAAGGGTTTTGGGTGGGCCTGAGGTATCGGATTCGTATGTTTCGCGTGTCCGGACTCCCACCAACCTCCCTCACTTTTGTCTTCATTTTACGGGAGAAATCGCGTCCAGACCATCCCGCGGACCGATGGCTCTTGGAGATGCCCTTAGTCTAAGGCATATGGTCTCTGTCCATAGTTAAACAACGCCAGCACTAGGCTATGGGGTTACCGGATAAGATCTAAAAGAATCTGGGTTAATGAGATCCCAAGGCAAGGAAACCCTAATGAAACGACACTTAGCGAACACGGCCCGGGAAAACCGCCTTACCAGAGCACGACCACAAGAAATTAAGCGTCAAACGATCGAGATGTCGCGGTGGCTTAGCAACGGTGCAAAGTAGTTGTAGTCCGTGAAGGTGCATGACCGAAACAAACGAATTGAATTGTTCGTCGATCGATTGACCGACTTACCAGCTGTCCTCATCTCCCCTTATCATTAGCCGTTGGCCGCAGCAACATGCATGATTGACTCGGCCAGCTTAGGTTTAGCTAGCTAAGCCCACATGCATATTTGACTTGCATGCTGTTGGATATACAAGATCCAATAATTTGCGTGCACTCCAATTCAATGACTAAGGCTCACTTGTACATTTTGTCCACAATGAACGAATATATGATCGTTTGAAAGCCGAGGAAAATAAAAGTTAACATTTTGTGAGAAAAATTGGCAGTAAACTTATTGGCTAATGACAAGGGGTAAGTTCATCGAAGATATCAACACGGGGATCTAGTTTCAAATGTATCGACACGAGGAACGCAGTGATTGAAACGATTCATAATTTGAACGTTCGGTTCAAAAGATATTTCAATTAAAACTTTGATCTCTAAAGAAACCACGTAACTAGCTTCCTCCCACCACCACCACTCCCCACCCCAAAAATGCTACACGTAAGAAAGCTTTATACGTAAACCTGCGTAATTCCCTCCCTCACTAACTAACGTGCACCCCCCCCCCCCCCCAATTTCATGGTGGGCCCATGCCCCCAATTAATACCAATAGAAACCTGCCAACTCATTACGCATTACGTAAGCATTCTTTTCGTAAGTCACTATGCGGGTGTAGCAAAATCTCCGAAAGCTCTCTGATGGTGACAAATGCCGCACATGCGTTGCATCACGTGTTGCCACAAGAGATACTTAGGAGTGAGGGCATCTCCGACGACATCCCTCGATGGACACGCCCTACTTCCACTGACACCCCCAGCTTGTCCGCCTCCGAAGGGGTACCTAATAGTCCCCCCCCCCCCCCCAGTTTTCCCTACTTGTGTGTTCCATCTTTTTTTCTCTAACACAAATTTGATCAATTTGCAACAGTTAACAACAATATTCAATCAATTTGGTAAGTTTGGCATGACAGACAAGTCAACATGTCAACAATTCAAGCAAAGTTTATTTATAGTTTCGATTCAACAATTTGCAACAATCAACAACATGAATCAATGCTCATCACCATTTGCAAAGCACACACAGATGTTGCTACGTATACCGCAAAACCACATCACCGCATCGTCATCCAAGTTGACGGTGTTGACGAGCATGACCTTGGACTCCTCGGAGAACTTCTCAACTCTCAAGTGCAAGCATCTTCTCCTCGGTTTCAACATTATTTGCTTGTATCTTCATGAATCCTTTGAACCGCTCATCCTTATTTTCTTCCTTGGGTTCATCTCTTTTGGCACTTGCCACCTCATTTTTGGCTATGATATCCTTATCTGACATTTGGCTCGCCACCCTATTGTGCTTTGCCATCTCATTCTCCCACTTCCTCCCCCTCGACCTTGGCACACAAGTTGCCGGTGTAACCCCCCTCCTCCAACTCAAACTACACATCCACTCATTCATCTTCATCCACTTGGGAGCTTGAGCAACCTTTGGCCAGGGGCAAAGCCAGAAAAAAAGGTCGCCGAGGTCAACACGAACAAGCAACACTAATATATCCCCTCAAATACAAAGTAGCAATAATGAATGACTACAAAATGTGTAGCTTGTGATTATGATGAGATGTGAATAAAAAATTACACATGACATTACGATGAGATGTGACTTGAGGCCTAATATAGATTGTGTAATCCACGTGATTAGGTTACCCACCCAGACCTTCAAGCAACTATTAAAAAAATCAACACATCAAACAAACCCTAAAATAATAGAAGAATATGAATTATAGATAATATGAGAATAGTAATTAGATGAAGAAATTGGCTTTAGTGTCACTCACGGATGGAATCTCCAGAATGCGTCTTGAATTTTTATGAAGGGGGAGTGGAGCTGTCAGGCCGCGGCAGTTCAGGTGAACACAAGAGCAATGAGGGTGTCAATACGTGAACGAGTCAGCAAGGCAACAATCAATCCTTTTCCTTTCTTTTGAGCAACATGAGCGATCCTTTTCCTAGGATCGAATTGATCCATTCCTTGTTTGAGGTGCTGGAGTCATGGAGATCGATTGACATCGACAGTGGCTAGTGGGCCTGCAGCCTGCATGCTGTTTGGTGGGTTGCCTGCTTCCATGAGGCTACTGAGGGTCTTTTTTGGACTAGGGTCATTTTTTCAATATGTCGTTTTTCTTCATGGGTTGTATGTATGTAATAGGGTCTAGCCCAGGTCACTGAGGTCAATTGATCCCGGCCAATATTGTAGCTCTACCCCTGCCTTTGGCCTTGGCGATCTTGAGTGAACTGCCCAAGCCACTCCATTTACTTTGGACATTCGACTTGATCCAACAATGATGCATGGTAAATTCCTTGCCATGGTTTGCTTGTACAATGTCGTCGCCAAGTTAATTAGGCTAGCAATGAATCACATGGTGATAAAATTGCTACATAAAGCGGATAAATCATATGATGAACATTGTAGGAAGCAAAACATATGTAATATAACACATCCACACCGCTTGGTGCATGGTTATTGATATGTCATATGCACCATAAAAAATACACATATTATTTGATGGCATACCACTGATGATTGATGGAGCTCTCACTCAGATCACTGGCGATTCAAATGGTTTATAGTGGTTCATCTCATGATAGAATTCATGACATCCAATATGTCACTATGTTTCCTTGGCACCAACATAGCTTCCGCCGTCGAGCTTCGGGGTCCACCCAACGGGTTGCGATCGTCTGCAGGTGTGGCATCTTTCGGGTGTCTCACATCAAGGAAATATGCCCTAGAGGCTATTATAAAGTTATTATTTATTTCCTCATATCATGATAAATGTTTATTATTCATGCTAGAATTGTATTAACCGAAACATGATACATGTGTGAATACATAGATAAACATATAGTCACTAGTATGCCTCTACTTGACTAGCTCATTAATCAAAGATGGTTATGTTTCCTAACCATAGACATGTGTTGTTATTTGATTAAGGGGATCACATCATTAGGAGAATGATGTGATTGACTTGACCCATTCCGTTAGCCTAGCACTTGATCGTTTAGTATATTGCTATTGCTTTCTTCATGACCTATACATGTTCCCGTAACTATGAGATTATGCAACTCCCGTTTACCGGAGGAACACTTTGGGTGCTACCAAACGTCACAACGTAACTGGGTGATTATAAAGGAGTACTATAGGTGTCTCCAAAGGTACATGTTGGGTTGGCGTATTTCGAGATTAGGTTTTGTCACTCCGATTGTCGGAGAGGTATCTCTGGGCCCTCTCGGTAATACACATCACATAAGCCTTGCAAGCATTGCAACTAATAAGTTAGTTACGAGATGATGTATTACAGAACGAGTAAAGAGACTTGCCGGTAACGAGATTGAACTAGGTATTGGATACCGACGATCGAATCTCGGGCAAGTAACATACCGATGACAAAGGGAACAACGTATGTCGTTATGTGGTTTGACCGATAAAGATCTTCGTAGAATATGTAGGAACCAATATGTGCATCCAGGTTCCGCTATTGGTTATTGACCTAGAATAGTTCTAGGTCATGTCTACATAGTTCTCGAACCCGTAGGGTCCGCAGGCTTAACGTTACGATGGCAGTTTTATTATGAGTTTATAAGTTTTGATGTACCGAAGTTTGTTCGGAATCCCGGATGTGATCACGGACATGACGAGGAGTCTCGAAATGGTCGAGACATGAAGATTGATATATTGGAAGCCTATATTTGGATATCGGAATGGTTCCGGGTGAAATCGGATTTTACGAACACCGGGGTTACAGGAACCTCCCGGGGATAATGGGCCTTAGTGGGCCATGAGGGAGAAGAGGAGGGCCGCCAGGCAGGCCGCACGCCTCTCCCCTAGTCCGAATAGGACAAGGAAAGGGGGCGGCGCCTCTTCCTCTTCCCTCCCCTTCCTTCTCCAACAAGGCAAGAGGGGAGTCCTACTCCGGTGGGAGTAGGACTCCTCCAGGCGCACCCCTTGGGGCCGGCCGCACCTCCCCCTCCCTCCTTTATATACGGGGGCAGGGGGCACCCCATAACACACAAGTTGATCTACGGATCGTTCCTTAGCCGTGTGCGGTGCCCCCTCCACCATATTTCACCTCGGTCATATCGTCGCGGAGTTTAGGCGAAGCCTGCGCCGGTAGAACATCATCATCGCCACCACGCCGTCGTGCGACGGAACTCATCCCGACACTTTGCTGGATCGGAGTCCGCATCGTCATCGAGCTGAACGTGTTCTGAACTCGGAGGTGCCGTACGTTCGGTACTTGGATCGGTCGGATCGTGAAGACGTACGACTACATCAACCGCGTTGTCATAACGCTTCCGCTTACGGTCTACGAGGGTACGTGGACAATACTCTCCCCTCTCGTTGTGTAACGCCCCGGATCCGACGCGCCAGGTGTCCGCCGGTTATTTGCCGTCGTTGCCATGTCATGTGCTTGCGTGTCTCTCTTTGCCATGTCATCATCTGCTTTTCATATCATGTCGTCATGTGCATTTCATTTTGCATACGTGTTCGTCTCATGCATCCGAGCATTTTTCCCGTTGTCCGTTTTGCAATCCGGCACTCCTATGTCTCCCGGCGTCCCCTTTTTGCCTTTTTTCAAGTGCGGGTGTTAAACTTCCTCGGAATGGACCGAGTCTTGCCAAGCGGCCTTGGTATACCACCTGTAGACCGCCTGTCAAGTTTCGTGCCATTTGGAGGTCGTTTGGTACTCCAACGGTTAACCGGGTAACCGTAAAGCCTCTTTTGTTGCAGCCCACCACCCCTTCCAAAGTGGCCCAAAACCCAGCAAACCCTCCTCCATGCTCTCGGTCGTTCGATCACGATCGTGTGGGCGAAAACCGCACCTCATTTGGACTCTCCTAACTCCCTCTACCTATAAATACACCTCCCCCTCCGAAATTCGTGGTGCAACCCTAGCCATTTTCATCCTCAAGGCCACGGACACGTCACTCGAGCCGGACATGTCCGACGGCCACCGCCCGCCAATGGTGTCGCGCCACATCACCCGCCGCCGTCACCAGCCTATCGCGCCGCCACCTCACTCTCTCTCCATCACCGGCCACCAGGGTCATCTGAAACCCTTGCAGGCCCGTGCGCCGCCGCCGCCAGCGCCTCGCCCGCCGTCCGCCGGACACCGCCCGCTTCGCCGGCGATCTCCACTCGCCGCCCAGCGCCCGCGCCTCCTCGCCGCGCCTCCTGCCGGCGCGCCCTCCGCCGGGCCGCGCCCGCCGCTGCGCCTCAAGGCCACCTCGAGGCCGCCCCGCGCGCCACGGCCGCCTGCCGTCGCCGCCATGCCGCCGCTGCGCCGCCACCCCCGGTGCCCTCCGTCGCCTCCTTCGCTGATCCGGCCGATCCGGCGAGATCCGCCCGGACCCGCCTGCCTCCGCCAGCCCCTCCTCTCCGGCGAAGCCTGACGAAGTCCTCGCCGCGGTTGACTTTTACCCGAGGTTGAAATTCGTCTAAGTCCCGAGATTTTTGACATTATATGCTCATATTCATCATGCCATAACTTGCTGCATACTGCTCCGTTTTATGCGTGTAATATGTCAAATTGTTCGCCTCGACGAGTACATCATTTCATCTCATTGAATCATTTTCATTTGAGCTCATCTTGATGCCCGAAATGCTGTTAGAAGAGGGCTATGTGATGTTAGTTTCAGATTCTTATCAGAACATGCACTTTTGTCATTTTTGCCATGATTGATGTGTGCACCCTATGAACTTGAGTCCTACATGTGTTTTTTAATATGCCATGCCATTTTTAAAGGGGTGTATGCCATGTATTTTTGTGATCTCTGTGGTGACTAGCACAAGCATGCAAACTAGGCTTCATGATGTTGCTGATTTCAGCCCCTGTTCTGCTGATATTTTTATGCCATGTAAACTTGATGATACCGAGAGATCCATGCTTATTTTGAGATACTTCATTAAGGATGTTTTGAACATATGGTTATTCTCTATCCATCCATGCCCTTGTTTGCAATTATGGAGTACCATAGCTTGAGTCAATCGAGCTCTACTTTTGCTATAAAATGTTTCCTGGCAGGTTGTTTACATGTTATTCAATTTTGCCAAGGTTGTTGTAGTTGATCCGTGTATGCTATGATGTCGTTCTTGCCATGTATAGCTTCTATGCCATGTATTGCTCTGTGGTGAGTGGTTCAAACTCACCAACATGCCTACTTATTGTTGTTCCTGCCATGTTTAAATCTGTAATATAACTTGCCATGTTTACGTGGGTGACATCATATCGTCTGGTCATTTTTGGCTCATGGTCACTAAAGGACATTTGATCTATGAGTTTAGTTGATTCATGCCATGTCTTTGGTTGCCATGATAAGTTCCTGTAACATGTTGTTTGATAGCTCTAAACATTGCAATTTGATGTTATTTCTGCTAAAGTCTGAAACTGTTATTATTTGCAATCTTGCCATGTGTGTTTGAGCATGTTCTAGTGATTTCTGGAGATAGCTCAGTGTTCATGTTTTGTAATGCTTTACCTGTACATCATGTCCATGTCTTTTGTTTGCTTTTTAAGATGCCGTAGCATGTTGTTTTCGTGCTTGTAATATTCCTAGTTGCTGTTTTAGACAGCTTGTCCTTTAAACTTGTATTGTGTGTATGTGTTAAACCGTTGCTCTGCTTTTGAGTGTGCTCTATATGAAACTTGCTTGATTTTGCATGTAGTTTCATATTATCATGTTGCATCCATGTTTTGAGGTGTTTTCTTGATGTTTGTATGCATTTTGCATCAATGCCATGCTTATCTTGTTTTGCTCATATCTTCTAGGCCGTAGCTCCGAATCTAATGAACTTTATATGTAACTTGACTAGAATTTCGTGTAGATTATCGTGGTGCATCTTAACTTGCTGTTTAACAACTTGAACATAAGGTTTATTCATATCTGGACCAATTTCAAAATTTGCATATGAGGACTTACCGGAATTGTTATATGTTGTTCCCGGCCTCATTTAAACTTGCCTTGATGTGTTGCTCTTGTTTGCATCATCTTTTGCCATGAGTAGCCTCATCTAGCTTGGTCATGCATCATGCTTGTTGTGCATCATGCCTTGTTCATGTGTGGTGTGTTTACTATGTTGTGTGTTTCTTCTCGATAGTTCCTGCTTGCTATGATCGTGAGGACTCGCTCGCTCACGCTTGGTTCGTCTTCGTGGCTTCATCTTCTTCATGGACTCGTTCTTCTTCCTTGCGGGATTTCAGGCAAGATGACCGTCACCCTGGATCTCATTACTATCATTGCTATGCTAGTTGCTTCGTTCTATCGCTATGCTGCGCTACCTATCACTTGTTCCTCAAGCCTCCCAAATTGCCATGTCAGCCTCTACCCTTTTTGCACCCTTCCTAGCAAACCATTGTTTGGCTATGTTACCGCTTTGCTCAGTCCCTCTTATAGCGTTGTTAGTTGCAGGTGAAGATGAAGTTTGTTCCTTGTTGGAACATGGAGATGTTGTTCCTTGTTGGAACATGTTTACTTGGTTGGGATATCACAATATCTCTTATATTATTAATGCATCTATATACTTGGTAAAGGGTGGAAGGCTCGGCCTTATGCCTGGTGTTTTGTTCCACTCTTGCCGCCCTAGTTTCCGTCATATCGGTATTATGTTCCCGGATTTTGCGTCCCTAACGCGGTTGGGTGATTTATGGGACCCCTTGACAGTTCGCTTTGAATAAGACTCCTCCAAAGAAGGCCCAACATTGGTTTTACCATTTGCCTCACCTATACCCCTTTTTCCCTTGGGTTTCGGAGCCCAAGGGTCATCTTTATTTTAGCCCCCGCCGGTGCTCCTTCGAGTGTTGGTCCGAAACGGCAGATCATGGGGCCACCACGGGCAACTCGAGGGCTGGTTTTACTCAGAGGCTGACCTATCCGGTGTGCCCCGAGAACGAGGTACGTCGACTCCTATCGGGATTTATCGGCACATCCGGGCGGATTTGCTGGTCTTGTTTTATTGCTGTCGAAATGTCTTGTAGCCGGGATTCCAAGACTGATCGGGTCTTCCCAGGGAGAAGGAATATCCTTCGTTGATCGCGAGAGCTTATCATGGGCTAAGTTGGGACACCCCTGCAGGGTATAAACTTTTGAGAGCCGTGCCCGTGGTTATGTGGCAGATGGGAATTTGTGAATATCCGGTTGTAGTAAACTTGAAGCAAACTCTTCTAAAATACACCAACCGTGTGCGTAACCGTGAGTGTCTCTTTTCGGGGTTGATCGAGAGGAGAACACGGTTTCTGGGTTATGTCTGACGTAAGTAGGAGTTCAGGATCACTTCTTGATCATTACTAGCTGACGACTGTTCCTTTGTTTCTCTTCTCGCTCTCATTTGCGTATGTTAGCCACCATATCATGCTTAGTCGCTGCTGCAACCTCACCACTTTACTCCTTCCTTCCCCTTTAAGCTTTGCTAGTCTTGATACCCATGGTAATGGGATTCCTGAGTCCTCGTGGCTCACAGTTTACTACACCACCAGTTGCAGGTACAGGTTTGCGATGATCATGACGTGAGAGCGATGTTTGCTTACTTTGGAGTTCTTCTTCTGCTTCTTCTTCGATCAGGGGATAGGTTCCAGGTCGGCAGCCTGGGCTAGCACGGTGGATGTCGTTTGAGTTTCTGTTTATGTTTCATCCGTAGTCGGATGTTGATCTCTTGTATATAATGTTGATGTATTCTTGTGGCATTTGTGCCTTATGTATGTATCCCCAACTATTATGTAATGTTGATGTAATGATATCCACCTTGCAAAAGCGTCTTCAAGATGCGCTTCTATCCTTGGTGGGACCTTCGAGTTCCTTGAGGATAGGGTCACATCTTGGGCGTGACAAGTTGGTATCAGAGCCTCGACCGACCCTAGGAGCCCCCTTGATAGATCGTGTAGTTTGGCCGCAATTGAGTCTAGAATAAAACTGTTTTCAGAGTCTAGTTATATCGGAGAGTAGGAATTCTTTTTACTCCTCGGCCCCTTCGTCGCTCTGGTGAGGAATCTTGACGTAGGTATTTTGAATTACTCCTCTTCCCCTTCAATTTTTTTTCTTTAGGATCACGCAGTTGGTTTTTCGATCGTTGGTTCCTCAGCTCTTTGCATTCGGTGTTGGGGAACGTAGTAATTTCAAAAAATTTCCTACGCACACGCAAGGATCATGGTGATGGCCTAGCAACGAGAGGGGAGAGTGTGTCCACGTACCCTCGTAGACCGAAAGTGGAAGCGTTATGACAACGCGGTTGATGTAGTCGTACGTCTTCACGATTTGACCGATCCAAGTACCGAACGTACGGCACCTCCGTGTTCTGCACACGTTCAACTCGATGACGATCCCCGGACTCCGATCCAGCAGGGTGTCGGGGATGAGTTTCACAAGACGACGGCAGGACGATGATGATGCTCTACCGGCGCAGGGCTTCGCCTAAACTCCGCAACGATATGACCGAGGTGGAATATGGTGGAGGGGGGCACCGCACACGGCTAAGGAACGATCCGTAGATCAACTTGTGTGTCATGGGGTGCCCCCCTGCCCCCGTATATAAAGGAGCAAGGGGGAGGGGGCGGCCGGCCAAGGGAGGGCGCGCCAGGGAGGAGTCCTACTCCCACCGGGAGTAGGATTCCCTCCTTTCCTAGTCCAACTAGGAGACCTTCCATGTAGTAGGAGTACGAGAGAAGGAAAGGTAAGAGAGAAGGGAAGGAAGGAGGGGGTGCGGCCTCCCCTAGTCCAATTCGGACTAGGCCTTGGGCGCGCGGCCTGCCCTAGGCAGCCCTCTCTCTTTCCTGTATGGCCCAATAAGGCCCAATACTTCTCCCGGCGAATTCCCGTAACTCTCGGTAATTCAAAAATACCGAATCACTCGGAACCTTTCCGAACTCCGAATATAGTCGTCCAATATATCGATCTTTACGTCTCGACCATTTCGAGACTCCTCGTCATGTCCCTGATCTCATCCGGGACTCCGAACTCCTTCGGTACATCAAAACTCATAAACTCATAATATAACTGTCATCGAAACCTTAAGCATGCGGACCCTACGGGTTCGAGACCTATGTAGACATGACCTAGAACTATTCTTGGTCAATAACCAATAGCGGAACCTGGATGCTCATATTGGCTCCTACATATTCTACGAAGATCTTTATCGGTCAAACCGCATAACAACATACGTTGTTCCCTTTGTCATCGGTATGTTACTTGCCCGAGATTCGATCGTCGGTATCCAATACCTAGTTCAATCTCAAGCATCGGCAAGTCTCTTTACTCGTTACGTAATGCATCATTCCGTAACTAACTCATTAGCTACATTGCTTGCAAGGCTTATAGTGATGTGCATTACCGAGAGGGCAGAGATACCTCTCCACAATCGGAGTGACAAAACCTAATCTCGAAATACGCCAACCCAACATGTACCTTTGGAGACACCTGTAGTACTCCTTTATAATCACCCGATTCGTTGTGACGTTTAGTAGCACCCAAAGTGTTCCTCCGGTAAACGGGAGTTGCATAATCTCATAGTTATAGGAACATGTATAAGTCATGAAGAAAGCAATAGCAATATACTAAACGATCAAGTGCTAGGCTAACGGAATGGGTCATGTCAATCACATCATTCTCCTAATGATGTGATCCCATTAATCAAATAACAACACATGTCTATGGTTAGGAAACATAACCATCTTTGATTAATGAGCTAGTCAAGTAGAGGCATACTAGTGACTATATGTTTGTCTATGTATTCACACATGTATCATGTTTCCGGTTAATACAATTCTAGCATGAATAATAAACATTTATCATGAAATAAGGAAATAAATAATAACTTTATTATTGCCTCTAGGGCATATTTCCTTCATTCTCCCACTTGCACTAGAGTCAATAATCTAGTTCACATCATCATGTGATTCAACACTAATATTCACATCTGTATGTGATTAACACCCATAGTTCACATCGTCTTGTGACCAACACCCAAAGGGTTTACTAGAGTCAATAATCCAGTTCACATCGCTATGTGATTAACACCCAAAGAGTACTAAGGTATGATCATGTTTTGCTCGTGAGAGAAGCTTAGTCAATGGTCTGTCACATTCAGAGCCGTATGTATTTTGCAAATATTCTATGTCTACAATGCTCTTCACGGAGCTACTCTAGCTAATTGCTCCCACTTTCAATATGTATCCAGATTGAGACTTAGAGTCATCTGGATCAGTGTAAAAAGCTTTCATCAATGTAACTCTTTACGACGGGCTCTTTTATCACCTCCATAATCGAGAAATATTTCCTTAGTCCTCACTAAGGATGTTCTTGACCAATGTCCAGTGATCTACTCCTAGATCACTATTGTACTCCTTGCCAAATTCAGAGCAAGGTATACAATAGGTGCAGTACATGACATAGCATACTTTATAGAACCTATGACTGAGGCATAGGGAATGACTTTCATTCTCTTTTCTATTTTCTGTCGTGGTCGGGATTTGAGTCTTATTCAATTTCACACTTTGTAACACAGGCAAGAACTCTTTCTTTGACTGCTCCATTTTGAACTTACTTCAAAATCTTATCAAGGTATGTACTTATTGAAAAAACTTATCAAGCGTCTTGATCTATCTCTATAGATCTTGATGCCCAATATGTAAGAAGCTTCACCGAGGTCCTTCTTTGAAAAACTCCTTTCAAATACTCCTTTATGCTTTGCAGAATAATTCTACATTATTTCTGATCAACAATATGTCATTCACATATACTTATCAGAAATCTTTGTAGTGCTCCCACTCACTTTCTTGTAAATACAGGCTTCACCGCAAGTCTGTATAAAACTATATGCTATGATCAACTTATCAAAGCGTGTATTCCAACTCGAGATGCTTGCACCAGTCCATAGATGGATCATTTGGAGCTTGCATATTTTGTTAGCACCTTTACGATTTACAAAACCTTCGGTTGCATCATATAGAACTCTTCTTTAATAAATCCATTAAGGAATGCAGTTTTGTTTATCCATTTGCCGATTTCATAAAATGCGGCAATTGCTAACATGATTCGGACAGACTTAAGCATAGATACGAGTGAGAAACTCTCATCGTAGTCAACACCTTGAACTTGTCGAAAACCTTTTGCGACAAGTCGAGCTTTGTAGATAGTAACACTACTATCAGCGTCCGTCTTCCTCTGGAAGATCCATTTATTTTCTGTGACTTGCCGATCATCGGGCAAATCAATCAAAGTCCACACTTTGTTCTCATACATGGATCTCGTCTCAGATTTCATGGCTTCAAGCCATTTTGCGGAATCTGGGCTCACCATCGCTTCTTCATAGTTCGTAGGTTCACCAAGATCTAGTAGCATGACTTCCAGAATAGGATTACCGTACCACTCTGGTGCGGATCTTACTCTAGTTGATCTACGAAGTTCAGTAACAACTTGATCTGAAGTTTCATGATCATCATCATTAACTTCCTCACTAATTGGTGTAGGTGTCACAGGAACCAATTTCTGTGATGAACCGCTTTCAAATTCGGGAGAAGGTAGAAATTACCTTATCAAGCTCTACTTTCCTCCCACTCACTTCTTTCGAGAGAAACTCCTTCTCTAGAAAGGATCCATTTTTAGCAACGAATATCTTGCCTTTGGATCTGTGATAGAAGGTGTACCCAATAGTTTCCTTTGGGTATTCTATGAAGACGCACTTCCCGATTTGGGTTCGAGCTTATCAGGTTGAAAACCTTTTTCATATAAGCATCGCAACTCCAAACTTCAAGAAACGACAGCTTAGGTTTACTGCTAAACCATAGTTCATATGGTGTCATCTCAACGGATTTAGATGGTGCCCTATTAAAAGTGAATGCAGCTGTCTCTAATGCATAACCCAAAAACGATATTGGTGAATCGGTAAGAGACATCATTGATCGCACCATATCAAAATAAAGTACAGTTTACGACGTTCGGACACACCATAACGTTGTGGTGTTCCAGGTGGCGTGAGCTGTGAAACTATTCCACATTGTTTCAATTGAAGGCCAAACTCGTAACTCAAATATTCATCTCCACGATCATATCGCAGAAACTTTATTTTCTTGTTACGATGATTTTCCACTTCACTCTGAAATTCTTTGAACCTTTCAACTATTTCAGACTTATGTTTCATCAAGTAGATATACCCATATCTGCTCAAATCATCTGTGAAGGTCAGAAAATAACGATATCCGCCATGAGCTTCAACACTCATCGGATCGCATACATCAGTATGTATTATTTCCAATAAGTCAGTTGCTCGCTCCATTGTTCCGGAGAACGGAGTCTTTGGTCATCTTGCCCATAAGGCATGGTTCGCAAGCACCAAGTGATTCATAATCAAGTGATTCCACAATCCCATCAGCATGGAGTTTCTTCATGCGCTTTACACCAATATGACCTAAATGGCAGTGCCACAAATAAGTTGCACTATCATTATTAACTTTGCATCTTTTGGTTTCAATATTATGAATATGTGTATCACTACGATCGAGATCCAATGAACCATTTTCATTGGGTGTGTAACCATATAAGGTTTTATTCATGTAAATGTAACAACAATTTATTCTCTTACTTAAATGAATAACCGTATTACAATAAACATGATCAAATCATATTCATGCTCAACGCAAACACCAAATAACACTTATTTAGGTTCAACACTAATCCCGAAAGTATAGGGAGTGTGCGATGATGATCATATCAATCTTGGAACCACTTCCAACACACATCGTCACTTCACCCTTAACTAGTCTCTGTTTATTCTGCAACTCCTGTTTCGAGTTACTAATCTTAGCAACTGAACTAGTATCAAATACTGAGGGGTTGCTATAAACACTAGTAAAGTACACATCAATAACATGCATATGAAATATACTTATGTTCACTTTGCCATCCTTCTTATCCGCCAATCACTTGGGGTATTTCTGCTTCCAGTGATCATTTCCTTTGCAGAGTGAGCACTCAGTTTCAGGCTTTGGTCCAGCTTTGGGCTTCTTCGCGGGAGTGACAACTTGCTTGTCATTCTACTTGAAGTTCCCTTTCTTTCCCTTTGCCCTTTTCTTGAAACTAGTGTTCTTGTCAATCATCAACACTTGATGCTCTTTCTTGATTTCTACCTTCGTCGATTTCAGCATCACGAAGAGCTCGGGAATCGTTTTCGTCATCCCTTGCATACTATAGTTCATCACGAAGTTCTAGTAACTTAGTGATGGTGACTAGAGAATTCTGTCAATCACTATCTTATCTGGAAGATTAACTCCCACTTGATTCAAGCGATTGAAGTACCCAGACAATCTGAGCACATGCTCACTAGTTGAGCGATTCTCTTCCATCTTTTAGCTATAGAACTTGTTGGAGACTTCATATCTCTCAACTCGGGTATTTGCTTGAAATATTAACTTCAATTCCTGGAACATCTCATATGGTCCATGACCTTCAAAACGTCTTTGAAGTCCCGATTCTAAGCCGTTTAAGCATGGTGCACTAAACTATCAAGTAGTCATCATATTGAGCTAGCCAAACGTTCGTAACGTCTGCGCATTCCGCTCCTGCAATAGGTCTATCACCTAGCGGTGCATCAAGGACATAATTCTTCTGTGCAGCAATGAGGATAAACCTCAGATAACGGATCCAATCCGCGTCATTGCTACTAACATCTTTCAACACAATTTTCTCTAGGAACATATCAAAATAAACATATGAAAGCAACAACGCGAGCTATTGATCTACAACATAATTTGCAAAATACTACCAGGACTAAGTTCATGTTAAATTTAAGTTCAATTAATCATATTACTTAAGAACTCCCACTTAGATAGACATCTCTCTAGTCATCTAAGTGATCACGTGATCCAAATCAACTAAACCATAACCGATCATCACGTGAGATGGAGTAGTTTTCAATGGTGAACATCACTATGTTGATCATATCTACTATATGATTCACGCCGATCTTCGGTCTCCGTGTTCCGAGGCCATATCCGCATATGCTAGGCTCGTCAAGTTTAACCCGAGTATTCGCGTGTGCAAAACTGGCTTGCACCAGTTGTAGATGGGTAGAGCTTATCACACCCGATCATCACGTGGTGTCCGGGCACGCATTTAACTTTGGCAACGGTGCATACTCAGGGAGAACACTTCTTGATAATTTTTAGTGAGAGATCATCTTAAAATGCTACCCTCAATCAAAGCAAGATAAGATGCATAAAGGATAAACATCACATGCAATCAATATAAGTGATATGATATGGCCATCATCATCTTGTGCTTGTGATCTCCATCTCCAAAGCACCGTCGTGATCACCATCATCACCGGCGCGACACCTTGATCTCCATCGTAGCATCGTTGTCGTTACGCCATTTATTGCTTCTACGACTATCGCTACCGCTTAGTGATAAAGTAAAGCAATTATGTATGCTTTGCATTTCATACAATAAAGCGACAACCATATGGCTCCTGCCAGTTGCCGATAAATTCGGTTACAAAACATGATCATCTCATACAATAAAATATAGCATCACGTCTTGACCATATCAAATCACAACATGCCCTGCAAAAACAAGTTAGATGTCCTCTACTTTGTTGTTGCAAGTTTTTACGTGGCTGCTACGGGCTGAGGAAGAACCGTTCTTACCTACGCATCAAAACCACAACGATAGTTCGTCAAGTTAGTGCTGTTTTAACCTTCGCAAGGACCGGGCGTAGCCACACTCGGTTCAACTAAAGTGAGAGAGACAGACACCCGCCAGTCACCTTTAAGCACGAGTGCTCGCAACGGTGAAACCAGTCTCACGTAAGCGTACGCGTAATGTCGGTCCGGGCCGCTTCATCTCACAATACCGCCGAACCAAAGTATGACATGCTGGTAAGCAGTATGACTTGTATCGCCCACAACTCACTTGTGTTCTACTCGTGCATATGACATCTACGCATAAAACCAGGCTCGGATGCCACTGTTGGGGAACGTAGTAATTTCAAAAAAATTCCTACGCACACGCAAGGATCATGGTGATGGCATAGCAACGAGAGGGGAGAGTGTGTCCACGTACCCTCGTAGACCGAAAGCGGAAGCGTTATGACAACGCGGTTGATGTAGTCGTACGTCTTCACGATTCGACCGATCCAAGTACCGAACGACGCACGGCACCTCCGTGTTCTCGCACATCGCTCAGCTCGATGACGATCCCGGACTCCGATGCAGCAGGGTGTCGGGATGAGTTCCACAAGACGACGGGCGTGCAGGACGATGATGATGCTCTACCGGCGCAGGGCTTCGCCTAAACTCCGCGACGATATGACCGAGGTGGAATATGGTGGAGGGGGGCACCGCACACGGCTAAGGAACGATCCGTAGATCAACTTGTGTGTCAAGGGGTGCCTCCCTGCCCCCGTATATAAAGGAGCAAGGGGAAGGGGGCGGCCGGCCAAGGGAGGGCGCGCCAGGGAGGAGTCCTACTCCCACCGGGAGTAGGATTCCCCCTTTCCTAGTCCAACTAGGAGACCTTCCATGTAGTAGTAGTACGAGAGAAGGAAAGGGAAGAGAGAAGGGAAGGAAGGAGGGGGTGTGGCCCCTCCCCCTAGTCCAATTCGGACTAGGCCTTGGGGGGCGCGCGGCCTGCGCTAGGCAGCCCCTCTCTCTTTCCCGTATGGCCCAATAAGGCCCAATACTTCTCCCGGCGAATTCCCGTAACTCTCCGGTACTCCGAAAAATACCCGAATCACTCGGAACCTTTCCGAACTCCGAATATAGTCGTCCAATATATTGATCTTTACGTCTCGACCATTTCGAGACTGCTCGTCATGTCCCCGATCTCATCCGGGACCCCTAACTCCTTCGGTACATCAAAACTCATAAACTCATAATATAAATGTCATCGAAACCTTAAGCGTGCGGACCCTACGGGTTCGAGACCTATGTAGACATGACCTAGAACTATTCTTGTTCAATAACCAACAGCGGAACCTGGATGCTCATATTGGCTCCTACATATTCTACGAAGATCTTTATCGGTCAAACCGCATAACAACATACGTTGTTCCCTTTGTCATCGGTATGTTACTTGCCCGAGATTCGATCGTCGGTATCCAATACCTAGTTCAATCTCGTTCTTTGGAAAGTCTCTTTACTCGCTACGTAATGCATCATTCCGTAACTAACTCATTAGCTACATTGCTTGCAAGGCTTATAGTGATGTGCATTACCGAGAGGGCCCAGAGATACCTCTCCGACAATCGGAGTGACAAAACCTAATCTCGAAATACGCCAACCCAACATGTACCTTTGGAGACACCTGTAATACTCCTATATAATCACCCGATTACGTTGTGACGCTTTGGTAGCACCAAAGTGTTCCTCCGTTATTCGGGAGTTGCATAATCTCATAGTTACAGGAACATGTATAAGTCATGAAGAAAGCAATAGCAATATACTAAACGATCAAGTGCTAGGCTAAAGGAATGGGTCATGTCAATCACATCATTCTCCTAATGATGTGATCCCATTAATCAAATAACAACACATGTCTATGGTTAGGAAACATAACCATCTTTGATTAATGAGCGAGTCAAGTAGAGGCATACTAGTGACTATATGTTTGTCTATGTATTCACACATGTATCATGTTTCCGGTTAATACAATTCTAGCATGAATAATAAACATTTATCATGAAATAAGGAAATAAATAATAACTTTATTATTGCCTCTAGGGCATATTTCCTTCATCCGGTGCATTTCTCGTCATGGTGATTCGACCCTCTTTGTTTTGCAAGTTCAATCCTCAGTTGTTTTCTTTTCCCACCTACCCACCCTTTTTCTTGTCGGAACCGGAGTCCGTAATGGAGTATCCATCCTACTCGTGCGAAGTCGTTGGTTTCTCTCCTCAATAATATCAACCGGTGTTTTCCCTTCAAGATATTCGTCGGTTCCCCTTCCAAGTTGCCTTTGTTTTTCCCGCCCACCCACCTTTTTTCTTCCCGGAGTTTGACTCTCTCTCGACCAGCTATTTCATTCGTGTGGAGCCTCTTCAGTCTTTCGTCAATTATTTCAACCGGTGAATTCTCGTCTCGGTGGACATTCTTCATCTCTTTTCTTCTCTGGTGGATTCAATTCAAGTTTTTCGGGTTGATCACATTCTTTTCCTTGGATCAAGTGTTTTCCCTGCTCGTTCGCCTCTCGCCAATTTAATCCTTCCGGAGTGCTCAAGTCATCTCAGGAGATTCGTCTGTGTTCCAATTAATTCGAGGTTGTCACCTCAGTCAAATATTTCAGTTCTTCCGGTGCATCATCTATCTGTTCAACAATCCCTTTCCAACGGTGTTTTTCTCTTCAGTGGGCCCTAACCCACAGGTCTTATACCTGACTCTTCTAATTTCCCCGGAGTTATTCTCAATTCTTTTCGGAGTTTGACGTAAGTATGAATTTCATCAGTCAGATGCCTTTTCAAGATCGATTTCAAACCATTTCATTGTTGACTCAACCTCTTTGCTTTTCATTCTACCGGAGTACCTCAGTTATTTTGGTGGTGTTTCTCGTCATCATTTGAAGACCGAAGAAGAGTTCCTTCTAAATCTTGTCTATTCTCCCGGAGATTCATGGTGATAGCTCGATGTTATCATATCTAATTGTTTCCAGTTGTGCAATTCTTTTCATCATCCGGAGTATTTCAGGGGTTGCTTTCCATCTCGATCATCCGGAGGTCATATTTTCGGAATATTTCTTCGTTCTAAGTTTTCAAATCCGTTCTCCAATTATTCCTTATTCGTGCCCCTTCGTTCGTCTCAATATTCTTCCGGTGCTTCGTTCAAGTATTCTTCTATCAGTTCGCGATCTCTTCGTTCTCTTGCATTTTAATTCCCTCAAGTATCTTCGTGCTTTCCTAATTCTTCCTGATGATTATTTCTTTTTCATCAGTCATTTCGAATTCTTACGGTGGTTCGTTGAAGATTCCTTTTCCCCTCTTATCATATCAATTTCATTCATTCTTTTCAATCCTACCGGTGGTTCATGAAGACTTTCTCAAGTTTTGTGCCATACCCCCCTTTAATCCTTTTCAAGAAGGATAAGTAGTATGCAAATCCATTGCTTGTCATCAATTTAATTTGATGAAGGATAAGCATACAATAAATCTTATTCTTATTTCAAAGTGAGTAATCCTTTTCTTCGGAGTTTGTTCTTGATGAATAAATTCTAGTTCCAAGTGTTCTCATATTTTCTTTTCCGGAGTTCAATTTCCTCGGCCTTTTCATCGAAACCTCCGTCTAAATCAACGCAAGACTTAATCCTTATTCTTTCCATCCTTCAATTCTATCTCATCGTCCTTTTGTTACCGGAGTTCTTCACGGTGGTTCTTCATGATTTAATCTTTTCTTCAAGAGTTCACCAAGTATCATTCCATCCTCTCTAGCTCGTGTTCTATTCCTCCATGTTTTAGCCGGAGTGCTGCCTAAATCCTTTCAGTCTTATCCGTTTCTTTTCTCATTCTAACCACTCCGGTTAGAATGAGTGGTTTCATAGTCTATCTGATTCCATGAGCTTTCGATTCTCGTCATTCTCGTCGTTCCTCTCTTCTTCTCGAGTGCTCTCGATTCTTTGCCTCTTCTTTGAGTTCTTGTTTCACCTCATCCTTTTCCCTTCTGTCTCGGTCCTAAGATCTCGGGACGAGATCTCTTGTTAGTGGAGGAGTGTTGTAACGCCCCGGATCCGACGCGCCAGGTGTCCGCCAGTTATTCGCCGTCGTTGCCATGTCATGTGCTTGCGTGTCTCTCTTTGCCATGTCATCATCTGCTTTTCATATCATGTCGTCATGTGCATTTCATTTTGCATACGTGTTCGTCTCATGCATCCGAGCATTTTTTCCCGTTGTCCGTTTTACAATCCGGCACTCCTATGTCTCCCGGCGTCCCCTTTTTGCCTCTTTTCATGTGCGGGTGTTAAACTTTCTCGGAATGGACCAAGTCTTGCCAAGCGGCCTTGGTATACCACCGGTAGACCGCCTGTCAAGTTTCGTGCCATTTGGAGGTCGTTTGGTACTCCAACGGTTAACCGGGTAACCGTAAAGCCTCTTTTGTTGCAGCCCACCACCCCTTCCAAAGTGGCCCAAAACCCAGCAAACCCCCCTCCATGCTCTCGGTCGTTCGATCACGATCGTGTGGCGAAAACCGCACCTCATTTGGACTCTCCTAGCTCCTCTACCTATAAATACACCTCCCTCCGAAATTGTGGTGCAACCCTAGCCATTTTCATCCTCGCGCACGGAACACGTCACTTGAGCCAGACATGTCCGGCCACCTCGCTCCGGCCAATCGCGTCGCGCCACGTCACCCGCCGCCGTCGTCGCCCGACCTATCGCGCGCGCGCCACCTCGCCGCTCTCTCTCTCCACCGCGCCCGGCCCATGAAATCCTTGGAAACCCGCAGCCCGTGCGCCGCCGCCGCCCGGCCAGCGCCTCGCCCGCACTTCGCCCGTCTCGCCGGACACGCCGCCGCTCGCCGCCGTGATCTCCGCCCTCGCCGCCCGCGCGCCCTCCCTCTCGCTCGCCTCCTGCGGCGCGCCCTCGCCGCCGCCGCGCCCGCCGCCATCGCCTCGCGCCACCTCGAGCCGCCCGCGGCGCCACCTGGCCCGGCGGCCGCGTCGCCGCCGCCCCACCCGGTGCCCCTCCGTCGCCTCCTTGGCGGGATCCGGCCGGATCCGGCGAGATCCGCCCGACCCGCCCGTCTCCGGCCAGCCCCCTCCTCTCCGGCGAGTTTCCGACGAAGTCCTCGCCGCGGTTGACTTTTACCCGAGGTTGAAATTCGTCTAAGTCCCGAGATTTTTAACATTATATGCTCATGTTCATCATGCCATAACTTGCTGCATACTGCTCCGTTTTGTGCGTGTAATATGTCAAATTGTTCGCCTCGACAAGTAAATAATTTCATCTCATTGAATCATTTTCATTTGAGCTCATCTTTGTGCCCGAAATGTTGTTAGAAGAAGGCTATGTGATGTTAGTTTCAGATTCTTATCAGAACATGCACTTTTGTCATTTTTGCCTTGATTGATGTGTGCACCCTATGAACTTGAGTCCTACATGTGTTTTTTAATATGCCATGCCATCTTTACAGGGGTGTATGCCATGTATTTTTGTGATCTCTGTGGTGACTAGCACAAGCATGCAAACTAGGCTTCATGATGTTGCTGATTTCAGCCCCTGTTCTGCTGATATTTTTATGCCATGTAAACTTGATGCTACCGAGAGATCCATGCTTATTTTGAGATACTTCAGTAAGGATGTTTTGAACATATGGTTATTCTCTATCCATCCATGCCCTTGTTTGCAATTATGGAGTGCCATAGCTTGGAGTCAATCGAGCTCTACTTTTGCTATAAAATGTTTCCTGGCAGATTGTTTACATGTTATTCAATTTTGCCAAGGTTGTTGTAGTTGATCCGTGTATGCTATGATGTTGTTCTTGCCATGTATAGCTTCTATGCCATGTCTTCTTACTGTGAGTTGCCTTGCCATGCCATTTATTGCTCTGTGGTGAGTGGTTCAAACTCACCAACATGCCTACTTATTGTTGTTCCTGCCATGTTTAAATCTGTAATATAACTTGCCATGTTTACGTGGGTGCCATCATATCGTCTGGTCATTTTTGGCTCATGGTCACTAAAGGACATTTGATCTATGAGTTTAGTAGATTCATGCCATGTCTTTGGTTGCCATGATAAGTTCCTGTAACATGTTGTTTGATAGCTCTAAACATTGCAACCTGATGTTATTTCTGCTAAAGTCTGAAACTGTTATTATTTGCAATCTTGCCATGTGTGTTTGAGCATGTTCTAGTGATTTCTGGAGATAGCTCAGTGTTCATGTTTTGTAATGCTTTACCTGTACATCATGTCCATGTCTTTTGTTTGCTTTTTAAGATGCCGTAGCATGTTGTTTTCGTGCTTGTAATATTCCTAGTTACTGTTTTAGACAGCTTGTCCTTTAAACTTGTATTGTGTGTATGTGTTAAACCGTTGCTCCGTTTTGAGTGTGCTCTATATGAAACTTGCTTGATTTTGCATGTAGTTTCATATTATCATGTTGCATCCATGTTTTGAGGTGTTTGCTTGATGTTTGTATGCATTTTGCATCAATGCCATGCTTATCTTGTTTTGCTCATATCTTCTAGTCAGAATCTCGAATCTAATGAACTTTATATGTAACTTGACTAGAATTTCGTGTAGATCATCGTGGTGCATCTTAACTTGCTGTTTAACAACTTGAAAATAAGGTTTATTCATATCTGGACCAATTTTGAAATTTGCATATGAGGACTTCTAGGAATTGTTATATGTTGTTCCGGCCTCATTTAAACTTGCCTTGATGTGTTGCTCTTGTTTGCATCATCTTTTGCCATGAGTAGCCTCATCTAGCGTGGTCATGCATCATGCTTGTTGTGCATCATGCCTTGTTCATGTGTGGTGTGTTTACTATGTTGTGTGTTTCTTCTCGATAGTTCACGTTTCGTTGCGATCGTGAGGACTCGTTCGTCTACGCTCGGTTCGTCTTCGTGGCTTCATCTTCTTCATGGACTCGTTCTTCTTCCTTGCGGGATTTCAGGCAAGATGACCGTCACCCTGGATCTCATTACTATCATTGCTATGCTAGTTGCTTCGTTCTATCGCTATGCTGCGCTACCTATCACTTGTTCCTCAAGCCTCCCAAATTGCCATGTCAGCCTCTACCCTTTTGCACCCTTCCTAGCAAACCATTGTTTGGCTATGTTACCGCTTTGCTCAGCCCCTCTTATAGCGTTGTTAGTTGCAGGTGAAGATGAAGTTTGTTCCTTGTTGGAACATGGAGATGTTGTTCCTTGTTGGAACATGTTTACTTGGTTGGGATATCACAATATCTCTTATATCATTAATGCATCTATATACTTGGTAAAGGGTGGAAGGCTCGGCCGTATGCCTGGTGTTTTTTCCACTCTTGCCGCCCTAGTTTCCATCATATCGGTATTATGTTCCCGGATTTTGCGTCCCTAACGCGGTTGGGTGATTTATGGGACCCCCTTGACAGTTCGCTTTGAATAAGACTCCTCCAAAGAAGGCCCAACATTGGTTTTACCATTTGCCTCACCTATGCCCCTTTTTCCCTTGGGTTTCCGGAGCCCAAGGGTCATCTTTATTTTAGCCCCCCCGGGCCAGTGCTCCTTCGAGTGTTGGTCCGAAACGGGCAGACTGTGGGGCCACCACGGGGCAACTCGAGGGCTGGTTTTACTCGTAGGCCGACCTATCCGGTGTGCCCTGAGAACGAGGTACGTGCGACTCCTATCGGGATTTATCGGCACATCCGGGCGGCTTTGCTGGTCTTGTTTTATTGCTGTCGAAATGTCTTGTAGCCGGGATTCCGAGACTGATCGGGTCTTCCCGGGGAGAAGGAATATCCTTCCTTGATCGCGAGAGCTTATCATGGGCTAAGTTGGGACACCCCTGCAGGGTATAAACTTTCGAGAGCCGTGACCGCGTTTATGTGGCAGATGGGAATTTGTTAATATCCGGTTGTAGTAAACTTGAAGCAAACTCTTCTAAAATACACCAACCGTGTGCGTAACCGTGAGTGTCTCTTTTCGGGGTTGATCGAGAGGAGAACACGGTTTCTGGTTATGTCGGCGTAAGTAGGAGTTCAGGATCACTTCTTGATCATTACTAGGCGACCGTTCCTTTGTTTCTCTTCTTGCTCTCATTTGCGTATGTTAGCCAACATATCATGCTTAGTCGCTGCTGCAACCTCACCACTTTACTCCTTCCTTCTCCTTTAAGCTTTGCTAGTCTTGATACCCATGGTAATGGGATTGCTGAGTCCTCGTGGCTCACGATTTACTACACCACCGATTCTGCGGTACAGGTTTGCGATGATCATGACGTGAGAGCGATGTTTGCTTACTTTGGAGTTCTTCTTACGCTTCTTCTTCGATCGGGGATAGGTTCGGTCGGCCTTTGAGCTAGCACGGTGGATGTCGTTTGAGTTTCTGTTTATGTTTCATCCGTAGTCGGATGTTGATCTCTTGTATATAATGTTGATGTATTCTTGTGGCATTTGTGCCTTATGTATGTCTCCCCATCTATTATGTAATGTTGATGTAATGATATCCACCTTGCAAAAGCGTCTTCAAGATGCGCTTCTATCCTTGGTGGGACCTTCGAGTTCCTTTAGGATAGGGTCGCATCTTGGGCGTGACACGTTGCTATGCCATCACCATGATCTTGCGTGTGCGTAGGAAATTTTTTGAAATTACTATGTTACCCAACAGTGGCATCCGAGCCAGGTTTTATGCGTTGATGTTATATGCACAAGTAGAACACAAGTGAGTTGTGAGCGATACAAGTCATACTGCTAACCAGCATGTCATACTTTGGTTCGGCCATATTGTGAGATGAAGCGGCCCGGACCGACATTACGCGTACGCTTACGCGAGACTGGTTTCACCGCTGCGAGCACTCGTTGCTTAAAGGTGGCTGGCGGGTGTCTGTCTCTCTCACTTTAGTTGAACCGAGTGTGGCTACGCCCGGTCCTTGAGAAGGTTAAAACAGCACCAACTTGACAAACTATCGTTGTGGTTTTGATGCGTAGGTAAGAACGGTTCTTGCTCAGCCCGTAGCAGCCACGTAAAATTTGCAACAACAAAGTAGAGGACGTCTAACTTGTTTTTGCAGGGCATGTTGTGATGTGATATGGTCAAGACGTGATGCTATATTTTATTGTATGAGATGATCATGTTTTGTAACCGAGTTATCGGCAACTGGCAGGAGCCATATGGTTGTCGCTTTATTGTATGAAATGCAAGCGCCATGTAATTGCTTTACTTTATCACTAAGCGGTAGCGATAGTCGTAGAAGCAATAGTTGGCGAGGCGACAACGATGCTACGATGGAGATCAAGGTGTCGCGCCCGGTGGCGATGGTGATCACGACGGTGTGGAGATGGAGATCACAAGCACAAGATGATGATGGCCATATCATATCACTTATATTGATTGCATGTGATGTTTATCCTTTATGCATCTTATCTTGCTTTGATTGACGGTAGCATTATAAGATGATCTCTCACTAAATATCAAGAAGTGTTCTCCTGAGTACGCACCGCTATGCGAAAGTTCTTCGTCTTTGAGACACCACGTGATGATCGGGTGTGATAGGCTCTACGTTCAAATACAACGGGTGCAAAACAGTTGCACACGCGGAATACTCAGGTCAAACTTGACGAGCCTAGCATATACAGATATGGCCTCGAAACACGGAGACCGAAAGGTCGAACGTGAATCATATAGTAGATATGATCAACATAGTGATGTTCACCATTGAAACTACTCCATCTCACGTGATGATCGGACATGGTTTAGTTGATTTGGATCACGTAATCACTTAGATGACTAGAGAGATGTCTATCTAAGTGGGAGTTCTTAAGTAATATGATTAATTGAACTTAAATTTATCATCAACTTAGTACACGATAGTATTTTGCTTGTCTATGTTTACGTAGATAGATGGCTCGTCTTTGTTGTTTCGTTGAATTTTAATGTGTTCCTTGAGAAAGAAAAGTTGAAAGACGATGGTAGCAATTACACGGACTGGGTCCGTAACTCGAGGATTATCCTCATTGCTGCACGGAAGAATTACGCCCCGGAAGCACCGCTGGGTGCCGAACTGCTTCTTGATACTGGCCCGGCGGCGTTAAGAACGTCTGGCGAGCAAAGCTGATGACTACTCGATAGTTCGGTGTACCATGCTTTACGGCTTAGAACCGGGCCTTCAACGACATTTTGAGCGTCATGGAGCATATGAGATGTTCCAGGAGTTGAAGTTAATATTTCAAGCAAATGCCCGGATTGAGAGATATGAAGTCTCCAATAAGTTCTATAGCTGCAAGATGGAGGAGAATAGTTACGTCGGTGAACACATACTCAAAATGTCCGGGTATAATAATCACTTGATTCAACTGGAGTTAATCTTCACGATGATAGTGTCATTGACAGAATTCTTCAATCATCGCCACCAAGCTACAAGAGCTTCGTGATGAACTATAATATGCAAGGGATGCACAAGTCTATTCCCGAGCTCTTCGCAATGCTAAAAGCCGCAGAGGTAGAAATCAAAAAGGAGCATCAAGTGTTGATGGTTAACAAGACCACCAGTTTCAAGAAATAGGGCAAAGGGAAGAAGAAGGGGAACTTCAAGAAGAATAGCAAACAAGTTGTTGCTCAAGAGAAGAAACCCAAGTCTGGACCTAAGCCTGAGACTGAGTGCTTCTACTGCAAGCAGGTGGACACTTTGGAAGCGGAACTGCCCCAAGTATTTGGCGGATGAGAAGGATGGCAAAGTGAACAAAGGTATATGTGATATACATGTTATTGATGTGTACCTTACTAATACTCGCATGATAGTACACAGGTATTTGATACTTTGGTTACATTGCTAATATTTGCAACTTCGAAGCAGGAACTACGGATTAGCGAAGATTGGCTAAGGACGAGGTGACGATCTTGGCGTGGGAAATGGTTCCAAAGTCGATGTGATCGCTGGTCGGCACGCTACCTCTACATCTACCATCGGGATTAGTTTTAGACCTAAATAATTGTTATTTGGTGCCGCATTAAGCATGAACATTATATCGGATCTTGTTTGATGCGAGACGGTTATTCATTTAAGTCGAGAATAATGGTTGTTCTATTTATATGAATAATATCTTTTATGGTCATGCACCCTTGAAGAGTGGTCTATTTTATTAAATCTCGGTAGTAGTAATACACATATTCATAGTGTTGAAACCAAAAGATACTGAGTTGATAATGATAGTGCAACTTATTTGTGTACTTGCCGTTTGGGTCATATCGGTGTAAACGCATGAAGAAACTCCATACTGATGGGCTTTTGGAATCACTTGATTATGAATCACTTGGTACTTGTGAACCGTGCCTCATGGGCAAGATGACTAAAACGCCGTTCTCCGGAACTATGGAGCGAGCAACTGATTTGTTGGAAATCATACATACTGATGTTTGTGGTCCAATGAATGTTGAGGCACGCGACGGGTATCGTTATTTTCTCACCTTCACAGATGATTTGAGCAGATATGGGTATATCTACTTGATGAAACATAAGTCTGAAACATTTGAAAAGTTCAAACAATTTCAGAGTGAAGTGGAAAATCATCGTAACAAGAAAATAAAATTTCTGCGATCTGATCGTGGAGGATAATATTTGAGTTACGAGTTTGGTTTGCATTTGAAACAATGCGGAATAGTTTAGCAACTCACGCCACCGGAACACCACAACGAAATGGTGTGTCCGAACGTCGTGTCGTACTTTACTAGATATGGTGCGATCTATGATGTCTCTTACTGATTTACCGCTATCGTTTTGGGGTTATGCTTTAGAGACGGCCGCATTCACGTTAAATAGGGCACCATCAAAATCCGTTGAAACGACACCTTATGAACTATGGTTTAGCAAGAAACCAAAGTTGTCGTATCTTAAAGTTTGGGGCTGCGATGCTTATGTGAAGAAACTTCAACCAGATAAGCTCGAACCTAAATCGAGAAATGTGTCTTCATAGGATACCCAAAAGAGACTATTGGGTACACCTTCTATCACAGATCCGAGGGCAAGATTTTCGTTGCTAAATTCGGATCCTTTCTAGAAAAGAGTTTCTCTCGAAAGAAGTGAGTGGGAGAAAAGTAGAACTTGATGAGATAATCATATCTGCTCCCTTATTGGAAAATAGTTCATCACAAGAACCGGTTCTGTGACAACTACACCAATTAGTGAGGAAGCTAATGATATTGATCATGAAACTTGGATCAAGTTTCTCTTGAACTACGTGGGTCAACTAGAGTAAGATCCGCACCAGAGTGGTACGGTAATCCTATTACGGAAGTCATGTTACTTGACCATGGCGAACCTACAAACTATGAAGAAGCGATGGTGAGCCCAGATTCGCAAAATGGCTGGAAGCCATGAAATCTGAGATGGGATCCATGTATGAGAACAAAGTATGGACTTTGGTTGACTTGCCCGATGATCGGCAAGCCATTGAGAATAAATGGATCTTTAAGAAGAAGACCCACTGATGGTAATGTAATCGTCTACAAAGCTCGACTTGTTGCGAAAGGTTTTCGACAAGTTCAAGGGGTTGACTACGATGAGACTTTCTCACCCGTAGCAATGCTTAAGTCTGTCCGAATCATGTTAGCAATTGCTGCATTTTATGATTATGAAATTTGGCAAATGGATGTCAAACTGCATTCTTGAATGGATTTCTAGAAGAAGAGTTGTATATGATGCAACCAGAAGGTTTTGTTGATCCAAAAGGTGCTAACAAAGTGTGCAAGCTCCGGTGATCAATTTATGGTGCAGTGCAAGCCTCTCGGAGTTTAAATAAACGCTTTGATAGTGTGATCAAAGCATATGGTTTTATACAGACTTTTGGAGAAGCCTGTATTTACAAGAAAGTGAGTGGGAGCTCTGTAGCATTTCTGGTATTATATGTGGACGACATATTATTGATAGGAAATGATATAGAATTTCTGGATAGCATAAAAGGATACTTGAATAAAAGTTTTTCAATGAAAGACATCGGTGAAGCTGCTTACATATTGGGCATCTAGATCTATAGAGATAGATCAAGACGCTTGATTGGACTTTCACAAAGCACATACCTTGATAAAGTTTTGAAAAAATTCAAAATGGATCAGGCAAAGAAAGGATTTTTACCTGTATTACAAGGTGTGAAATTGAGTCAGACTCAATGCCCGACCACAACAGAAGATAGAGAGAAAATGAAAGATGTTCCCTATGCTTCAGCCATAGGCTCTATCATGTATGCAATGCTGTGTACCAGACTGACGTATGCTTAGCAATAAGCTTGGCAGGAAGGTACCAAAGTAATCCAGAGTGGATCATCGGACAGCGGTCAAGAACATCCTGAAATACACGAAAGCGACTAAGGATATGTTTCTCGTATGGAGGTGACAAAGAACAAGTCGTAAATGGTTACGTCGATGCAAGCTTTGACACTGATCCGGACGATTCTAAATCGCAAACCGGATCGTGTTTTTATTAAGCGGTGGAGCTGTCGGTTGGTGCAGTTCTAAACAAAGCGTCGTGGCGGGATCTACATGTGAAGTAGAGTACATAGCTGCTTGGAAGCAGCAAATGAAGGAGTGCGGATGAAAGAGTTCATTTCCGATCTAGGTGTCATACCTAGTGCATCGGGACCAATGAAGATCTTGTGTGACAATCTTGGTGCAATTGCCTTGGCAAAGGAATCCAGATTTCACAAGAGGACCAAGCATATCAAGAGACGCTTCAATTCCATCCGGGACCAAGTCCAAAGGCGGGAGACATAGAGATTTGCAAGATACATACGGATCTGAATGTTGCGAGACTAGATTGACTAAGCCTCTTCCACGAGCAAAACATGATCAGCACCAAGACTCCATGGGTGTTAGAATCATTACTTGTGTAATCTAGATTATTGACTCTAGTGCAAGTGGGAGACTGAAGGAAATATGCCCTAGAGGCAATAATAAAGTTATTATTTATTTCCTCATATCATGATAAAGGTTTATTATTCATGCTAGAATTGTATTAACCGGAAACATGATACATGTGTGAATACATAGACAAACATATAGTCACTAGTATGCCTCTACTTGACTAGCTCATTAATCAAAGATGGTTATGTTTCCTAACCATAGACATGTGTTGTTATTTGATTAATGGGATCACATCATTAGGAGAATGATGTGATTGACATGACCCATTCCGTTAGCCTAGCACTTGATCGTTTAGTATATTGCTATTGCTTTCTTCATGACCTATACATGTTCACGTAACTATGAGATTATGCAACTCCCGTTTACGGAGGAACACTTTGGGTGCTACCAAACGTCACAACGTAAATGGGTGATTATAAAGGAGTACTACAGGTGTCTCCAAAGGTACATGTTGGGTTGGCGTATTTCGAGATTAGGTTTTGTCACTCCGACTGTCGGAGAGGTATCTCTGGGCCCTCTCGGTAATACACATCACATAAGCCTTGCAAGCATTGCAACTAATAAGTTAGTTACGAGATGATGTATTACAGAACGAGTAAAGAGACTTGCCGGTAACGAGATTGAACTAGGTATTGGATACCGACGATCGAATCTCGGGCAAGTAACATACCGATGACAAAGGAACAACGTATGTCGTCATGCGGTTTGACCGATAAAGATCTTCGTAGAATATGTAGGAACCAATATGGGCATCCAGGTTCCGCTATCGGTTATTGACCGAGAATAGTTCTAGGTCATGTCTACATAGTTCTCGAACCCGTAGGGTCCGCACGCTTAACATTACGATGACAATTTTATTATGAGTTTATAAGTTTTGATGTACCGAAGTTTGTTCGGAATCCCGGATGTGATCACGGACATGACGAGGAGTCTCGAAATGATCGAGACATAAAGATTGATATATTGGAAGCCTATATTTGGATATCGGAATGGTTCCGGGTGAAATCGGGATTTTACTAACACCGGGGTTAACGGAACCCTCCCGGGGATAATGGGCCTTAGTGGGCCATGAGGGAGAAGAGGAGGGCCGGCCAGGCAGGCGCGCGCCTCCCCTAGTCCGAATAGGACAAGGAAAGGGGGCGGCGCCTTCCTCTTTCCTCCCCCTTTCCATCTCCAACAAGGCAGAGGGGGAGTCCTACTCCGGTGGGAGTAGGACTCCTCCAGCGCACTTTGGGGGCCGGCCGCACCTCCCCTCCCTCCTTTATATCACGGGGCAGGGGAGTACCCCATGACACACAAGTTGATCTACGGATCGTTCCTTAGCCGTGTGCGGTGCCCCCTCCACCATATTCCACCTCGGTCATATCGTCGCGGAGTTTAGGCGAAGCCCTGCGCCGGTAGAACATCATCATCGTCACCACGCCGTCGTGCTGATGGAACTGTAAGTGCATCTAGTGCCCCTTAGTGATTTTGGTGTATTGAAGACTTATAGGTTAAGTAACTAATGCGTTTGTGAGTGTACACAGGTCTATAAGTCTATGAGGAGTTTGATATTTACAGAGAAAGTCGACCCCTAAAAATGAAGTTCTTCATCTGAAGACTTTGATATTATGAATACTTTATGAAGACTTTGAAAGTGAAGAAATTGGTGTGACCTTGAAGACTTGGTATTCATTTGAGGAACATGAAGCGTGAAGACTTTTGTTTTCGTAGTTTCATTTTCTCTTTCTTGAGTCATAGGAAACACCGTCTTTGTTAAAGGGGTCGAGGAAATACTAAGGAAAAATTTCCATGTGATGCTCAACTCAAAATCCTACACCTACCAATCCCTTGAGTGAAGCCTTTGGAAATCTCATACTGATTCAGTCAATTTCTTGATGTGAGACGAAGTTCTTCCGGTCAATGAGGAATTTGTTCTGATCGAGGAGTTAGGAATTCGCCATGCGAATTGCCTACGATGAGGAACATGATAGCCCCGAGGAATTTGAGAGTCAAATTTCCGACCGTTGCTATCTTCTTGGCGCCACTGTCCCAAAATATCTTATCCACCTAACGGTCATATCATTGAAGGGCATTTATGTCTTATCATGTCGGGCTGCTCCCTAGGCTATAAATAGCCGCCCCTACAACCACCAGCTGGTTGGCTGCTCCGAGAGAACTTGACACTTGTCATTTGAGAGCAACCCATCCTCCGAGGACTTTGAGCGAAAATCATCAAGTGAGGAAAACCCAAAACCAAACCCCTACAAACCCAAAGTGATTGAGCATCACTGAAGAAATTGATCCTGCGTGGATCCAACGCTTGTTACCTTTGAAGACTATGCTTCTTCCAGACGGTTAGGCGTCATGGTCTAGAGCATCCAAGAGGAATTGTGGATCGCCGAGTGACCGAGTCTGTGAAGGTTTGGAAGTCGCTCAAGACTTACCACGAGTGATTGGACGAGGTCTGTGTGACCTTAGTTCAAGGAGAATACGGTGAGGACTTGGTGTCCTGAGCTGCATGCTCAGTGACTGGGTGTCCGGGACTGTGTGTCCTCGAGTTTAAATACTCAGCCGCTCCAACCAGACGTACAACTGAGACAGCAGTTGGAACTGGTCTACCAAATCATTGTCTTCGCCAACCTAACTGGTTCTAATTCCTCAACCCTTTCATTTCCTCATTACTGTGTTGAGTGTTTGTTCATATCTGTGTTTGAAGACTTTGTTGAAGACTTTCTCAATTTCCTCGGTTCAATTTCTTGATGCATCTTATCTTCATCTTGTGCTATCCTGTGATTACGCTTTCGTACCTTAATCGTGATTGTTTTCATTTCATCATGATAACTATGCGTGTATTCTGTTATGCTTACACGAGTACTTATTCCGCTGCAAGTAGTTCTTCGCTAAGGAATTTCCTCACCGCAAATTCCTCGGTGAAGAATTCATAAAAATCGCCTATTCACCCCCTCTAGTCGATATAACGCACTTTCAATTGGTATCGAGCGAGGTACTCCTTGTTACGTGTGATTTTGGTTTAACCACCTGGAGTTTTAGTTATGTCGACCGCAGGTATGATCAAGGTCTCAGCAGGGTGTCCTACCTTTGATGGGACGGACTACCCCTACTGGAAGAATAAGATGCGAATGCATCTTGAAGCAATTGACAACGATCTCTGGTATGTTGTGGAAAATGGTGTTCCCTCAGTCACACCTTCTCTGAATGCTGCTGATGTGAAGAGATTCAAGCAACTCGATTCTCAAGCGAAGAATATCATATGCGGCCATCTGAGCAAAGGTCAATATGGAAGAGTGAGTGCTTTGGAATCTGCCAAACTCATCTGGGACAGGCTGTCCAAAGTGAATGAAGGTGTCTCAACTCAGCGTGACTCTCGAGTTGATGTTCTTCGGAATCTCTTCAACCGCTTCAAAAGACTCGACAACGAAAATGTTCAACAAACCTTTGATCGCCTCACTGACATCTCAAATGAGCTTCAAGCACTTGGCGCCATCGACATCACCGACCATGAGGTGGTGAAGAAATTATTAAGATCGCTTGATTCTTCATTTGATACTACGCAATCGATGATTCAAGAACGAGCTGACTACAAGTCTCTTGATCCTGCCGATATCCTCGAAAGGCTAAATACTCACGAGTTCCAGCTTGCTGAAAAGAGAGATCTCTATGGTTCTGCCTATGGAAAAACACGTGCCCTGAAGGCCAAGGCTGTGTCCGAATGTAGCGACCCGACCTCAGACGGTCAAGCCTACGTATTCTTGTGCCATCCTCGGATCAGGTATCTTTGGCACACACAGTACATCAATGTATATATCAAAGTGCAATCACATGTATAAATAACGTAAAATGATATATACCTCATAATAATCAGCGGAAACAAATCAAACGGGTGTGGAGTCCCATCAACGCCATCGGCAGGTTGAGTGTAGACCGTGACCCTGTATCGTAACTCTTACTCGTCGAGGAAATATCTGCAACATGATACGTTGCAGCCGTGTAGGTCAGTACATTGAATGTACCGGCAAGATCACAACAAGAGAAGACAGATGATAAACTATACTATATGCAGTATGGCTTTGTGGCTCTGTATCTGAGTTTTGTTTGCGTAAAAGCTAGTTTTATTTTACCTACATCAAAGGAATAAATGAAGTCTGTATTATGGAGTTTTTCTGTCATGACATGGTTCCGCCAACCGATGTCTCATAGCCCAAATCATCATAAGTTGCCCACAATTAAGTTATCAATCCGGTGTTGAGAGTTCCGAGATAGATCCAAGTCCAGATGCTCAAATTGTCCGTGAATCGGGACACGGCTAATCGATTAGGTTATAACCCTCTGCAGAGGTTTGTACACTTTACCCGCAAGATTCGATTCTTCTCTTTACGTTCTCGCACTTCAGAGTGTTTGAGAACAAGATGACCGAAACATGGTCTTCCAAAGCGTTCCTCGACCACCGTCGGCACCCATCCAATCCTACCGTAGTTCTACATTTGCTAGTACCGTTGGCCAGAGTCACAACTAAGGTCAACCAAGCCAGAGCCCATAATGACTTGCGGTTGCACGGGTAAGCTTCCGGCGTGAAGTATTCTTCCGTCTCTTTGAGTGCAGGTGAAGCTTTCCGCAAGATGTCATGGCGCTTCTCCATGCATCCCGCCAACCACTGGTTTCTCCAGGTGCCCGTCAACCGTCCTTCACCCAAGAGGTGTGTATTGAATTCTTGTCTCGAGTCTTGAAGTCTTGAGGCCTTGAAGATGCAGTCCTTGCAGGTGCCATCATGGAGTTGTCGTCATTGGCGAAAATCCTTCATTCTCACACCACTCTCGAGCACTCATACCAAACCCGTCTACTACAGCGTAGCATTAGAATAAAATAACGTCCGGGCTTGGTAACAGGTGATGGGTTCCTACCTCATGCATACTACTCAACTACAAGAATTTCAATAACACTCTTGAGGGGTGGTTGCAAAGGTGCCACTAAATGCAATAAAACATAGGTAAGAGAGCATGGTCAAAGTGAACTTGCCTGGTTGACGATCTTCGAAAAACTAGGGTTTCGTAGTAGCAATCTTCGCACTCCGGAAATTCTACCGAGGCAAACAATAACTATAATAAGCACATAGCAATAGGATCACATAACACAACATAACAAAAGTAACATAAGCAACAAAACAACCAAAACCAAATCCAAAAGAAAAACTCAAAGAAAGTCAACTCAAGTTTCCTACTTCAAACAACAACTAGAACTAGTTTTATATAATAAAATTTTTCTAACATGACCTAATCATGGTTTTAAGTTAACTAAACAGAAAAGAATTCACTAAGCAATTAGGAGCAAAAAGAATTAATTTAAAAGCTATTATAAAACTCCTAATAGGCCTAATTCAATTTCTATTAAGAAAAATAAATTAAAACTTTTATTAATTATAAATAAAAGTTCATCTAATGGAGTGACAGAAACTATCCTAGAATAATTAATCACAAGTTAAAAATAAGTTTATTCACTAATTAGAATATTAGGAAAACAGGAACTAGTTAATTAATTAGGATTAATAGGATTCTGCTTAAAACTAATTATTTATTAATCCTAAAATACCCGAGTAAATTTTTATGGTTTGGCAATGTCAAAATAAAGTTGGGACAAAAAGAATCATGCAAAAATAATTTTTCTAACTCAAGTTATAGCAGATTTACTATTCTGACTAAAACTAAATTATAGCATTTTTAATTATTTTAACATAGCTAAATATATATTCTACAGAAACTACATAAAATTTTCAATCCAACAAAAAAAGAATCATCTAAAAATAATAATCAGAATAATATATATCAATTTTTCAATAAAGAAACTAATCTGCTAAAAAATAAAATCAAAAAAAAAGAAAAGGCCTAATGGGCCTATCGTATACTCGAGCGTAACTTAGTCTAAATGGGCCTCGGGTTAAAACTAAAAACGGGCCGGCTAATTGACTAAAACCCTAACAAATAAACCGGACGAACCGGCCAGTTCTTTTTATAAAAAGATACCCCTTCGGGGGTTCTAATCGTGGCCGTCCGTTTGAGATCGGACGGAGGGGGAGCTTCTCCGGTGGCTTACCGGAGTCCGGCGACGGCGGCGGCGGCGGCGGAAGTGCGTCGGGGTTCCAAGGCGTCGGGAGCTGGGAGTCGCCCGTGGTGACGAGGTCGGGGAGTGGTTCGGTGGGGTCGGGGGTGGTCGGGGAGGGCTGGGGCGTCGACGGCGGCGACAATGGCGGCGGGGGGAGCTCGGGTCTCCGGTGAGGTCGAGCGGGAGGGCGAGGGGGTCCGGCGAGGTCTCGGGGAATGGGGTGGGGCTCGGCTTTATAGCTGTGGCCTCATGGCTTCGAGGAGGATCGGCGATCGGGGATCCCGGATCGCCGGGATCCGGCGATCCGCGCAGCGGTGGCATGGGCGAGGGGTAGGGGATGGGTGGGCCCCTGGGTGAGAGAGAGAGAGGCGAGGCGAAGGGTGGCCGGGCGCAGAAGCGCTTTCGAGGGGAGGGAGAGGGGAGCTGGGCGGTCGGTGGCTCATTGGCCGGGTTTGGTGGGGTGGCCGGGCCAGTGGAGGGGGTGCGGCTGGGCGGGGGCTGGCTGGCGCCCCGGGGTTTTTTTCTTTTAAAATCTTTATTTTTTTTAAATAAAACTAAAACAGAAATAAAACAATATCTATAAATATTTTATATAGGGTATATATATACCAAAATGATCAGGGGAATATTCCCTTTCATTTGAACATTTTTCCAAAGGAAGAATCCAAACTTTATAAAAATCCATTTTTTTTCAAATTCAAATAAAATTCAGATTTGAATCCAAATCTTTTGGCAATGTTTTCTTCTGATATTTTTGGAGTGTCATGTTTGCTCCTCTCATACTTTTGATCAAGTATCTATCAGGCATAGTTTTTGAAATGATTCCCATTTGCCAAAGTTTGAATTCAAATTCAAAACTCAAAATTTGAAAGAGGGTTTCAAAGCACTTTCAAATGACTTTCAACTTGATTCATTTTAACTTCCAACTCATATTTCATATAATTGAAGAAGTCATTTTATCTTCCCTCATGAAAATCATTGAGTTGCATAAAGTTTTGAATTTGAAATATCCCCAAATGAAATTCAAATCTTTTTCCAAAACCCTTTTCATTTCAACATGGAAGAACTCATGTCATCTTCACTCTAGGTTTTGGTGTTGCAATGGACTTGTGTTCAATTGGGATCCAAAAAGGCAAAATGGAAAGTTTTGGGAAGTCATTTCATTCCCTCTCATACAACTTTCAAAAGTTTCAAATTTCACTCAGTTTCACTCATTCAGTCATACCAACAATCAGTCAACAAGCATAGTTATTTATTTATTATAACATTCCAAAATTTAGAATTTTGGGATGTTACAAACCTACCACACTTAAAATGAATCTCGTCCTCGAGATTCGAAGAGGCTAGCAAGAAAAGTTAGGGGTTGGGGGTCTTCTAGCAAATGTTCTGGTCAGAAAGGTCAGGGGTGCTACCACACTTAAAATCAAGGTCATGGTTCCAATAAACTCAGATATTTCCTCTGGAGGGCTGCCAATGTATGTCTCTTCACATATCTTACAATAGCTCCTTCATTAAAGCTCTTCTGTCAGAAACATAGAGTTTTCCTCAAAAGCTTGGGTCGGTTCGTCAAAGTTGAAGTTCGTCCGAGTCTGGATCTTCTTAGCTGATGGGTCTGTGTCCATTCTAAACAACTATCGAAACACTCATGGTGGTCTACAATTTATGGTTTTCTCCTGCAGAAAACGGGTCTGGGTTGAACTTCACCGTATATCCTACGATTGGCATCAGTTGCCTGTAAAGGGGTTCCATCGTCCTACCATTCTATGGTTTTAGGGCTTATTGCGTCGACACTCTTCAAAGTTGTTCAAGTCTCTCTGATTTTCCATCAACATATGATAGTTCATGATAGAAGTCTTCGGTATGGGGGCCAATCCATTCCGTACTTGAATCATTACCACATACGTAAACATCGAATCACGTATTCTAACACTTGGGCATACTCACAAGCATTGCAGAATTTCTCTTGTTCTCGAATTGGGTTCGAGTAAATCCATGGTTTCTGCAAGCCAAACAAAACATCTATCGTTACTTCACCACTCTTAGGTTTTTGCGTAATCTCCTCTGAAAACGTATGCTTTGATTGGACTGCTGATTCCTCCAATTTATTCCTTTATCAAGGTTATATCAGTTTCCTTTCAAAACCACGGGCACGTGGGTTATGGCCCACTTCAACACTAGTGCAGCTTTAACTCATCCTTGGAGTAACTCTCTTGTTACACCTCCTTTAAATCCAGTAGTACTCTGTTTCTTCATACCATCATATCAAAAGCAACATTCCAACTTATTTTGTCTAGCTTCCTTCTATGGACCGTCATGGATAACACATTTCTTTCTTCATTGATCCTGTGGTTTTACAGAGTACTATGACCAAAATAAATGCACACGTTTATCCATAACATCTCATTATTCTCATATCAATCTTTCATTACATCCTTAATCATTGTTCGTGAATCCAAATTCCAAAAAGTACTTTGTTACAAATGCTGCCACCCACATGATTTGGTATGGTCAGGCATTACTTCCAACTTTATTCATTTATCCTCCTCGAGGATTCTTGATTCCCCACCGGAAGTGTGCGACATGAGCCTTGAAATCTTCAATCTTCTTTTTCATCATGGTGGTCTTGAGCTTCTCCTTCATCATCTCTGCATGCACTTCGCTTAGGTATTCCTGAGTATAACGGAGTCTTGCTTCAAGTATTTCTCCGATCTGGCGTATGGCTTCCATGGCTGCTTCACGGACAGCGTCGAAGAAAGTTGCTTGTGGCACACGTGAGATGAAAAAGTAATGCCCCATCCTCTTTGGGCAAACTCCTTTCAAACGGTGGAGGTGTACCTCCACATACCAAAGTTCCACTCCCTTTTGCATGAAGGGGTAGCCTTTGTAGACTGCATCTCCTTCAAGGTGAATATGCTTCATCATGTCCTTCAGGATCTTCGGGTAATCATGATCACTTGTCAGGGTCATGATGGTTTCCGGACCTTTAAGGAAAGACTCAGAAGGGTCGTCATCTGCGGTTTGTATAACAAAAGTGGTGCTCAGAATGAGGTACATATCTCCTGGGCACACATTCATATCATCCAAACAAAACTTCAAACTAAATTCCAATTTCCTGTTTATGCATCACAACTCACTTTCTTCCATGTTCATCTAGAATATTAATTTCCAAGATAAAATATGACAACTCCTTAAAGCTTTTCAGCATGTGACATTACAACTTTATTGTCATGAACTATTACAAACTCTGAGAAATCTATTACATAACTCAACTCATTGAGCTCATGAAAAGGAAATTGCTTTCTACTACTCTTATTATCCATATCAAAATCCCAACTACTCAACTCCAGCTTTCATCTTGTCGGGACATTTAATAGCATAATGTCCTGCCTCCTTGCAGCGAAAACAAATGACTTCCGACATGTCTCGGGCTTCTTTGTGATTATGCGGGCTCCTTGGATTCTTGGTTTCTTTTCCGGGCATTTACTAGCGTAATGACCTAAATCCTTGCACCTGTAATGTGGTGATATGACTCAAGTCCTTCTCGCAAAAATTGTGTTGCTCTCGGGTTGCCTTCCTTTTCTCTTCTGGATTTCTCTCGTAATGATCAGAGTTTCTATCTCCGGGGTCAAACTTCACTTCGCTGTCGGGAAATATCCTGGATACTCTTTTCTTTCCTTGGTGCAATCTTTGTGAAAAACGTCCTTCTTCTCCACATGAATAGCGTGCATTGGAGTAAAATCTGTTGAGACCTTCTCCATCCGGTCTTCAACACTTTCGATCATTCTTGGTTCTTCTAGATCTTCCTTGAGGGCTTCTTTCATTCCATCTTCCCGCTTGGAATAGTTTGTTGCACCGTGGAGTAAATGTGACACCGCACCGGGTAGTGGGTGGTTCCTTCACACAGGAAGCAAGTCACCTGGCTAGTTGGGCATTCCTCAGCTGGGTGTTTCTCCTCACAATGAGGGCATCCATCTTTGTGTTCCTCCTGGGTGTGTCCTATTTCTCCGCAAAGCTTGCAGGCACAAGGTTTGCTTCTTGGTGTATCATTGTGTTTCCGGATAAGACGTGATTTCAACAGGGTCTTCTTGAATTCCTCCCAAGTTCTTGCTCCATTAAATCCCTGTATGGCTTGATGCATGTTCCACCAGGTTGCAGCACTTTACGTAAAGTATTGAAGAGCATATTGAACCTCATACTTCCTTGAAACCAAATTGCTCCGAAGTGATTTTCCATGTTACGCATCCATAGCTCTGCCTCGGGCTGAGTCTTGATCCAGAAGAATATCAGTCCAACTTCATTCATCATCTATGGGGTTCAAGGGTTTTAGGGTGAGATGAGAGAGGTGGGGAGGATATACACACAATACAACCAATAGTTTTTGAAGAAACAAGTTTTATTTTGGGGCTGTGGAAAACATCAAACAAATGACAGCTCACAAATCATCGCCTCTAACGTAGGTGTATAGCAGGGGTTTGGTCTTCTAAAGGTCAAATAATTCTTCAGATCCTTCAAGTCTTCGGAGTCTTCAACTGTTGTAGATCCTAATGGAGAAATCCTCTTTACTCTGAAGGGGTCATCAGTTGTCCGATATCTTTACTTCTTGGAGCGGCTTCAGTTGATCCTCCGTGTGGTCAAAAAGGAAAGGGGTATATTCTAACTATTTGAGGTGAGAGTGTCTATTTGATAAAATCTGAAAAGATGAGAAGTAAGAGTATTTTTGAAAATAAAGTTTTAGAAATTTCCTGTCCTAGGGCTTTCCGGTTTCTAGGGTCACGTCCTACAATCAACATGTGCTCTGATACCATTTCTGTAGCGACCCGACCTCAGACGGTCAAGCCTCTGTGTTACTGTGCCATCCTCGATCAAGATCTTTGGCGCTACAAGACATCAATGTATATATCAAAGTGCAATCACATGTATAAATAACGTAAAATGATATATACCTCATAATAATCAGCGGAAACAAATCAAACGGGTGTGGAGTCCCATCAATGCCATCGGCAGGTTGAGTGTAGACCGTAACCCTGTATCGTAACTCTTACTCGTCGAGGAAATATCTGCAACATGATACGTTGCAGCCGTGTAGGTCAGTACATTGAATGTACCGGCAAGATCACAATAAGAGAAGACAGATGATAAACTATACTATATGCAGTATGGCTTTGTGGCTCAGATTCTGAGTTTTGTTTATGTAAAAGCTAGTTTTATTTTACCTACATCAAAGGAATAAATGAAGTCTGTATTATGGAGTTTTTCTGTCATGACATGGTTCCGCCAACCGATGTCTCATAGCCCAAATCATCATAAGTTGCCCACAATTAAGTTATCAATCCGTGTTGAGAGTTCCGAGATAGATCCAAGTCCAGATGCTCAAATTGTCCGTGAATCGGGACACGGCTAATCGATTAGGTTATAACCCTCTGCAGAGGTTTGTACACTTTACCCGCAAGATTCGATTCTTCTCTTTACGTTCTCGCACTTCAGAGTGTTTGAGAACAAGATGACCGAAACATGGTCTTCCAAAGCGTTCCTCTGACCACTGTCCGGTACCCATCCAATCCTACCGTAGTTCTACATTTGCTAGTACCGTCCCAGCCAGAGTCACAACTAAGGTCAACCAAGCCAGAGCCCATAATGACTTGCGGTTGCGGTGTAAGCTTCCGGCGTGAAGTATTCTTCCGTCTCTTTGAGTCTGGGTGAAGCTTTCCGCAAGATGTCATGGCGCTTCTCCATGCATCCCGCCAACCACCGGGTTTCTCCAGGTGCCCGTCAACCGTCCTTCACCCAAAGAGTGTGTATTGAATTCTTGTCTCGAGTCTTGAAGTCTTGAGGCCTTGAAGATGCAGTCCTTGCAGGTGCCATCATGGAGTTGTCGTCATTGACGAAAATCCTTCATTCTCACACCACTCCTGAGCACTCATACCAAACCCCGTCTACTACAGCGTAGCATTAGAATAAAATAACGTCCCGGGCTTGGTAACAGGGTGATGGGTTCCTACCTCATGCATACTACTCAACTACAAGAATTTCAATAACACTACTGAGGGGTGGTTGCAAAGGTGCCACTAAATGCAATAAAACATAGGTAAGAGAGCATGGTCAAAGTGAACTTGCCTGGTTGACGATCTTCGAAAAACTAGGGTTTCGTAGTAGCAATCTTCGCACTCCGGAAATTCTACCGAGGCAAACAATAACTATAATAAGCACATAGCAATAGGATCACATAACACAACATAACAAAAGTAACATAAGCAACAAAACAACCAAAACCAAATCCAAAAGAAAAACTCAAAGAAAGTCAACTCAAGTTTCCTACTTCAAACAACAACTAGAACTAGTTTTATATAATAAAATTTTTCTAACATGACCTAATCATGGTTTTAAGTTAACTAAACAGAAAAGAATTCACTAAGCAATTAGGAGCAAAAAGAATTAATTTAAAAGCTATTATAAAACTCCTAATAGGCCTAATTCAATTTCTATTAAGAAAAATAAATTAAAACTTTTATTAATTATAAATAAAAGTTCATCTAATGGAGTGACAGAAACTATCCTAGAATAATTAATCACAAGTTAAAAACAAGTTTATTTACTAATTAGAATATTAGGAAAACAGGAACTAGTTAATTAATTAGGATTAATAGGATTCTGCTTAAAACTAATTATTTATTAATCCTAAAATACCCAAGTAAATTTTTATGGTTTGGCAATGTCAAAATAAAGTTGGGACAAAAAGAATCATGCAAAAATAATTTTTCTAACTCAAGTTATAGCAGATTTACTATTCTGACTAAAACTAAATTAAAGCATTTTTAATTATTTTAACATAGCTAAATATATATTCTACAGAAACTACATAAAATTTGCAATCCAACAAAAAAATAATCATCTAAAAATAATAAACAGAATAAAAGATATCAATTTTTCAAAACAGAAACTAATCTGCTAAAACAGAAAATCAAAATAAAAGAAAAAGGCCTAATGGGCCTATACTGTGCCCTGAGCGTAACTTAGTCTAAATGGGCCTCGGGTTAAAACTAAAAACGGGCCGGCTAATTGACTAAAACCCTAACAAATAAACCGGACGAACCGGCCGGTTCTTTTTATAAAAAGATACCCCTTCGGGGGTTCTAATCGTGGCCGTCCGTTTGAGATCGGACGGAGGGGGAGCTTCTCCGGTGGCTTACGGAGTCCGCGACGGCGGCGGGCGGGCGGAAGCAAGGCTGGGGTTCCGCATCGGGAGTTTTGGGAGTCGCCGTCTTGGTGCGGACGAGGTCGGGAGTGGTTCGGTGGGGTCGGGGTGGTCGGGAGGGTCTGGGCCGACGGCGGCGATAATGGCGACGGGGGAGCTCGGGTCTCCGGTGAGGTCGAGCGGGAGGGCGAGGGGTCCGGAGGTCTCGGGGAATGGGGTCAGGGCTCCGGCTTTATAGCTGTGGCCTCGGCTTGAGGAGGGATCGGGCGATCGGGGATCCGGATCCTTGGGATCCGCGATCCAGCAATGACGGGCGTGGCGTGGGCGTGGGGTTGGGGATGGGTGCGGGCCCCGCGGGTCAGTGAGAGAGAGAGAGGCGAGGCGAGCGGGTGGCCTACAGAGCGCTGGCGGGGGAGGGAGAGGGGAGCTGGGCCGGTTTGGTGGCTCACTGGCTGGCCTCGTGCCGGCCAGCCGAGGGGTGCGGCTGGCTGGGCCAGGGGTTCGGGCGCCCGGGTTTTTTCTTTTAAAATCTTTATTTTTTTTAAAATAAAACTAAAACAGAAATAAAACAATATCTATAAATATTTTATATAGGGTATATATATACCAAAATGATCAGGGGAATATTCCCTTTCATTTGAACATTTTTCCAAAGGAAGAATCCAAACTTTATAAAAATCCATTTTTTCAAATTCAAATAAAATTCAGATTTGAATCCAAATCTTTTGGCAATGTTTTCTTCTGATATTTTTGGAGTGTCATGTTTGCTCCTCTCATACTTTTGATCAAGTGTCTATCAGGCATAGTTTTTGAAATGATTCCCATTTGCCAAAGTTTGAATTCAAATTCAAAACTCAAAATTTGAAAGAGGGTTTCAAAGCACTTTCAAATGACTTTCAACTTGATTCATTTTAACTTCCAACTCATATTTCATGTAATTGAAGTAGTCATTTTATCTTCCCTCATGAAAATCATTGAGTTGCATAAAGTTTTGAATTTGAAATATCCCCAAATGAAATTCAAATCTTTTTCCAAAACCCTTTTCATTTCAACATGGAAGAAGTCATGTCATCTTCACTCTAGGTTTTGGTGTTGCAATGGACTTGTGTTCAATTGGGATCCAAAAAGGCAAAATGGAAAGTTTTGGGAAGTCATTTCATTCCCTCTCATACAACTTTCAAAAGTTTCAAATTTCACTCAGTTTCACTCATTCAGTCATACCAACAATCAGTCAACAAGCATAGTTATTTATTTATTATAACATTCCAAAATTTAGAATTTTGGGATGTTACACCGAATCTGAGTGTGAAGACTCTGGTAGTAGCCTTGGAGATCCTGAAGAATTAGGCCAGGAGCTAGCACTGCTCGTGAAGAAATTCTAGAAATTCTCAAGACGTGGTCGCTTTGGAAAATCCTCAAGAAGCAGTGATTCCTCATCTAGTGACTATAAGAGAAGACTTTGTCACAAATGCAAGAAACCTGGTCACTACATCCAAGATTGTCCTCAGTGGGAAAAGGAATTAAAGAAGAAGAAACACAAGGATTACAGTTCTGATGACTCGAAGAAGAAGAAAAAATCATCAAAATCTTCATCATCAAAATCCTCAAAGCCTTCTTCTCACAAGAAGAGCAGCTCCAGAAAGGCTCGGGCATTTATTGGCAAGGAAATGGACTCAAGCTGAATCGAGGAACATGAGGAAGAGGAGGAGTCTGAAGAATCCGAATCTGGTGTGGCTAGTCTGGCTCTTACATCGCTTTTGTTAGCAAGTCTATCTTCAACACTCAAGAAACCGACTACCGACAAGCCCGATGAAGATAATGATGACTACGCCCCACCTATTGCTTCATGGCAAAAGGTGCCAAGGTACTAATTTCACCTCCTCTGAATCTAGTGAAAATGAATCTGATGAGGATCTCAAGCCCAGCTACTCTAAACTTACTAAGATTGCTATAAAACAACAAAGGGCTTTTGAAAAGGTTCAAAACATGCTAGACAAAAGTGATGATATGTTGGGTGAAGAAATGGATCGCACTAAAGCCCCGATCGAAAATCTTCAGAGACTTGGGTCTAGGCTTGACAGCCTTCAAGGTCATCATAACACTCTCTTATCTCGATCATGAGAAACTTTCTTATGAATTTCTTCAAAGAAAGCAAGATCTTGAGAAGCTAAGAGTGAGTTATGAAGATCTTCGAAGGAGCCCGATTCATTACTTGCTCAACAAATCAGCGCTTCTCAAGAAGAATTTGTTCCTCCATGCTTAAAGTGCATTGAACGTGAATCGCTAATTCTTCACCGAATGTTCAAATGCTTCAACTGGTACAAATTCTTCACCTGCCTCTGCTATCACTAATTCCTCATCTCGAGGACATTGCTAGTATCACTTGACGATGCAGGGTTGAAGGAATTGTACATGATGTGCATGTACAAAAGCCTCAAAGGGCATCAGACTCTTTGTGATGTGCTTAAAAAGCAGATCCTCAACAGGAGCTCTAGGAAAGAGGGTATTGGCTTTGATAGGAAACTCAATGCTGATGGAACATATTGGAAGCCTAAGCAGTATCCCAAAACCTCATGGGTTGCTGCAAAGGGACCTCCAGATTGATCCATCTACCTTATCCGCTTTACGCATAATTTCCTCATTCTGGCGATGAGTCATTTGACTCAAACTATAAACTGTTCAAAAATCAGAATGGTGAAGTATTTGCTAGATATGTTGGCACTAATCGCAGGAACGGTTCCCCTATGAAGAAAATCTGGGTTCCCAAGAAGTGCCTTGAAAGTCTTCGTGTGAATGTCCTCATGACACCACCTGTGAAGAATAGGAACCCCAGATCAAATTCTTCATATGGACCAAATTCTTCATATGGATCCAAGTCCTCATACGGACCAAATTCCTCACGTGGATCAAATTCTTCAAAAGGATCAAAGTCCTCATATGATTATCATCGTGCTAACAACTCGCTTTCGAAGGGTAGAGCTAAGGGCTATGAATATGTGCATTATTCTTCAAACAAATATGTTCATAAGTCCTCGAAGAATTTCTCTGCTTATTCATATGCTTACCCTAACCCCTCTTATGTGAAACGAAATGGTTTGGCTTCTATGCCACCATTCTCGTGTGGTGCTCGCAGAGTGATGAACTCTTTGCCACCCCTTCAGATGTGGGTGGTGAAGAAAAAGAACTAATCTCTTTTGCAGGGTCAGGTCTCCAGACGTGCCTTAACGTCTGAAGAATTTGCTGGGGGCCTGACAAAATGCCTGAAAGGACGCAGGCTTATCATGATGAAATGAACTTTCATTTCACACGTTCTCGTACTGCTTATCTGAATAATCGATCGATGAAATTCATCTCGATGAACTTGATATCATATTCTTCACCGATGAAGTATATGAGATCGTAAGTTGTACTAATTCATCTGCGGATGATCAACCCAAAGCCACCGAGTGGGTTCTCGATAGTGGATGTACGAATCACATGACCGGTGACAAGAATCTATTGATGGATGCTCCCTTATCACCGTCACATCTCAAGCATATCATCTTTGTCGACAAAGGCAAAAGTCGTATTGGGTCTTGGTAAGGTTGCTATTTCTAAGGACATGCACATGGACAAAGTCATGCTTGTTGAGTCCTTAGGATACAACCTCATGTCAGTCTCAATGCTTTGTGATCTTGATATGGTTGTTATCTTTGGCAAGTATCGTTGTGTTGTGATTATGGAAGCTGACTATTCCAAAGTCTTCGAAGGCTTTAGGAGAGGAGACTTGTATATTGTTGACTTCTCTACAGGACCACAACCAGTTGTGTGTCTACTTGCAAAAGCTTCGTATATTGGCTATGGCATCGATTTACTTGGTGACGCAGGCATGAGGAATTTGCACACGCTTGCAAAGAAGAAGCATGTCATTGGCATTGAGAATGTCAAATTCCTCAAGGATCACTTGTGCGGAGCCTGTGAAGCTGGAAAAATGACCAAGGCCAAGCATCCAGCAAAGACTATCATGACCACTACTCGTCCCTTTGAATTGCTTCACATGGACCTCTTTGGTCCTAATCATTACTCAAATTGCCGTTAATGAAGCATCACTATATGGCTTTGTTATTGTTGATGATTACTCTCGTTACACATGGGTACACATTGTTACTTACAAAAATCAAGTGCAGGAAGTCTTCAAACGATTTTCCTCGAGGGCTTCAACTAACTTTGGTGTGAAGATCAAGCACATCAGAGTGACAATGGAACCGAGTTCAAGAATTCGGTCTTGATGACTATCTTGATGAACTTGGTATTACTCATGAGTTATCTGCTCCTTATACTCCTCAAAGAAAATGGCGCCGTGGAGCGCAAGAATGTAACTCTTGTTGAGATGGCTCGCACTATGCTTGATGAATACAAAATGCCTAGTCGCTTCGGATTGAAGCAATTGACAACTGCGTGCCACATCATCAACAGAGTATATCTTCACAAATTCTTCAAGAAGATCTGCCTATGAACTCCTCAACGACAAGAAACCTAATGTAAGTTATTTCAAAGTCTTGATTGCTAAATACTGGATTAGAGATCCTCACCACAACTCTAAATTAGCACCGAAAGCACATGAAGGTTTTATGCTTGGTTACGGAAAGGACTCGCACACCTCTGAGTCTTCAACATCACTCTACACAAGATTGTTGACCTTTGTAGATGTGCGGTTCGATGAAACTAATGGCTCGCAAAGAGAGCACCTACCTTCCGTGTTAGACGAACCAAAGACCGAGGATTCTATCAGTTCAAGGAAACCGAGGATGTCATTCCCATCAAGAAACCGCTGAAGAATTCATTCCTCAGACGTGCGTAACGCCGAAATGATGCACGAAGATAATGCTGAAGAAAATGGTGCCGAGGAAAATGATCAAATTCCTCGGCGACAACCAGCTCATCCTCGCGTTGCAAAAAGAAGTGCAAGTGGAGAAGATCATCGATGACATTAAAGCGCCATGTCCTCTCACACGCTCAAAAGCTTCACATTTATCTAACTTTTGTGGGCACTATGCTTTTGTCTCTATCACAGAGCCCACTAAGGTAGATGAAGCATTTCTGGAGCCTGAGTGGATTCAGGCCATGCAAGAAGAATTACATCAGTTCGAGCTCAACAACGTCAGGGAACTGGTCAAACGTCCAGATCCTCGCAAGCATAATATCATTGGCACAAAGTGGATCTATCGCAACAAGCAAGATGAAAATGGTCTTGTGGTGAGGAATAAGGCACGACTAGTAGCTCAAGGCTACACGCAGGTTGAAGGAATTGATTTCGATGAAACTTTTGCACTGTGGCTAGACTTGAGTCTATTCGCATATTACTCGCCTATGCTAACCATCACAATATCACTTTATATCAAATGGATGTGAAAAGTGCATTCCTCAATGATAAGCTTGAGGAAGAAGTATATGTTGCTCAACCCCTGTGTTTTGAAGATCCAAAGAATCCTCGACAAAGTCTTCAGACTCAATAAGGCCCTCTATGGCCTCAAGCAAGCCCCCAGGCGTGGTATGATACATTGAAGGAATTCTCTGTGAAGAATGGCTTCACACCCGGTTCACTCGATCCTACTCTCTTTACTAAATCTTATGATGGTGAACTGTTTGTGTGCCAAATATATGTTGATGATATTATCTTTGGCTGTACTGACCAACATTATAGTGATGAATTTGCCTATATGATGAGTGAAGAATATCAAATGTCTATGATGGGAGAGTTGAAATTCTTCTTAGGTCTTCAAATTCACAACAACACAATGGCATATTCATATCTCAGGAGAAATACCTCAAAGATGTCCTCAAGAAATTTGGCATGCAAGATTGCAAAGGCGTCAAAATTCCTATGCCCACAAATGGCCATCTATGCACCGATGAAAATGGTACCGACTTGATCACAAGGTATACCGCTCCATGATTGGTTCTTTATTGTACTTATGTGCATCTAGGCCAGATATAATGCTTAGTGTTTGCATGTGTGCCCGATTTCAAGCTACAATCAAGGAATCACACCATAAGGCTGTGAAGCATATTCTTCGATATCTAGCTCACACACCAACACTAGGATTATGGTACCCCAAGGGCTCTACTTTTGATCTCATTGGATATTCTCGACTGACTATGCCGGTGATCGTGTGGACCGCAAGTCAACATCTGGTACTTGTCATTTCCTCGGACGATCTTTGGTCCGTTGGTCCTCGAAGAAACAGAATCGCGTATCACCGCTTCATCGCGGAAGCTAAATACATTGCTGCTGGCTCATGTTGTGCTCAATTGCTATGGATAAACCAAACTCTCAAGGACTACGGCATCAACGTGAAGAATGTGCCTCTCTATTGTGACAATGAGAGTGCCATCAAGATTGCTCACAACCCAGTTCAGCACTCGAAGACAAAGCACATTCAAATTCGTCATCATTTTCTTCGTGATCATGTGTTGAAGGGCGACATCTCCATCGAAAGCACGTGAAGATCAAGAACAGCTAGCTGATATCTTCACTAAGCCCTTGGATGAGAAGAGATTTAGCAAGTTGCGGTGTGAGCTAAATATCTTAGAATCTTCGAACGTTCTTTGAAAAAGGCACACATCCTAACACTTATGCAAAATTGATGACTTAGATGTGCAACACATGAAGAAACGTTTTTCTTCAATCAATGAAGAATAACACTCTTAGTGTGAAGAAATTAATGAAGAAATTGATTCTCAGAACCCTACGACAATTGTACGCGGTGTCTGAAATCATCTTTCTTATACGGTGGGTCACGCCACCACCAAAGTTGAAAATCTTCAATTTGAGTTTTTCCTCGCTTTTGAAATTCTTCGCTTTTTCAAATTCTTCAACTTTGCAAAATCTTCACTGCTTCCGCTGCCTTTTCTTCATTGGCTATATATATATATATATATGGGTTTATGTCCTCTACAAAGATTCACTTATGGCTATTTCTTCAAGTCGATTTTTTACGCTAAGTGAATGTGATCGGACCCTTCCCCCTCTATGCTATACTCAACCCAATCCATTCACAAATTCTTCATGTGCGTTCTAGTTGAAACTCGTTCAAAATCTTCACTGTGTCCTTGACAGCTGAAGAAATTGCAACGGAACTTTAAAACTGATCTTATCCAAACCTTCGTTTTTGCCGCCCAAACCGTTCCACATTCCACGATGCATTATTCTAATCACCCACGATCGTACACGATCTCCACTACAGAGTACGTGGGTGACACATGTCGTGAGAAGGGAAATGGTCAGGGGCATGTTCGTCCTAAATCTTCGGGCGATCCGTTTTTTCACCATCTCTATAAATACCCTTCTCCCCTTCCTCACTTCTTTTACCCCGCTCGACCTCTCTCTCCCGTTCGAGCTCCTCAAACCCTAGCGCTGCCGCTACTCCATCGTCGCCGGTGAGGAAAACCTTCACTGCCTCGACCTCGTCGCCGACGTACTCGCGCCGACCGCGGAAATCCTCACTCCGCCGCCGCCGTAGCTGTCTTCCTCCGCCAAGTTAGGGCGTGGAAGATCTGAACTGACGAACTTCCCAACTGTTCTTCTCAGTTCGTCATGTTCTTCTCTTCGGGTAATTAAAAGTTACTTTTATTACTCGCTTTGATTCTCAAATCTTCTTCAAAATCTTCAAAGGTGTTTATTCTTCAAATCTTCACACATATGAACACCTCAAATCTCTTGATTCGTTTCTCTAAGCAATGATTTTCTTCAAGATTCCTCAATTGTGTGGATCCTCGATCTATACAACTCGAACCTAAGACAAAGAACGCTTAGTGAAATTCCTCAAGGCTCATCTGGTCAAAATCCTCAAAACCTGTTCTTTTGAAAAACCTTCCGAGAACGCATATGACCTCTCCAAATTCCTCGCAACTATACTGCTCATAGGTACACATGTCCGCTTTGAATCCCTAGGTTCTCATCAACTTAACTCATTTGCAGCGTTCCTCGAAGAAAAACTACACACTTCTTCAGAGAACTCAATTGTTCAAATTCCTCAACTGAAGAAAATGGCAGACGGTAAGAAGCCACAGAAAGGAGGAAAGAAACCTGAGGTTATGACTGCGTTTGAAATCCCTGAGGAAATCTATGCTGACTACTGCACACCGGATGAAGAAAACAAAAACCAACGCAAGGTGCGTATTCAGAATATTGAACGAAGATGGGCACGGGAATGGAGGGAATACAGATACGTAACTCCTAAGTACATGAAGAAATTCGCTCTAAATCCTCCATGCCCAAGAGCTCCTTTGGCACCTGGCCAAGTAGCTGATCCCACAAGCATCAAACGAGGTGAGGACTTTCTCGATGAATGGGCTAAACGCCAAGAAAAATTGGCAAAGCAAGCAAAGGAGGCAGTGAAGAAATTCAATGAGGATTCTGCCATTGCCATCGCCAGAGGTCTCGGTCAAACCGAGGAAATCCATGCAAAAGAAGCCTGCTCATAAGCCAAGTGCTTCACCATCTGCGCCCTCACGGCCAAGTTCCTCAAAGAGCACCCTCCAAGCAAATTCCTCACACTCCTGCTGCTCCACCAAAGTCCTCAACAGCTCCGTCAAAACCTTCAGTTCCTGTGCACCTAGCTACCTGTCAAAGGACTGCTGGCTTCTCAATTGCCTCAGGCGTTTCTGCAAGTTCCTCAGCAGCTCCCATTTCTTCAACTGGCCCGACTCAGCTGAAGACCAAAGCAACAGCTGGACGAGGTCCTCGGCCTAGCCCAAGGAAGAAACAGGTTGCATTCCATGTGCCTTATGATGATGAGGCATTTGATGATGAACTTGCGGAAATCATCAGAGACCGTCAAGAAAAGGCCGCTAGAGCCAAAGGCACATTCGTGTCCCTGCTGTTGGATCCAAAGAAAATCCTCGACTATATTGATCTCTGGCACAAGGATCCCAATACCCCTATGCCTGACCTTCATCTGACACCGGGACAAAGTCATATGTTGACTCACTTCATAGCTGAAGAAAAATGGAAGTTTGAGAAGGCAAGGGAAATCAAAAAGGCTCAATATAGGAAGGAGAAGTTTCTGAAGAAAAATGTTGTCAAGATGACACCTGAGGAGCTTCTCAAGGTCCAGACTGAAATTCAAGACCTCAGCAAAAACTTCGATTCATATTATGCTGATTGGCAAGGAGCCAAGGTCAGATTTGTAAACCTGACGAAGAATTTCACAAATGTTGCAGCCCCAATGCAACATGAAATTCCTCAGTCAAGCCTCACCCAACCGATCGAAGAACATGCCAAGATCACGATGACGCTCAGCCCGCTGATGAAAATGCTAGTTCCAGGCTGATGATCCCATTCCATCCACGAAGAAATTGCTGTGGCACCCACTAGTGGTGCGCTGAAGAAACTGCTCAAGTCAGGCAATCTGCATCGCCATACCAAGAAATCGAACCACATTCCTCGGCTCCCATCGCTTAACTCCAACTCCAATTCTTCCATCCGCCTCGATGTGAAGAAAACCAAGGCTGCAGAATCGAGCTGTGGAAGAAAAGGAAAGCATCACCGCGTCGATTCTTCTACGCGAAGAAAATGAGGCCTATGACCAGCTCATACGAAAATCCAATTGATGCTGTTCCAATTTCCTCCATACCATCAAAGGAAGTTGTTCCTTTTGGAGAAGACTATGAGATCCCAATCGGATCTGATGAAGAACATCATTCTGCTGCTTCTTCAGAGCAGCATACGAAAATCCAATTGATGCTGTTCCAATTTCCTCCATACCATCAAAGGAAGTTGTTCCTTTTGGAGAAGACTATGAGATCCCAATCGGATCTGATGAAGAACATCATTCTGCTGCTTCTTCAGAGCAGATCGATGAAGAAATTGAAGTGGATGCAATCCCTTCAACCCCAGTCATTTCCTCACCTATGCCTCGGTCCCACGGTGAAGAGGTCGGTGTCGAGGAAATTGAAGATGAAGATGTGGATATTGGATGCACCACACGGTGATCAATGATGACTTTTGGGAAAGTCGGCATCCCAATACTCCTCTCTTCACCCCGCTCCAACAGATTCCTCGCCCCTACACAAACAGTCCAAGTGGACTTTGAAGAAAATCAACCCAATCGGTTACGTGCATGAAGAAATCCCAGCCACTAGTGTCGATGAAACTGCTTCTGCCGATCCTCGATCGCACTGTTGAGGAACAAGAAATTCCTCACCAAGAACCTGAACTTACGATTCCTGAGGTGGTGATGCAACTCACTGACACCCCTCTGCCCAAGCAAAAGAATCCGTTCTCAAGCAAGCAAAAGTTCAAGGCTGAAGATTTCTTTGCCGAGCATGTGTTCTTCACTCAATTACAAGGCTGATACTTTGAACCACTACAGCTACTTGCCTCCGATTGAAGTCCTCAAACGGACATTTACCTCAGATGATGACAAGGGCAAGGCTACTGCCAGGATCGATGAAGGTATTCGTCCCATTGGATGGACAGTTTCGCAAAGCAGCATCCTACTCCACCAATGATGACTCGCCACACACACGACTCAGCCGCATAAATACCTCACCAAGCAAAGTCCTCAAGCTATCGCACCTGTGGTGATGATCGATCGTGAGTTACTCCTCGCCTTCATCAGAAGGTTGATCGTAATCATAAATGGGTCAAACGTCAGTTTGGTACTTTTCTTCACAACATGACCTCAACACACAATGCAGTGAGGAAAAACCACTACTACCTCCATGAAACCTTCAAACGCACATGGGCTATTCTTTCACATGTCTACAAAGGAAGAAGAACTGACGTCCATGGGACTCAAGGAAGAATTTGACTGGTCCGCACCTCCTCAAGAAATTCAAGAAAGTCAAAGTTCCTTCCTTGGTGGCCAGCTCCTATTCTTCATCTCGCGACACCGATGAAAATGAAGACTTGGAAGACACCGCTGCTGGTCCTACTTCAACAAACCATTCTAACGACGTCAAGGCCCGTCTTCAACTTGAAATTCTTCAAGAGCGTTAGTCCTCAGTTTCGATCCTTTTGGTCATTTGATGACAAAGGGGGAGAAATTTGAGTTAGTCTTCAAGCGGGTCTAGTTTTTGCCTATATATAGTAATTTACTCTTGTTAAGTTACAACTCTCGTTCTTCTGAAACTTTTATTGGATCGAGTTGTAATCTTAAACCCGATGGTGCTTTGATACTTTTGATGCATTATGCTCCTGCACTATGCTCTGATTCTCGTGAACTCCTTGAAAATCTTCATAGCAAATTGATTTGGGATCTGATACTCTTGATGCGTTACTTTGCATAACATCAAGCATCATATTTCATCATGCATTTCAAATTCTTCATATAATATGTCAATGCGTGTATGAATTACAAGATATAGGGGGAGATCTCCATGATTCAATTCTTCAAATGTGCATTGCCTCAAAAGCAAATTCCTCACTATGCACATCTTCAGGGGGAGTTCTTCTATATCTTGCAATCAAATTCCTCATTATCAGTATTTTCAATTCATATGTTTATCCCCGTTGAAAACTTCACCTATATTGTCATCAATCACCAAAAAGGGGGAGATTGTAAGTGCATCTAGTGCCCCTTAGTGATTTTGGTGTATTGAAGACTTATAGGTTAAGTAACTAATGCGTTTGTGAGTGTACACAGGTCTATAAGTCTATGAGGAGTTTGATATTTACAGAGAAAGTCGGCCCCTAAAAATGAAGTTCTTCATCTGAAGACTTTGATATTCTGAAGACTTTCTGAAGACTTTGAAAGTGAAGAAATTGGTGTGACCTTGAAGACTTGGTATTCATTTGAGGAACATGAAGTGTGAAGACTTTTGTTTTCGTAGTTTCATTTTCTCTTTCTTGAGTCATAGGAAACACCGCATCGTTAAAGGGGGTCGAGGAAATACTAAGGAAAAATTTCCATGTGATGCTCAACTCAAAATCCTACACCTACCAATCCCTTCGAGTGAAGCCTTTGGAAATCTCATACTGATTCAGTCAATTTCTTGATGTGAGACGAAGCTCTTCTGATCGCTGAGGAATTTGTTCTGACTGAGGAGTTAGGAATTCGCCAGTGCAAATTGCCTACACAGTGAGGAACATGATAGCCCTGAGGAATTTGAGAGTCAAATTTCCGACCGTTCTTGTCTTCAAGGCCACTGTCCCAAAATATCTTATCCACCTAACGGTCATATCATTGAAGGGCATTTATGTCTTATCATGTCGGGCTGCTCCCTAGGCTATAAATAGCCGCCTACAACCACTAGCTGGTTGGCTGCTCGAGAGAACTTGACACTTGTCATTTGAGAGCAACCCATCCTCACGAGGACTTTGAGAGAAAATCATCAAGTGAGGAAAACCCCAAAACCAAACCCCTATAAAACCCAAAGTGATTGAGCATCACTGAAGAAATTGATCCTGCGTGGATCCGACGCTTGTTACCTTTGAAGTCTGTGCTTCTTCCAGACGGTTAGGCGTCATGGTCTAGAGCATCCAAGAGGAATTGTGGATCGCCGAGTGACCAAGTCTGTGAAGGTTTGGGAGTCGCCTGAAGACTTACCACGAGTGATTGGACGAGGTCTGTGACCTTAGTTCAAGGAGAATACGGTGAGGACTTGGTGTCCCGAGCTGCGTGCTTTCGATGATCGGGTGTCCGGACTGTGTGTCCTCGAGTTTAAATACTCAGCCACTCCAACCAGACGCATAACCGAGATGCAGTTGGAACTGGTCTACCAAATCATTGTCTTCGCCAACCTAACTGGTTCTAATTCCTCAACCCTTTCATTTCCTCATTACTGTGTTGAGTGTTTGTTCATATCTGTGTTTGAAGACTTTGACTGAAGACTTTCTCAATTTCCTCAGTTCAATTTCTTCAGTCTGTACTGTCTTCATCTTGTGCTATCCTGTGATTACGCTTTCTGTACACTGTGATTGTTTTTATTTCATCATGATAACTATGTGTGTATTCTGTTATGCTTACTTCTGAGTACTTATTCCGCTGCAAGTAGTTCTTCGCTAAGGAATTTCCTCACCGGCAAATTCCTCAGTGAAGAATTCATAAAAATCGCCTATTCACCCCCCTCTAGTCGATATAACGCACTTTCGTGAACTCATCCCCGACACTTTGCTGGATCGGAGTCCGGGATCGCCATCGAGCTGAACGTGTCCGAACTCGGAGGTGTCGACGCTCGGTACTTGGATCGGTCGGATCGTGAAGACGTACGACTACATCAACCGCGTTGCCATAACGCTTCCGCTTACGGTCTACGAGGGTACGTGGACAATACTCTCCCCTCTCGTTGCTATGCCATCACCATGATCTTGTGTGTGCGTAGGAAAATTTTTGAAATTACTATGTTACCCAACAGCTACCGGATGAGCTGTGGCGACTCAACGAAGTTGTAGTCATAGTTGAGGTCGATGGTTAATGGGCCGGATTGGGAGGCCGCAAATGTGGGCTCCATCAGCATGGCATCATTTCATGGTTGAGCCTTCTTGTTGGTGTGGCAGAGGAGCTTTAGCTCACGTTGCTGCATCTGCCACTAGAGGTTTCTTGTTGGTGCAGTGGATTTGTGTTGTATGCTCTTTGATTTTGTCCCAACAATGGTTGTGGGCGTGGGCAATGGCACCTCAAAGATATCAGACAGGGCGGATGGAACTGTGGGGTCTGGGAGGTCCATTACAGCAGCATACCTCCGAGGTGGTGTTGTAGCAGCGTCAACCTTCAAAGTTGGTGGGGTGGCAGAGGTGGTCAGTTGAGGTGGTCTTGAGGCAGTGGCGACGTTCGAGGTGGGTGGTGCGACTACATTTGGGTCCAGTTGTGCATGGGATAGTTGAGGGGGAGGCAATGAGGATATTTTTATGGGTTCAGGCTGTTGGACCAACGTGGTAGACATTCCAGGCTCCCCTGCTCCTCCCCTCCCTTTGGGGTTGGACAGATAGATATCAGACAGTTCAGACTATCCGAGGCGAAATGGGGGGCCTAGTAGATGTCGTTTTCGATTCAATCATATTGGGGAGGAATGGGGGAGCCCATTGAAGATTTCCTAACCCTTGCAAAAGGTACTCCCTAAGTACATGTACCTTAATTTAGACACATGGTTTTCCTCCATGTCATGTGCATACACCACAACAGGCAATTAACACATACAACAGTTTGTTTATAATTTGTCTATTTTTAGACATAACTACTTTTGAGTATGAATTACAGACGACATCCATACAATGCCAGACTCATTGTTTGTAGATTTATAGCCAGCCAATTTCTCTTCCTACTTTCTATTTCTTTCCTCCACGTCACCATGATTTCTACATGACATGTCTGCGGTTGACTAGATACTGTCGTATACCTACTTTCAAATAAATACTTGTTTTTAGTTGGGCTAGGCTTTGGGTGGAAAAGCGAGCCTGAATCAGGTATGGATGTCAGGCTTTGGGGGAGCTCCTATTGGACGCACTTTGCGTCAAATAGTCAATGTATCGCACACAGCATGCTCGACTGAGCCAGCCCATTACCGACTCGATCGGGAACGGTAGCAACTTGACCCGTACTATAGTAGTTTTCTCAACAAAGAAAAGACCGCTACTATAGTGATTCATCAAAAAGTTTGTGAACAATTTTTGAAAACACGAACATTTTTTAAATTTGCAAATATTTTTTAAAAATGCGAACATTATTTCAAAGCATGAATATTTTTTTTAAACATGAATTTTCTGAAAACATGAACAAATTTTAAAAAATGCGAACGAATTTTGAAATTTCGATACATTTACAAAAATGAGAGGCCAGAAAAAACGTAAAAGAAAACCAGAGACATGTAACATCTACAGTATCTAATTGGGGCAGCCAATTTTTACTCGCTCGGTTCGGTCGACTATTTGATGCAAAGTGTGTGAGAGCTCCTATATAACGCCTTTACGCAGAGAGGAGAGAACATGAACATTTTTATTGGTGCTCATGCACGGAAACTTAAGGGTCGGCCAGCTGTGTTTTGATTAAAATCGTGATTGGTGGGCTGGCAATCATTGGCCAGTTGACCGGTCAATCGTTGATGTTGACTTTGAAGAGTTGGCCGTTCACTTTTCAGGGAAAGAAAAAGGTTCACAAAACTGATAACAAAATCAGCATTTTTCGAAAAAAAATCAAAAAATCAGAAAAAGTTCATGAAATTTGGGAAAAAAAGTTCAGGATATTTTAAAAAGTTAAGACTTGTAGATTTTCGTGATTTTAAAATGTTTGCAGAAATGAAAAAAGTTCACAAGATTTGAAAAAAATCACAAAATTTGGGAAAAAATAGGGGATTTGAAAAACATCACAAATTTGCAAATATTTTCCAAAATTTGGAAAAAGTTCACGAATATATAAAAATAAAAAACATACAAATCGTCTTGGAAAAAACTCGTGGGAAAACCGCTCCAAAAAACTAGTGGAGCATTCTTAAAAGTTCCTAAAACCGGTGAAAAAAAGTGGACCGGTTGACCAGGAAGTGTGTCATATGTAGCGGACGAGGAAAAAAGATAAATGGGCCGAGCCCAAGATGGAAGGGGGGCATGCGCTAGTTTGTGAGAAGAGCTATAAATGACGCTGAAGGCGCTGAATGGGATTTGGAGAGAGCGTCGAGTAGGAAGCACTGGCATTAGGGTGATCCAGGCTGTCCTTGCTCAGATCTAGTCGCAGGGTATTGACAACAAAAAATTAGACAATTTGCGTATTGACAGTTGATCTTAAAAAAAGGATAGTTGGCTGCTCAGCCTGGTTTCAAGGGCAGAAGGGACAACCTATTTTCTGTCCAACGATAATCCAGACAACCTACATCCATTGCTGTGCATCTTTATGGTTTTTCTTTTCCGAATTGAGGGGCGCTCTTATCGTGCATCTTGTGTAAACAGCATTATCTTTGGATACTTCAACACTAGTATTATTTTTTTAAGCTACCTGTACACTGTACTGCAAGCACCGATATTACTCTCTCTGTTTCTAAATACTCCCATGTGTAGTGTTAAAAACACTCTTACATTATGGGACGGAGGGAGTATAAGATGTTTTGGTAGTTCAGTTACAACTTTGTCTTTTACAGTTAATCATGACCTTGCCATGAACAAGAAGATATTGTGTGTGTTACCTGCAAAAAAATTATATTGTTTGAAATTTTGCTTTCCTTGCATCACATATGACAATTATGCTTGTTAGTTTATCTTTGTGCACACATTTGCCATTACAATGCAGTCCCACATGCATATATCGAGTGCTGACGGTAACAAATTCTTCAACATACTACCATATTGCCGTTTTGGTGAATGGGCATATTAGTAATTTTTTTGCCAATGGCAGAGACCTTCGTCAAGGGGACCCTGCTTCCCTTGTTCTTTTTAACTTTGTGGCCAATGCCTTCTCATGCATTCTCGCTAGGGCGGCCCAGTGCGGTCATATCATTCCGGTGGTCTCTCATTTACTCCCGGATGGGGTCTCTCACTTGCAGTACGCCGACGATACGATTATTATGGTTGGATTGGATGATGCTTGTATTGCCAACCTTAAATTCATCCTCTTATGCTTTGAAGCGGTCTCAGGCCTTAAGATTAACTTCTCCAAAAGTGAGGTCTTAGTTACTGGTGTTGATGATGCAGAAGCCTTGCGTGTGGCTAGGCTTCTTAACTGCTCCTTGGGCTCCTTCCCCTTCAAGTATTTGGGCCTTCCAATCTCTCCTGTCTTGCTTCATGCTAAGGACTTTGCTCCGGCTGTCGCTAAGGTGGGAAACAGGGTTCTTCCATGGCGCGGGAGATATAATACTAACACTGGCAAAGTTGCTTTAATTAACTCCTGTTTATCTTCCCTTCCTATGTTCCTTATGGGTTTTATCTTTTATCGGCTGGCGTTCATGCTGGTTTTGATAAACACAGGGGAGCCTTCTATTGGAACGCTGCGGATAATAAGCGGAAATATAGGCTGGTCAAGTGGCAGCTTATGTGTAGGCCTAAAAACCTTGGGGGGTTAGGCATTATTAATACGCTGGTGATGAACAAATGCTTGTTAATAAAGTGGTGGTGGAAATTTATGACTAGTGGGGTCGATTCTCTTTGGTTCTCTATTCTCAAGGCCAAGTACTTCCCTCATTCTAGCCACTTGTTTGCCACTGCTAGACGCGGATCTCAATTCTGGAAGAACCTTGTCAAAGTCAGACCTATGTTCCTGGATCATGTTAAATTTATCGTGGGTAATGGAACTTCGGTTCGTTTCTGGCGTGACTGGTGGTGTGGGGATGTCCCTCTGGCTGTTAGTTTCCCGGTTTTGTTTTCGTACTATCCTAAGCCGGACATCTCCATCGCGAAGGTGGCGGCGAATAATTGGGATCTGGCTTTTAAATGCGTTCCTGTCTCCTGAAGAGTTGGAAGACTGGCAAAGTCTCTCTGCCCTCTTCCCTATGCTCTCGGAGTCGCCGGATTCTGTTGTTTGGCCCCATTCGGCGTCTGGCAGGTTTTCGGTTAAGTCACTCTATTCTAGGCTTATCGGTGTGTGACGCCCCAAGACCGGAGCTTCAGTTGCCTTCCAGGGTTTCCGAGTTTTGTCGTGTGATTTGTTTTGTTTGTGCATTCATCATGTCGTCTCTTGCATTGCATCATCTCATCATGCCATTTAATTTTAAAAACTCATCTAAATAAATTGTATGGATTTTTCGATCCATTTAAATCGAGGGATTTCACTTGTGATTTCTCTTTATAACTTATTAAAGCCTCTCAATATTATTAGGGAGCTATAATAAAAATATTCCATTTATTTGGAATCCACCGTATCAAACTTGCATTTTAATCTCTCTCGTTTCCACCTATTCTAAATCCTCGATCATTCTCCATTTGGCTCCGGTTCAAGTTGTGGCACTTTGAGTTATGCCAAAGAAGCCCCATGCCAGTTTTCAGCTCAACTTATATTTATTTGTTCCTCCAAATAAATATTTTTGCTCTTGTTTCTTTTCTGTAAATGAAAAAAAGGAAAAACCTTTTTTTCCCTTCCTTTCTTTAAGTCCAGCCCAGCTGGGCTTCCTAGCCCACAGCAGTCCGGCCCATCCATCCTCCCAAGGCCCAGCCGCCCCGCTGTAACCCTAGCCGATCGAGAGCCCCAGCCCCGATCGAATCCCCATCTCTCGATCTCTCTCCCTCCTGCGCCGCAACTCCCCAGCGCTCGTTCCCCTCATCTCCCCTCGATCTCTCCCTCCTGCCCCGCCGCTTGCCCGATCCCCTCGTCGCCCCCACCGCGCCCGAACTCTCCTCCCTCATTTCCCCTCGCCGCCTCCTCCCTCCACCGGCGCCATCCGCCCTGCTGGTTTTGCTCAAACTCCGGCGCCGCCGCAGCCAGAGCCCCGGGCCGTCCTCGTCGCCCTTCCTCCTCCTGCATCAGGCGTCCCTGTCGCCGAGCCCCTCGCCGCCCTTCTCCACCTCTCCTGGAGCCCCGTCCGTCGGCCACCGAAGCCGCTGCTGGCTGCCGCCCCGCGCTCCCCGCTCCCCTTGCCAGCCAGGAGCTCGTCCCCGAGCTCGTCCAACTCCGGCGGCCCCGGCGCCTGCGCCAAGCTGCCGTCAGGTCCCGCGTCGCCATCCAAGACCCCGCCGCTCTCCTCGGCCTCCTGCAGCGGCCTGTTACCGGCCATCCCCATGGCTCGAGGAACCTAAGCCTCTATCTACTCCTCTCGCCCTGAGCCCCTGGATCCGCCATCTCCAGTCGCTCCCGCCTGCAACTCCTTCTCCACGCCCCGGTCACGAACCTCCAAGACCACCACTGCAACTGTGCATCGCGAGGTTGCTGCACTGGACGCCAAGTACCACGACCATCGTGTTCCGTTTCTTCACTGTCAAGGCCGAGAGGATGCCAAGTACCATGACGACGAGGACCGCCAAGTTCGTCTACCGCCGTCAAGTGAACGACTACCATCACTCCAAGACCCAAACGACTACGGCGACATGAACATCTACGAACCGTGTACAACTAACGTCGTGGTGCATTTCGCCAAGTCCAAGATAACGTGAACGCGACTACCGTCGACCCTCAAGTTCACAAGTACTTCTTCGGATACACCAAGTTTGACTACACTGCAAGACCCGTACCCGGACCGTCAATCTTCTCCGAGAATTTTGCCAAGTACCACGATGATGCGTCGAGTACCTCTACCGACGACCCCGGACATCTACGAAACGAACGTGTACGACTACCGTCGCCGTGTACCACTACTTCCTCTACCGACGACCCCGGACATCTACGAAACGAACGTGTACGACTACCGTTGCCGAGATCGCGAGTACCTCTACCGTCGCCGTGAACAACTACTTCCCTCGACGATTCGAACTGCCCCGAAAATGCACGCTTCGAAGGTATAACCCCGAGATGACCGACCGTGATCGAATGCATGAGTTGTATGAGATGCTCGAGTTTTGCACCGTGATTGAATCGTCCTTGCGATGCCCCTCTTTTGCCATGCCACCGTTCCGTGGGAACCCGGTAATCGGGATCACCCCACCATCTTGCATGACTCGCTCACATCCACACTTTCCTTTGCACCGGCATCTCAATCGAGTTATCGGAACCGGAATGTTGCCGTGGCATCATTTTTGAATTCGTTGCCGTGGCACCCCTTTCGTTCCGCCATGGTGACCAAATGCTTCATAACATGCTCATGTCGACATTTTCATAAAATTGCTTAAACTTGTATATGTCATCCGCATCATGATAACAACATTAAATGTTTAAAATTGTTGTTGCTTTAAATTGCTAAATGCACATGAGGATTTTCCGGAATTGTTGTTTGTTGTTCCGGCCTCATTTAAAAATTACCTAGATAGGTAGTTTTATTATGCTTCACCTCTTGCCATGTTTAATAACATTTAATATTGTTGAGTACCTATTCGGGAGAGGACTAAATAAGTGATGTGGTGTTTCGTCAATATGCAACTCGTTGCATATTGAGCTCCACTTAACTTGTAGTATTGTTTGTTGCACTTTGACATGCCATGCCTCATTAAACCGGTCATGCATCATATTTGTTTGTGCATCATGCCATGATTATGCTTGTGTGTTTACCATGTTGTTTGCTTCTTTCCGGGTTGCCTTCGGTTTCGTTCCGGAGTTGTGAGGATTCGTTCGACTTCGTCCGTTTGTCTTCTTCATGGACTCGTTCTTCTTCCTTGCGGGATTTCAGGCAAGATGACCATACCCTCGAAATCACTTCTATCTTTGCTTGCTAGTTGCTCGCTCTTTTGCTATGCCTATGCTACGATGCCTACCACTTGCTATATCATGCCTCCCATGTTGCCATGTCAAGCCTCTAACCATCCTTTCCTAGCAAACCGTTGGTTGGCCATGTTACCGCTTTGCTCAGCCCCTCTTATAGCGTTGTTAGTTGCAGGTGAAGATGAAGTTTGTTCCTTGTTGGAACATGGAGATGTTGTTCCTTGTTGGAACATGTTTACTTGTTGGGATATCACAATATATCTTATTTAATTAATGCATCTATATACTTGGTAAAGGGTGGAAGGCTCGGCCTTATGCCTGGTGTTTTGTTCCACTCTTGCCGCCCTAGTTTCCGTCATACCGGTGTTATGTTCCCGGATTTTATGCGTTCCTTACGGTTGGGTGATTTATGGGACCCCTTGACAGTTCGTTTTGAATAAGACTCCTCCAAAGAAGGCCCAACCTTGGTTTTACCATTTGCCACCTAAGCCTTCTTCCCTTGGGTTCTGCAGACTCAAGGGTCATCTTTATTTAACCCCCCGGGCCAATGCTCCTCTGAGTGTTGGCCCAAACTAGAGTGCTTTGCAGCGCCCCCTCAAGGAAACTTGAGGTCTGGTTTTAGTTGTACGGACTGCTCATCCGGTGTGCCCTGAGACCGAGATATGTGCAGCTCCTATCAGGATTTGTCGGCACATCCGGGCGGCTTTGCTGGTCTTGTTTTATTGCTGTCGAAATGTCTTGTAGTCCGGGATTCCGAGACTGATCGGGTCTTCGGTAGAAGGAATATCCTTCGTTGACCGTGAGAGCTTATCATGGGCTAAGTTGGGACACCCTGCGCAGGGTATTATATTTCAAAGCCGTGCCCATGGTTATGAGGCAGATGGGAATTTGTTAATGTCCGGTTGTAGAAAACCCGAAGTTGACCTTAATTAAAATACATCAACCGGCGTGTGTAACCGTGATGGTCTCTTCTCGTGAGTCCGGGAAGTGAACGCGATGTTGGAGTTATGCTTGACGTAGGTTGTTCTAGGATCACTTCTTGATCATAGTTGTTCGACCGTGCTTTTGCCTTCTCTTCTCGCTCTCATTTGCGTATGTTAGACACCATATATGCTAGTCGCTTGCTGCAGCTCCACCTCCCTACCCTGTCCTACCTTTAAGCTTAAATAGTCTTGATCTCGCGGGTGTGAGATTGCTGAGTCCCCGTGACTCACAGATACTTCCAAAACCAGTTTGCAGGTGCCGATGAAACCGTGCAGGTGACACATCCGAGCCCAAGGAGGAGCTCGATGAAGATCTTGTTCATTGTGTCGTTTCGTTTCAGTTGATCAGTAGTGGAGCCCAGTTGGGACGATCGGGGATCTGTGTAGCTTTTGGGGTAGTCTTCTTTTATTTTTGGTTCCGTAGTCGGACCTTGATTGTATCTGTATGATGAAATGCTTTACTCATGTATTGTGTGAAGTGGCGATTGTAAGCCAACTATGTATCTCTTTCCCTTATGTATTACATGGGTTGTGTGAAGATTACCTCACTTGCGACATTGCTTTCAATGCGGTTATGCCTCTAAGTCGTGCTTCGACACGCGGGAGATATAGCCGCATCGAGGGTGTTAGTACCCCCTCAAATAGATTTTCTTGCGTCTGGAAGTCCAAAGTGTCGCCTAAGATTAAGATTTTTCCTTTGGCAAGCCTTTAGAGGCCGCCTTCCTGCGGCCGACCAGATTCGCAAGCGCAATGGGCCGGGCTCGGAGTTCTGTCACCTTTGCGGTGCTTTGGAAAACACGGAACACATCTTTTTTCACTGCGTGTTGGCTAAGTTGGTGCGGAGTTGTGTCAGGTCTTGGCTCCAGGTTTCTTGGAATCCCTCTTCCTTCTCTGAGCTTAGAATCCTAGCCAAAGTTTTGGTTGGGGTCACTAAGAGGCTGTTCTGGGTCGGCTTGGGTGCCTTATGCTAGGCTTTATGGACCATTAGGAACAAATTTACTATTAAGCATATCTTTCCATCTAAACCTGTTGACGTTCTTTTCAAATCATGTATACTATTGCAGCAGTGGAGATTATTGACTAAGGATGAAGATCGGGATGCCCTGGACTTGCTCATCGCCAAAATTCGGGCTTCGGCGTCCCACATCTCCGGGCTGGATCCCGCCGTCTGATCTCGTTTGCCGCTGTTATGTCCGTCTGGTTTTAGTCTTCTTTCTCCTTCCGGCCTGCGCGCCGAGTATGGCAGGTTGCCATGTATCTCTTAAAACCTTCGTTCGCCTGTTCCAGGCTTTCTGTTCGGTGGATTTGCGATGTTTCGCCAACTGGTCGTGTTTATGTTCGGGTTTGTGACGCTGCTGTGTGACTTTATTTATAAAGTCGGGCTAAGGCCTTTTCTTTAAACAAATTCTTCAACAAGCACAACTCTTGTAGAGCAAATTAAGCAGCCAGGCACTGTCCAGCAACCCGCTGCTCATGTTTGGTTGGTGACATCATAAACTTGGCGTGGCCTTGACTGTGCCTACATAAGTGGGAAGCGAATCTGGTGACCAGGCAATTCTAAGGCCGGTCTGTGCTGTTGTCACGTCTCTGAATTGGCTACAATTATTTGTCCATTGTTTCCAGTAATAAAAGACACAAGCCAATTGAGCACCGAACCTTGCAGGACAAGACCAATGTTCACGATTATGGGTGACAAGAAGAGGCAGAGAACAATGAGATGTCTTTCATGCAGCACAGCTAAAATAGCAGGTGACGACACTACACATATTCTTGGTTGTCTTACCTACAAACTTTGATGATTTATGTATGGAAAGATATGACAAAAATAATGTACAGTGAACTAGATCAGTTCAAAAAAGGGCATTAACCGAAACTAATGCAGAATCGCTCGATCGCCTAAAGTAATAAGGGGGGAAAGGAAAGGACTACCCTCTCCATCCCAAAATAAGTGTCTCAAGTACAAAGTTGAGACACTTATTTTAAGGCGGAGGCAGTACTAACGAATAAAGTACATAGTACCACTGCTCATGACTATGGATCCTTGGGAGTGTTTTTATGTTGTATCTACACAATGTTAACAACATTTACCAGACAACTAAGAGCATCTCTAGCCGCGCCCCCAACAGGCCTCCCATGTGACTTTTTCGGCGCCGGCGGAAACTTGCGATCGTGCCCCGGTGACGCCGAAATCCGCCCGGCTCGGCCCGTTTTGGGCCCGGCAATCGCAGGCGAACCAGCGCACTAGGGGCGACGGGGCTCAGCGCAAGAAAAGCACGTCTGGCCCACACCATCAGGCGAAAAGTCAAGTCTTTCTTCCAGATTCACCTCCCACCCCCCGCGCGCTCGGCCGCACAACCGGCTGATCCCGGCGCCGACCACCGCCCGCCTACCGCTAGATAGTCCATCCTCGCCGGAAAAAAGAGCAGAGGTTTCGCCAGCAGCCCCTCCGCCACCATCTGGGCGATTTTTCCGGCGTTTCGGCCGCGAAGGGGCAGTGTTGCGGCTGGTGCGCGCCCACCGTGCCCGTGTTCGGCGATTTGCCTGCCTCGGCAATGGACTCTAACAACGAGGAAGCGCTCGCTGCGCTGTTGGAGGAGGAAGCCGAGGCCGACGTCCAGAAAGAGGAACATCTCATGGTCCTCGCTGCCCTCGCCGGCCTGCAGGCGAGCAATGAAAAGCTGCGGTGAGGTGGCTCGGCGCTGGGGCGGATGAAAGCAAAGAAACGACATCGTCTCGAAGGCTAGTGAATGCTACTCCGACAACTTCGTCGACGCTCCACTGCACGGCGACGCAACATTTCGGCGCCGTTATCGGATGAGCCGAAAGATTTTCCTCAGAATTGTGAATTCCATCCGGGAGTTCGACGACTACTTCAAGTGCAAGAAGGATTGCACCGGCAAACTTGGATTCACCTCAATCTAGAAGTGCATGACAGCGATGAGATGCTTGCATACGGAGCTCCCGGTGATTCACTCGAGGACTATGGGCGCATGGCCGAGTCCACCACCATTGAGTGTTTCTACAAGTTCTGTCGGGCAGTGGTGGCAGTGTTTGGACCGCAATACTTGCGAACACCCAATGCGGAAGACACTGCTCGGATCCTAGCACAGAATTGAAAGAACATGCGGTGCCCCCATGTTTGGTTTTGGTAATTGATGACAATCTCTATGGACTAATGGTTGCCTTGAGTTATATTTGAAGGTTTTGTCCATAGGCTTTTCTTGGAGTACATGTGTTGGTTTCAAGGAGAGTTTGTGTGCGACCAAGGTGCTATTCAAGGAATTACCTAAAAGATTGGTCTTGTGAGAGGTGGATCAAGACTAAGTCAAAGAGTGAATCAAGTTGATCAACACACAAAGCGTAGAAGATGTACCGAGAGGGATCAAGTGATCCCATGGTATGGTAAGCATTGTCCATTGCACTTTGTGTACTAACCCATGGTCTATGTGAGAGTTCTATGTGGGGTTAGGTACATGTCCATGGGCTTGCGTCAAGAGGAAGATACCATACAACCCATGGAAAGGATGACATCAAGTAGTGATCGTCATCAAGATTGTCATGTGCAAGTTCAAGTGTAGCATCACGAAGAGATCAAGTGCTTGAAGCTTGCCATCCATTGTGGTGTCAATGGACTTGTGAAGATGTGTCAAGAGTGGCTCACCCATAGTGGAGTATGGGGAGCAATCATCTAGTCTCCATTGACCCAACGCAATCAAGAAAGGTGGTCCATCTTGCGGAGGACAAGATCGTCATCATCTAGCTCAAGTGGATCATGTGCAAGGCAAAGGTTTGCCCTTGATAGGTTTTCTATTTTACCGGTCTCATGGTGGTAGTTGGGAGACCAGGTTATAGGATCGATAGCCGTACTATCAAGGGGGGCTCTCAAGTGAGTAGCTTGATCGTATCGTTCGTTGAGAGCTCAAACCATTGCATCCTTGCATCATGTTTCTTGGTTCTTGTTTGGTTCTCTTTGTGAGTCTTAGAGCTTATGGTCATCTTGATGACAAGCTTGAGTTCATCAAAAATGGAGTTTGCATGCGTCTTCTATGATGTTTCGGTGTTGGAGGTTTTACCGGTCTTTTCCGAGGAAGAGTTCTCACCCTTTTCTTTTGGGACTTTTCTCATTTGCTTATTATTGGTATTTCTATCAAGATTGTGTTAGCCCTTGTCGCTATCTTTCCAACAAACTTGGTTTCGTCGAATTCGGAGTCTGAATGCAGAAGTTGTGGTAGTTTTGGTGTTCTGAAAAGGCGGCAGCGGTACTACTGCGGGTAGGAGCGGAAGTAATTTTTTACTACCGCCCTTGGGAGCGGTACTACCGCTCTTGGGGAGCAGTACTACCGCTTGGAGCAGTACTACCGCGGCTACTTCCGTGGCTACTTCCGCTCGGGACCAAAAACTCGTCACAAGTCCAGCGGTGGTAGGCACGGATGTAATTTTTTAGTACCGCTCGCAAGCAGTAGTACCTCTACCCATAGCAGTAGTACCGCTACCCCCAGCGGTAGTGCCGTGATGTCAAGCGGTACTACCGCTCGGTGCGGGCTATGAGCATAACGGTTGGATTTTTCCCCACCTATAAAAGGGGGTCTTCTTCCCCATTGAACCTTATCCTTTGAGCTCGTGTTCTTCCCCCATTGTTGACCTTCTTCGAGCTTGCTAACTCTCAATCCCTCCAATGATTCTTGCTAGTTCTTGAGGGAAAAGAGAGAGGAGATCTAGATCCACGTTTCCACCAATCACTTTCTCCTCTATGTGAGGGGAACCCCTTGGATCTAGATCTTGGAGTTCTTGGTGTTCTCCTTCTTGTTCTTCATCTCTTTTTCCACCCTAGCATTAGTTGCTTCGGTGGGATTTGAGAGAGAAGGACTTGGGCACTCCGTGTGCCCTTGCCATTGCATTTGGTGCATCGGTTTGAGTTCTCCACGGTGATACGTGAAAGTTACAAGTTGAGAAGCTTATTACTCTTGGGTGCTTGGTGCCCTTGAGCTTGTTCCTCTTGGGTGCTTGGGCGCCCTAGACGGTTGGTGGTGTTCGGAGCTCAATCATTATGGTGCAAAGCTCTGGGCAAGCGTAGTCTCCAATTAGGTTGTAGAGATCGCCCCGAGCGACTTGTCGGGTACCGGTGACTGCCCCCAAGGGTTGCCAAAGTGTACGGGTTCGGTGACTGCCCCCAAGGGTTGCCATTTGTACGGGTTCAGTGACCGCCCTCATGGGTCCCTTAGTGGAATCACGGCATCTTGCATTGTGCGAGGGCGTGAGGAAATTACGGTGGCCCTACTGGCTTCTTGGGGAGCAGTGTGCCTCCACACCGCTCCAAACGGAGATTAGCATCCGCAAGGGTGTGAACTTAGGGATACATCATCGTCTCCGTGTGCCTCGGTTATCTCTTACCCGAGCCCTTTACTTATGCACTTTACTTTGTGATAGCCATATTGTTTCTTGTCATATATCTTGCTATCACTTTGTTGTTTACCTTGCTTAGCATAAGTTGTTGGTGCACATAGGTGAGCCTAGTTGTTGTAGGTTTTGTGCTTGTCAAATTAACCGCTAGGTTTATTCCGCATTTGTTCTAGCCTAAACCGTAATTATTTTAAAGCGCCTATTCACCCCCCCTCTAGGCGACATCCACGATCTTTCAATTGGTATCAGAGCCTCGTCTCTCTTTGTTGGGCTTAATCGCCTAGAGAGTAAAGATGTCGACTAGGGATTTAGGATTCTCTGACACTCTTAGTTTCGATGGCACAAATTTTGATGTTTGGGTAATTCGCATGCTTAATCTCTTTAGGGTCATGGACCCAAATTTAGAGCTTAATTGTAGATATGGGTTTTTCTCCTCCAAAGGATCCCCAAAGATTATCTTTAGAGGATGAGAAAAACTCTTATCTCAATGCTCAAGCTTCTAATGTGCTTTTCGATGCTTTGAGCAATGTAGTTATATTTCAACTTATGTCGTTCCGGGATGCTCATGAGTTGTGGACGAAGCTTCAAGATAAATATGGTGTGTCCAAGATTTGTAGGGATGATTGTTCTCCCTCCACCTCCGGCCGTATAGTCTTCTCAACTTCTTCTACTTCACCTACATGTGGTTTGCCACAAGGTAATGATATGGTGAGTAGTTTCGGTCATTGCAATGATGATAGTGTGCTTTTTGTAGATGATTCTTCATCACTATATTATTGCAATAATCCGTCTTTGGGCTTTAGCACTTCGAGCACTCCAAATGTTTCACTTGCTTGTGTTGATAGTCCTTGCATATCATGTAGAAATTGCTTGACTAAATCTCATGATGATATGCTTGCTATATCTTGTTGCCATGATAAAAATGCATGTATTTCCTCAAGTTGTTGTGCTAACAATGTAGATGAAACCCAACACTCCATGGAACAAGATGTGGTCTTGAATGGTGCTTCAAGGGATCCTATATCATCATGTATTGCATTTTGCCTTATGGCCAAGGCTTCAAAGGTATCTCCCACTTTGAATCCCAATATATCTTGTGATGATATTGAAGATGGCAAGAGTGATGATGATGTTGATTATGATGAAGAGAGTGATGATGTTGCCTCCTTAAAAATTAAGGAAATGATTTTTAAAGCTCTTCTTAAGAATAAAATTGCTCATTCCAACTTCATGGAAATCATGTCTATTGCTATTGAGGGCAAGAAATATATTGATGAGTTGGAATCTCGTCTTGAGGAGCATGAGGTCACCATTGATAAAATGGAAGGTCATGAGCGTGATTACGCTAATGAGATTGCAGACCTCTCTCAAGCTCTTGAACTTGAACAAACCACCAAGGAATCTCTTGAGGAGACTTTTGCTCTAGAATTATCTAGAGTGAGGGAATCTCGTGATAGAGCTCTCAAGGTGGCCAATGATTTTGAAACTAAAAATGAGGAGCTTGAAGTTGTGCATGCTAAACTCCTTGAGGACTTTGAGCACCTCGAAAATGGCTCAAGGGTCATTAAGAGTGAGCTCATCAAACTCACCGAGTGTCATGCTCAACTTAAAGCTTCATATTCAAAAGAGCTTGCCAAGTTGTCTTCTCCTCTTGTTGCTAATGATGATGCTTGTGCTACTAACTCTATCTCTTGTGAAGCATCCATATTGAAGGAGAATGTTGAGCTAAGGGCTCAACTTGAGTTGCTATCTAGCAATTATGGGATGTTGGAAGAAAATCATGTAAGGCTCACAAGCTCTCATGATGATCTTCTAGTATCCCATAATGTGCTAAAGATAGCTCATGAGGCCATGCTTGCTAAGGTAACATCTAGTGAGCCTCATGTGGATACTAGCACTACTTCTAGTCAAAATGCTATATTGATATGTGCTAGTCCTTGTAATTCATCTACTCACAATGTTGGTACATCTTGTGATGAATTGCTTTCCTTGCCTTGTTGCTCTAACGATGAAGCTTATACTTCCTCTAGCACTTGTGTTGAGACTAACCATGTAGAGGAAATCAAAGAGCTCAAGGCCCAAGTCACTTCTTTGATGAAAGACTTGGAAAAGTGTCATGAAGGAAGGTCACACTCAACAATATATTGAGTGTGCAAAAATCCCCCAATGACAAAGGTGGACTTGGATTCAACTCCAATAAGAAGAAGAAGTCCAAGATCAACAACAAGAAGGGCCAAAAACAATTCAAGAGTTCGGCCAAGATTATTTGCTTCAAGTGCAAAATTGAAGGGTACCATGTTAGATCTTGCCCATTGAAGAAGAAGGCCATTAGTGACAAGCAACAAAGGAAGCGGCTACAAGTGCATTCTCATGCTCAACCTCAAATTGAAGAAACGCCTCTTCCCAAGAAGACTCAAGCTAATGCTTCTCAAGTTGAGAAATCAAGTGAGAAGAAAGTGAAGAGTAGTCGTTGCTACCTATGTCATGAGAAAGGTCACCTAGCTTCTTCATGCACTAGTGGTAACTTATCCAACCCAATTATTATTGATGATGTCTATTCTCTTGGGAAGGATAAGGTTGGCAATGTGGTTGCCAAGTTTGTTGGTACTCAAAGTGGTTTGAAGCAAAGAACCATTTGGGTAGCCAAGCCTATTGTGACTAACCTCTTAGGAACCAACTTGGTTGGGGACCAACTAGCTCAAACTTGATCAATAGGTGTTGTTGGAGGGCATTGGAGACTTGGCTACTTTATGAAGAATTAAGGGGACTTCATCATTCTAATTGTCTCAAGCCAAGTCATTCGGATTATCAAGTTTCTATCTTATATCCAATGTTCCTCCTTGCGGTAACTCGTGCTTAAAGTGTTTTCATTGATAGCTACTTACCCCTTTGCATGTTTGGTTTCGTTCCTTGCATGTGTTTGTATATGTTGTGCTTCCAACTTGATTATATTGAGCAATCAAGTATGTGTGTGTTGGTTTGCACATCATGTACGTGTGTGTCATCACGTTGAGCCTTTTGCATCTTGTTTATTTCTTAGTTGGCTCGTGTGAGAGATTAATGGAATATCCCATTATGGGGGAGTGATGTGCTTTGTGCACCTCACAATCCTATATATGTGTGTACATGAGTAATACCATCTAGTATTGATATTTCAAGATTATCTAGTCGCTATGTGGTATGTCTTCTCATGTGAAATTCAAATTCTAAATAGTCCATTAATTATCTCTTGTTGGATCCTTTAACTGCCTCTTGTCTATCTTTAATTGGTATCACATTATGGGGTAGTAATATGCTATGTGTATATTACTAGCCTAGAAAATGTGTACATTTGAGATATTGTCATCTAGAGTTGATATTGTAAATTATCTTGTTCCTAGGTGGCATGTTAGCTCTACAAGTTGCAATTTGCTTTTTGTTTGGTGTGATGATGTCGGATATCCTCGCTATCTACCACCGGGAATTATTTCCAAATACTTCTTGTCTTTTGACAATTGGTACTCACTTATGTGTGGTAGAAATTATTGATCATCTTTACATTGGCCTTTGCTTTATCTCTTGCCTAGGATTGTGTTAACTCCCATTGTATTCCATACCACTTGTGGATCTTGTTAATTTCTTGACCTTGTCTAGTGTTTTCTAAATATAGTGAAAGTGGTGATCCCACCTTGTGCATTTTGTATTCAAATGCAAATTCTCTATAATGCACTAGTCTTGGGGGAGCTATCCTATTCTCTATAAAACACTCATCTTGTGATCATTATCAAGTGTGTGTTTGTGGAAGGCAAGCCGTTTCTTTTTGGTACTTTGTGCCATCATGAAACTTTGTAGAGGGCTTGGTTTGTTTGGAACCATTCTCTCTTTTGGGAGTTTGACATCTTTCTTTTGAGTTTATCAATTGATATCTCATTCCTTGATGTATCTTTTATGGATATCCTCCAAGTGATGATTTATTCATTTGGTATCTCTTCTTCACTTGGTAATTCTTTGTCAATTGGTATCGGTTATTGAAAATATTGAGCATGCATATTAACTTCATGTAGTCTCCTTGGCATGCTTTCTTTCTTTCTTTGACCCAATATATAGGGGAAACTCCACCAAGTCTCAAATTGGATGAGATGTGCATGAAATTCATTCTCATATCTATATGCACATATTTATGTGCAGTTTGTCCTATGTATTGGTGTTTCTAACTATTTGGTCCCGATGAGTTTGGGTACCGTTTAGTTTGTGTTGTTCTTATAGGAACATTTGGAGATGCATTGGATGCTCGGCTCACTCATAAGGAAGGTGTTGTCACCATGTGCATATTGGAGTCAAGCTAGGATGATCAATGAACTACGATCTACCTTCAATTGGTATCTACTACATCCTTCCAATGGTATCTCGGTAATAAGTATCATCATCTACTACATGCACACATTACTTGCATCGACCTTGTGTAGGTTGTATCATGGCATGTATTTCATTCTTTCTTGTGATACTTGTTTACTTTCTCAAAGCATCTCAACGATGATCTCATGTTGCTAGTTGTGATGTCTTTGATGTTCGTGCGATAGGAATTCATTTACGTACAATAAGACCATATCTAGCCAAGCGCTATGCTTTCAAGCAAATATCTTATTGGTATATTTATGACTTCCTTGTGTATATCTTGTTCCTTCATGTTGTAACTATTTCGGGTGCACATCCTTCTTTGTAGATATATATCATCATGATTTCGTCTACCTAGAACCTTATACACTTGAGAGAAATTACATCTCTGGTTGATATCCTTTCTTTCACGTCCACCTTGTCTTCCTTTGTTATTTCTTTGGTGGCTCCATGAAAGCTTTTGCCTTGAGTGCATGTCCTCTATCTTTGCATCTTGATGCACTCTTGTGTGGTGAAGATTATTTTCCTCTTGCTTATCTTTACAAGGCTTTTGCCATCGTCTATCTTCACCACGGTTTGTCACGAGCATAGGTTCTCTTTTCTTTTTAGTAAGCTTGTGAACCCATTTGCTAACGTGAGTGTGGGAATGATAGGCCTTGCACCGTATGCCTCATTCTTTCAAGACTATGTTGATGCTTAATGCTCATCCTAATCTTAGTCTTCTCAAGTGCTTCGCCATGACTCACACACATCATTTGGTTGAGCCTATTCTTTAGTTGCCTCGTTTACAATGTTGCTCAACCATGTGCTTGTTGCAAGCGCCAGGCTTAGTTTCCTATATGCTCACTTGCACTTGTTGTTAGTTTCTATTGACTTTGGGGGAGCTATGATGCTATTTTGTGCACTTTGTATCCAAATACAAAAATTCTTGATGTGCACAAATCATGGGGAGCTGCTCTAGTTTCTTTAGAACAATCCTCTGCTCATATCATAATATCTTTTCATGTGGCTCGTAGGATCTTTGGTCTGTTTGGTTCAATTGATATCTTTTGATTGCTTGTTTCTCTCTTTGTTATGTCTTTGTGCAATATCTTTCTTTTGCAATCTTTGGGCCTCAATATAGTTTGTCTTCCTCCAAGTATTTATTATTGGATATGTATATTGCATTCCACTCTCTTTTTGAGACATACACAATTTTTGGATGACCACAATTTATTTTGGCCTTCTAAGCTTTTCGCCCATTTTGGCAATCCATGCCAATGGGGGAGAAGTTTCAGAGAGTTTTGTGGAGTAGCTTTGGTTTTTGTTTCCTTAGCATTTGTATCTCTTCGCATGCATTATTGGTTGGTGCATTGCATGGTGTTGCATAATTCCTTGTATAAACTCTCTTGAAAGTGATTGTCATCAATTACCAAAATGGGGGAGATTGAAAGAACATACGGTGCCCCCATGTTTGGTTTTGGTAATTGATGACAATCTCTATGGACTAATGGTTGCCTTGATTTATATTTGAAGGTTTTGTCCATAGGCTTTTCTTGGAGTACATGTGTTGGTTTCAAGGAGAGTTTGTGTCGACCAAGGTGCTATTCAAGGAATTACCTAAAAGATTGGTCTTGTGAGAGGTGGATCAAGAATAAGTCAAAGAGTGAATCAAGTTGATCAACACACAAAGCGTAGAAGATGTACCGAGAGGGATCAATTGATCCCATGGTATGGTAAGCATTATCCATTGCACTTTGTGTACTAACCCATGGTCTATGTGAGAGTTCTATGTGGGGTTAGGTACATGTCCATGGGCTTGCGTCAAGAGGAAGATACCATACAACCCATGGAAAGGATGACATCAAGTAGTGATCGTCATCAAGATTTTCATGTGCAAGTTCAAATGTAGCATCACGAAGGGATCAAGTGCTTGAAGCTTGCCATCCATTGTGGTGTCAATGGACTTGTGAAGATGTGCCTAAGAGTGGCTCACCCATAGTGGAGTATGGGGGAGCAATCATCTAGTCTCCATCGACCCAACGCAATCAAGAAAGGTGGTCCATCTTGCGGAGGACAAGATCGTCATCATCTAGCTCAAGTGCATCATGTGTAAGGCAAAGGTTTGCCCTTGATAGGTTTTCTATTTTACCGGTCTCATGGTGGTAGTTGGGAGACCGGGTTATAGGATCGATAGCCGTACTATCAAGGGGGGCTCTCAAGTGAGTAGCTTGATCGTATCATTTGTCGAGAGCTCAAATCATTGCATCCTTTCATCATGTTTCTTGGTTCTTGTTTGGTTCTCTTTCTGAGTCTTAGAGCTTATGGTCATCTTGATGACAAGCTTGAGTTCATCGAAAACGGAGTTTGCATGCGTCTTCTATGATGTTTTCGGTGTTGGAGGTTTTACCGGTCTTTTCCGAGGAAGGGTTCTCACCCTTTTCTTTTGGGCCTTTTCTCATTTTCTTATTATTGGTATTTCTATCAAGATTGTGTTAGCCCTTGTCTCTAGCTTTCCAACAAACTTGGTTTCGTCGAATTCGGAGAATGAATGCAGAAATTGTGGTAGTTTTGGTGTTCTGAAAAGGCTGCAGCGGTACTACCTCGGGTAGGAGCGGAAGTAATTTTTTACTACCGCCCTTAGGAGTGGTACTACCGCTCTTGGGAGCGGTACTACCGCTTGGAGCAGTACTACCGCGGCTACTTCCGTGGCTACTTCCGCTCAGGACCAAAAACTCGTCACAAGTCCAGCGGTGGTAGGCACGGATGTAATTTTTTAGTACCGCTCGCAAGCAGTAGTACCGCTACCCTTAGCAGTAGTACCGCTACCCCCAGCGGTAGTGCCGTGATGTCAAGCGGTACTACAGCTCGGTGCGGGCTATGAGCATAACGGTTGGATTTTTTCCCCACCTATAAAAGGGGGTCTTCTTCCCCATTGAACCTTATCCTTTGAGCTCGTGTTCTCCCCCCATTGTTGACCTTCCTCGAGCTTGCTAACTCTCAATCCCTCCAATGATTCTTGCTAGTTCTTGAGGGAAAAGAGAGAGGAGATCTAGATCCACGTTTCCACCAATCACTTTCTCCTCTATGTGAGGGGAACCCCTTGGATCTAGATCTTGGAGTTCTTGGTGTTCTCCTTCTTGTTCTTCATCTCTTTTTCCATCCTAGAATTAGTTGCTTCGGTGGGATTTGAGAGAGAAGGACTTGGGCACTCCGTGTGCCCTTGCCATTGCATGTGGTGCATCGGTTTGAGTTCTCCACGGTGATACGTGGAAGTTGCAAGTTGAGAAGCTTATTACTCTTGGGTGCTTGGTGCCCTTGAGCTTGTTCCTCTTGGGTGCTTGGGCGCCCTAGACGGTTGGTGGTGTTCGGAGCTCAATCATTATGGTGCAAAGCTCTGGGCAAGCGTCGGGGTCTCCAATTAGGTTGTGGAGATCGCCCCGAGCGACTTGTCGGGTACCGGTGACCGCCCCCAAGGGTTGCCAAAGTGTACGGGTTCGGTAACCGCCCCCAAGGGTTGCCATTTGTATGGGTTCAGTGACCGCCCTCAAGGGTCCCTTAGTGGAATCACGGCATCTTGCATTGTGCGAGGGTGTGAGGAGATTATGGTGGCCCTAGTGGCTTCTTGGGGAGCATTGTTCCTCCACACCGCTCCAAACGGAGATTAGCATCCGCAAGGGTGTGAACTTCGGGATACATCATCGTCTCCGCGTGCCTCGGTTATCTCTTACTCGAGCCCTTTACTTATGCACTTTACTTTGTGATAGACATATTGTTTCTTGTCATACATCCTGCTATCACTTAGTTGTTTACCTTGCTTAGCATAAGTTGTTGGTGCACATAGGTGAGCCTAGTTGTTGTAGGTTTTGTGCTTGTCAAATTAACCGCTAGGTTTATTCTGCATTTGTTCTAGCCTAAACCATAATTATTTTAAAGCGCCTATTCACCCCCCTCTAGGCGACATCCACGATCTTTCAAGAATGCGGCAAGAGGATTTCCTGGGATGCTTGGAAGCATTGACTGCATGCATTGGAAATGGAAGAACTGTCCATTTGCTTGGCAGGGGATGTACAAAGGCGCCAAAGGCGGTTGCAGTGTGATACTTGAGGCGGTGGCCACACAAGACCTCTGGATTTGGCACTCCTTCTTTGGTATGCCAGGAACGCACAATGACATCAACGTGCTGCAGTGCTCCCCTGTCTTTGCCTAGCTTGTTGAAGGTCATTCTCCTCCGGTGAACTTCGAGGTCAATGGGCGGCAGTACAACAAGGGGTACTACCTCGCTGATGGCATTTATCTGAGATGGTCTACATTTGTGAAGACTATCTCAAACGTTGTGCCGGGAGGCAAGAAGTCTCACTTTGCCAAGGTTCAGGAGGCTTGTAGGAAGGATGTCGAGCGGGCATTTGGTGTGCTCCAATCTCGATTTGCTGTTGTCCGGTACCCTGCTCAGACCTGGTCGAAAGATCAAATGTGGGAGATCATGACTTGCTGTGTCATCTTGCACAAATTGATCATCGAGAGCGAGCAGGAAGAGCCAGTGTTTGACACTGAACCATACTTGGTGGTAGTATGAACTTATGTGGCGTAATGTACTTGCTATGCAAGTCTATATATATAACGCACCCTAGTACCCTCCTTGATATAATTAACTTTATGGACTGCAATGATATTTCCTTTTTTTGCCACAGTGACGCTAGTATTTTTAAAATCAAATCTAACCAAGTTTCATATGGATTAGATGCTACTTTCATCTTCAGAACGAGGTGTTTGTGTTGGCTAGTACGAGTTATTTTGAAAATGAGGTTTGTATGTGTTGCACAAAAAAATGCAATGCAAAAACAAAAACTTGCGGGTCGAAGCTTTCATATTTAAAAAATGATGTTTCTGTTATTTTTGATATGGCATGCTATTTTTAAAAACAAAGCAAACTAGCATGTTATTTAAAATTTTAAAAACAGCATAATAAAAAAATGTTGTTTTTAAAATCTTTAAAATAGCGTAATTAAAATATGTTGTTTTCAAAATCAGCATGTTATTTTTAAAACAGAGCAAACCAGCATGTTATTTTTAAATCTTTAAAAAAGCGTTATTAAAAAATGATGTTTTCAAAATCAGCATGCTACTTTCAAAACAGCATATTCAAAAAAGCATGTAAGTTCTGAAATCAGCATGCTATTTTAAAAACATCATATTGAAAACAGCGTTATATTTTTAAAATCAAGATGTTATTTTGAATTCAGCATGCTATTTTTTAAAACAACATATTCAAAACAACATGATATTTTTAAAATCAGCATGCTATTTTTGAAATCAGGATGCTATTTCAAAAGTAGCATATTGAAAAGAGCATTATATTTTAAAAGTAGCATGCTATTTTTAAAATCAGCATGCTTATTTTGAAATTAGCATGTTATTTTTGAAATCAGCATGCTATTTTAAAACTAGCATATTGAAAAAGAACATTCTATTCTTAAAAGTACCATGCTATTTTTAAATCAGCATGCTATTTTAAAAGTAGCATATTGAAAAGAACATTATATTTTTAAAAGTAGCATCCTATTTTTGAAATCAGCATGCTTATTTTAAAAATAGCATAATATTTTTAAAATCAACATGCTATTTTTAAATCAGCATTATATTTTGAAAATTAGCATGCTATTTTTAAAATAGCATGGTATTTTAAAAACAGCATATTCAAAGCAACATTCTATTTTTAAATGCGCATATTCATTCTATTTTCAATTAAACAAGCTTTTTCAAATGAGTATGCCATTTTTAAAATATCAGTATGTGTATTTTCTATTTTAAAATAAACGTTTTTCAAGGTTGTTTGAAAACGAGGTTTTATTTTTATTTCAAGTAGGTTTCTAAGGAAATCCAACGTTCTATTTTCGTATATATATAAATTTTCGATTTCTATTTTATATTTCAAGTATGAAATTTATCTACACTTTGAACAAATTTTAGCAATATATTATGTAAAAAATGAAAACAAATACAGAAAACCAACTTCACTAAAAATGCATTATTTGATCGATGTTGATAAGTGATAACTAGCCTATCATGTCGACCTGTCCATAGTAAAATGAGGGTGTACCAATCAAACGATGAATTCAGAAAAATAGTGGTAGTCTATCAAATAGGTCTAATACATCAGAAACAAGGTGGATGACGGCATGGAAAACTGTCTAATTCAGTTTGTTCTCAATTTTTCAACCTCAGAAACCCTTTTGTTTTCTCTGCCTGGCCCTGTGCATCTAAACATCATGTCTCGACTTCACTTTAGCTTTCCTGCATGAGACAACGTTTGTTAATAGGATAGCAAAGAAGATTTGAGCATGTACAGTACATTTGAATACAAAAAACACTAACTTCACTGATTTTCTCGTCATAGCTGCAGAAGCTAACTTGACAGCTCTTATTCGCTCAGCCTTTGGTACATTCCTAGCAGGCCTTTTTGTCTTCATCACCCTTTTGGCCTGTTCTTTACCACCCTACCTAGAGTCTTTCCTGGAAAAGTTAAGAAACGTCAACACAGTACTAGCAAAGACCTGACTTGTAGAGCGGACATGTAAGTACCGACACTAACTTCACTGGTTTACCTCACGCACCCTTGTCATCGTTCTTTTTCTTCCTCTCAGCTTTGACATTTGGAGCGCCCTTGCGTTTCCTGCAAAAAATGAAATAGATGAATCTGCACCCAGCATTCGAGAACATGTTTAAGTACGCACAATTGTGGTAATGTCCACTTGTTTGGTTTTGCATATTCCTCTTCTGCAACCTCCATTGGTCTCTTCCTAGGCCTCCTCAGCCCACCATCTTCTGCATCTGAATCTTCCTCTTCTTCTGCATCTGAATCTTCCTCCACTTCTGCATCTGAATCTTCCTCTTCTTCTGCATCTCAATCTCTCTCTTCTTCTGCATCTGAATCTTCCTCTTCTTTTGTACCTGAATCTTGTTGAGGAACGTAGTAATTTCAAAATTTTCCTACGCACACGCAAGATCATGGTGATGCATAGCAACGAGAGGGGAGAGTGTTGTCCACGTACCCTCGTAGACCGAAAGCGGAAGCGTTAGCACAACGCGGTTGATGTAGTCGTACGTCTTCATGATCCGACCGATCAAGAACCGAACGTACGGCACCTCCGAGTTCAGCACACGTTCAGCCCGATGATATCCCTCAAACTCCGATCCAGCCGAGTGTTGAGGGAGAGTTTCGTCAGCACGACGGCGTGGTGACGATGTTGATGTTCTACCGACGCAGAACTTCGCCTAAGCACCGCTACAGTATTATCGAGGTGGACTATGGTGGAGCGGTGCACCGCACACGGCTAAAAGATCAAACAGATCAATTGTTGTGTCTATGGGGTGCCCCCCTACCCCCGTATATAAAGGAGCAAGGGGGGGTGCGGCCGACCAGGGGAGAGGCGTGCCAGGAGGAGTACTACTCCCACCGGGAGTAGGACTCCTCCCCCCCTTTCCTAGTTGGAATAGGATTCGGGAGGGGGAAAGAGGAGAGAGAAAAGGAAGGGGGGCGCCGCCCCCCTCTCCTTGTCCTATTCGGACTAGCGGGGAGGGGCGCGCGGCACAGCCCTGGCCGCCTCTCCTCTTCTCCGTGAAGGCCCACTAAGGCCCATTTACCTCCTGGGGAGTTCTGGTAACCTCCCGGTACTCCGGTAAAATCCCGATTTCACCCGGAACACTTCCGATATCCAAACATAGGCTTCCAATATATCAATCTTCATGTATCGACCATTTCGAGACTCCTCGTCATGTCCATGATCACATCCGGGACTCTGAACAACCTTCGGTACATCAAAACATATAAACTCATAATAAAACTGTCATCGAAACGTTAAGCGTGCGGACCCTACGGGTTCGAGAACTATGTAGACATGACCGAGACACGTCTCCGGTCAATAACCAATAGCAGAACCTGGATGCTCATATTGGCTCCCACATATTCTACGAAGATCTTTATCGGTCAGACCACATAACAACATACGTTGTTCCCTTTGTCATCGGTATGTTACTTGCTCGAGATTCGATCGTCGGTATCTCAATACCTAGTTCAATCTCCTTACCGGCAAGTCTCTTTACTCGTTCCGTAATACATCATCCCACAACTAACTCATTAGTTGCAATACTTGCAAGGCTTAAGTGATGTGCATTACCGAGAGGGCCCAGAGATACCTCTCCAACAATCAGAGTGACAAATCCTAATCTCGAAATACGCCAACCCAACAAGTACCTTCTGAGACACCTGTAGAACACCTTTATAATCACCCGATTCGTTGTGACGTTTGGTAGCACACAAAGTGTTCCTCCGGTAAACAGGAGTTGCATAATCTCATAGTCATAGGAACATGTATAAGTCATGAAGAAAGCAATAGCAACAAACTAAACGATCAAGTGCTAAGCTAACGGAATGGGTCAAGTCAATCACATCATTCTCCTAATGATGTGATCCTGTTAATCAAATGACAACTCAAGTCTATGGTTAGGAAACATAATCATCTTTGATTAACGAGCTAGTCAAGTAGAGGCATACTAGTGACACTCTGTTTGTCTATGTATTCACACATGTATTATGTTTCCGGTTAATAGAATTCTAGCATGAATAATAAACATTTATCATGATATAAGGAAATAAATAATAACTTTATTATTGCCTCTAGGGCATATTTACTTGATCTCCCACTTGCACTAGAGTCGGTAATCTAGATTACACGATAATGATTCTAACACCCATGGAGCCTTGGCCCGATCATGTTTTGCTCGTGGAAGAGGCTTAGTCAGCAGTGTCCGCAACATTCAGATCCGTATGTATCTTGCAAAATTCTATGTATCCCACCTGGACTATATCCCGGATGGAATTGAAGCGTCTCTTGATGTGCTTGGTTCTCTTGTGAAATCTGGATTCCTTCGCCAAGGCAATTGCACCAGTATTGTCACAAAAGATTTTCATTGGACCCGATGCACTAGGTATGACACCTAGATCGGATCTGAACTCCTTCATCCAGACTCCTTGATTTGCTACTTCCGAAGCAGCTATGTACTCCTCTTCACACGTAGATCCCGCCACGACGCTTTGTTTAGAACTGCACCAACTGACAGCTCCACCGTTCAATGTAAACACGTATCCGGTTTGCGATTTAGAATCGTCCGGATCAGTGTCAAAGCTTGCATCAACATAACCATTTACGATGAGCTCTTTGTCACCTCAATAAACGAGAAACATATCCTTAGTCCTTTTCAGGTATTTCAGGATGTTCTTGACCGATGTCGATGATCCACTCCTGGATTACTTTGGTACCTCCCTGCCAGACTTATAGCAAGGCACACATCAGGTCTGGTACACAGCATTGCATACATGATAGAGCCTATGGCTGAAGCATAGGTAACATCTTTCATTTTCTATCTATCTTCTGCAGTGGTCGGGCGTTGAGTCTTACTCAACTTCACACCTTGTAACACAGGCAAGAACCCTTTCTTTGCTTGATCCATTTTGAACTTCTTCAAAACTTTGTCAAGGTATGTGCTTTGTGAAAGTCCAATTAAGCGTCTTGATCTATCTATATAGATCTTAATGCCCAATATGTAAGCAGCTTCACCGAGGTCTTTCATTGAAAAACTCTTATTCAAGTATCCCTTTATGCTATCCAGAAATTCTATATCATTTCCAATCAGTAATATGCCATCCACATATAATATCAGAAATGCTACAGAGCTCCCACTCACTTTCTTGTAAATACAGGCTTCTCCAAAACTCTGTACAAAACCAAATGCTTTGATCACACTATCAAAGCGTTTATTCCAACTACGAGAGGCTTGCACCAGTCCATAAATGGATCGCTGGAGCTTGCACACTTTGTTAGCTCCCTTTGGATCGACAAAACCTTCCGGTTGCATCATATACAACTCTTCTTCCAGAAATCCATTCAGGGATGCAGTTTTTACATCCATCTGCCAAATTTCATAATCATAAAATGCGGCAACCGCTAACATGATTCGGACAGACTTAAGCATCGCTACGGGTGAGAAGGTCTCATCGTAGTCAACCCCTTGAACTTGTCGAAAACCTTTCGCAACAAGTCGAGCTTTGTAGACGATAATATTACCGTCGACATCGGTCTTCTTCTTGAAGATCCATTTATTCTCAATTGCTTGCCGATCATCGGGCAAGTCAACCGAAGTCCACACTTTGTTCTCATACATGGATCCCATCTCAGATTTCATGGCTTCAAGCCATTTTGCAGAATCTGGGCTCACCATCGCTTCTTCATAGTTCGTAGGTTCATCATGATCTAGTAGCATGACTTCCAGAACAGGATTACCGTACCACTCTGGTGTGGATCTTACTCTGGTTGATCTACGAGGTTCAGCAACAACTTGATCTGAAATTTCATGATCATCATCATTAACTTCCTCACTAATTGGTGTAGGTGTCACAGAAACCGGTTTACGTGATGAACTACTTTCCAATAAGGGAGCAGGTACAGATTACCTCATCAAGTTCTACTTTCCTCCCACTCACTTCTTTCGAGAGAAACTCCTTCTCTAGAAAGGATCCATTTTAGCAACAAATGTCTTGCCTTCGGATCTGTGATAGAAGGTGTACCCAACAGATCTCCTTTGGGTATCCTATGAAGACACATTTCTCGATTTGGGTTCAAGCTTATCAGGTTGAAGCTTTTTCACATAAGCATTGCAGCCCCAAACTTTAAGAAACGACAACTTTGGTTTCTTGCCAAACCACAGTTCATAAGGCGTCGTCTCAACGGATTTCGATGGTGCCCTATTTAATGTGAATGCGGCCGCCTCTAAAGCATAACCCCAAAATGATAGCGGTAAATCAGTAACAGACATCATAGATCGATCCATATCCATTTTAGTACGTTTACGACGTTCGGAAACACCATTACGCTGTGGTGTTCGGGTGGCGTGAGTTTTGAAACTATTCCGCATTGTTTCAAATATAGACCAAACTTCGTAACTCAAATATTCTCCTCCACGATCAGATCGTAGAAACTTTATTTTCTTGTTACGATGATTTTCAACTTCACTCTGAAATTCTTTGAAATTTTCAAATGTTTCAGACATATGCTTCATCAAGTAGATATACCCATATCTGCTTAAATCATCTGTGAAGGTGAGAAAATAACGATATCCGCCACGAGCCTCAACATTCATTGGACCACATACATCTGTATGTATGATTTCCAACAAATCTGTTGCTCTCTCCATAGTACCGGAGGACAGCTTTTTAGTTATCTTGCCCATGAGGCACGGTTCGCAAGTACCAAGTGATTCATAATCAAGTGGTTCCAAAAGTCCATCAGTATGGAGTTTCTTCATGCGCTTTACACCGATATGACCTAAACGGCAGTGCCACAAATAAGTTGCACTATCATTATCAACTCTGCATCTTTTGGCTTCAACATTATGAATATATGTATCACTACTATCGAGATTCATCAAAAATAGACCACTCTTTAAGGGTGCATGACTAGGCCTGTCAACGAGCCGAACTCGAGCGAACACAGGCGGGCTCGGCTTGAGCTTGGTAGAAGTTCGAGTCGAGCTCGAGCGAGCCCAGGTTGACCTTCGAGCTACACGTTAGGCTTGAGTTTGGCTTGTTAAGACTTCGAGCCGAGCTCGAATCGAGCTTTTAACAAGCCGAACTCAAACAGTTTGTCGAGCCGAACATACTGACTAAATATAGCAATGAAAAAAAGTAAACTGCGATCATGCATTCTTTTTGCTCTTTTTTCTTCATGTGGTGGATCTGAGCTATCATGTCGTTAGTGTAGCACTTGGCTACATGGACATGGACTAGTTTTGGACGTCGCAAAAGACAAGCTGCACGACCTAGATTTAGCCTATGTTCCTACAAAATGCGCATAGTTTAGCGATCGTGCTCCATCGCATGTGTTTGACCGAGCTTTGCCGAACTGTTCGAGCTCGAGCTCGAATGGCTCGCGAGCTACACGTTAGGCTTGAGTTTGGCTTGTTAAGACTTCGAGCCGAGCTCGAATCGAGCTTTTAACAAGCCAAACTCAAACAGTTTGTCGAGCCCGAACTTTTTTTGACAGCCCTATGCATGACCATAAAAGATATTACTCATATAAATAGAACAACCATTATTCTCTGATTTAAATGAATAACTGTCTCGCATTAAACAAGATCCAGATATAATGTTCATGCTCACACTGGCACCAAATAACAATTATTTAGGTCTAAAACTAATCCCGAAGGTAGATGTAGAGGTAGCGTGTCGACCGCGATCACATCGACTTTGGAACCATTTCCCACGCGCATCGTCACCTGCGTCCTTGGCCGGTGTTAAGCAATCTGTAGTCCCTATTTCGAGTTGCAAATATTAGCAATGTAACCGATATCAAATACCCAGGTGCTACTGCGAGCTCTAGTAAGGTACACATCAATAACATGTATATCACATATACCTTTGTTCACCTTGCCATCCTTCTTATCCGCCAAATACTTGGGGAAGTTCCGCTTCCAGTGACCAGTCTGCTTGCAGTAGAAGCACTCAGTTTCAGGCTTTGGTCCATACTTGGGTTTCTTCTCCTGAGCAGCAACTTGCTTGTTGTTCTTCTTGAAGTTCCCCTTCTTCTTCCCTTTGCCCTTTTTCTTGAAACTAGTGGTCTTTTTAACCATCAACACTTGACGCTCCTTCTTGATTTCTACCTCCGCAGCCTTTAGCATTGCGAAGAGTTCGGGAATCGTCTTATCCATCCCTTGCATGTTATAGTTCATCACGAAGCTCTTGTAGCTTGGTGGTAGTGATTGGAGAATTCTGTCAATGGCGCTATCATCCGGAAGATTAACTCCCAGTTGAATCAAATGATTATTATACCCAGACATCTTGAGTATATGCTCCTTGTGAACTATTCTCCTCCATCTTACAGCTATAGAACTTATTGGAGACTTCATATCTCTCAATCCGGGCATTTGCTTGAAATATTAACTTCAACTCCTGGAACATCTCATATGCTCCATGACGTTCAAAACATCGTTGAAGTACGGTTCTAAGCCGTAAAGCATGGCACAATCGAACTATTGAGTAGTCATCGACTTTGCTTTCTGCCAGACGTTCATAACATCCGGTGTTGCTCTGCAGCGGGCACGGCACCCAGCGATGCTTCGGGGACGTAATTCTTACGTGCAGCAATGAGGATAATCTTCAAATTCTGGACCCAGTCCGTGTAATTGCTACCATCATCTTTCAACTTTGCTTTCTCAAGGAACGCATTAAAATTCAACGGAACAACAGCACGCGCCATCTATCTACAATCAAACATAGACAAGCAAGATACTATCAGGTACTAAGTTCATGATAAATTTAAGTTCAATTAATCATATTACTTAATAACTCCCACTTAGAAAGACATCCCTCTAATCCTCTAAGTGATCACGTGATCCAAATCAACTAAACCATAACCGATCATCACATGAAATGGAGTAGCTTTCAATGGTGAACATCACTATGTTGATCATATCTACTATATGATTCACGCTCGACCTTTCGGTCTCAGTGTTCCGAGGCCATATCTGCATATGCTAGGCTCGTCAAGTTTAACCTGAGTATTCTGCGTGTGCAAAACTGGCTTGCACCCGTTGTAGATGGACGTAGAGCTTATCACACCCGATCATCACGTGGTGTCTAGGCACGACGAACTTTGGCAATGGTGCATACTCAGGGAGAACACTTTTTATCTTGAAATTTAGTGAGAGATCATCTTATAATGCTACCGTCAATCAAAGCAAGATAAGATGCATAAAAGATAAACATCATATGCAATCAATATAAGTGATATGATATGGCCATCATCATCTTGTGCTTGTGATCTCCATCTCCGAAGCACCTCCATGATCACCATCGTCACCGGCGCGACACCTTGATCTCCATCGTAGCATCGTTGTCGTCTCGCCAATCTTATGCTTCTACGACTATCGCTACCGCTTAGTGATAAAGTAAAGCATTACAGGGCGATTGCATTGCATAGAATAAAGCGATAACCATATGGCTCCTGCCAGTTGCCGATAACTCGGTTACAAAACATGATCATCTCATACAATAAAATATATCATCACGTCTTGGCCATATCACATCACAACATGCCCTGCAAAAACAAGTTAGACGTCCTCTACTTTGTTGTTGCAAGTTTTACGTGGCTGCTACGGGCTTAGCAAGAACCGTTCTTACCTACGCATCAAAACCACAACGATAGTTTGTCAAGTTGGTGATATTTTAACCTTCACAAGGACCGGGCGTAGCCACACTCGGTTCAACTAAAGTTGGAGAAACTGACACCCGCTAGCCACCTTTATGCAAAGCATGTCGGGGGAACCGGTCTCGCGTAAGCGTACGCGTAATGTCGGTCCGGGCCGCTTCGTCCAACAATACCGCCGAACCAAATTATGACATGCTGGTAAGCAGTATGATTTATATCGCCCACAACTCACTTGTGTTCTACTCGTGCATATGACATCTACGCATAAAACCAGGCTCTGATACCACTGTTGGGGAACGTAGTAATTTCAAAATTTTCCTCGCACACGCCAAGATCATGGTGATGCATAGCAACGAGAGGGGAGAGTATTGTCCACGTACCCTCGTGAGAGCGAAAGCGGAAGAGTTAACTGGCGTGGTTGATGTAGTCGTCGTCTTCACGATCGACCGATCAAGTACCGAGCGCACGACACCTCCGGAAGTTCAAGACACGTTCAGCCCGATGATATCCCTCGAACTCCGATCCAGCCGAGTGTTGAGGGAGAGTTTCATCAGCACGGCGGCGTGGTGACGATGTTGATGTTCTACCGACGCAGGGCTTCGCCTAAGCACCGCTACAGTATTATCGAGGTGGACTATGGTGGAGGGGGGCACCGCACACGTCTAAAAGATCAAACAGATCAATTGTTGTGTCTATGGGGTGCCCCCTGCCCCCGTATATAAAGGAGCAAGGGGGGCTGCGATAGGCCAGGGGAGAGGCGCGCCAGGAGGAGTCCTACTCCCACCGGGAGTAGGACTCCCCCCCCCCTTTCCTAGTTGGAATAGGATTCGGGAGGGAAGAGAGAGAGAGAAGGAAGAGGCGCCCCTCTCCTTGTCCTATTCGGACTAGGGGAGGCGCGTGGCCCAGCCAGCCGCCTCTCCTCTTCTCCGTAAAGGCCCACTAAGGCCCATTTATCTCGGGGGTTACGGTAACCTCCGATACTCGGTAAAATCCCGATTTCACCCGGAACACTTCCGATATCCAAACATAGGCTTCCAATATATCAATCTTCACGTCTCGACCATTTTGAGACTCCTCGTCATGTCCGTGATCACATCCGGTACTCCAAACAACCTTCGGTACATCAAAACATATAAACTCATAATAAAGCATCGCCGAAGCGTTAAGCGTGCGGACCCTACGGGTTCGAGAACTATGTAGACATGACCGAGACACGTCTCCGGTCAATAACCAATAGCGGAACCTGGATGCTCATATTGGCTCCCACACATTCTATGAAGATCTTTATCGATCAGACCACATAACAACATACGTTGTTCCCTTTGTCATCGGTATGTTACTTGCTCGAGATTCGATCGTCGGTATCTCAATACCTAGTTCAATATCGTTACCGGCAAGTGTCTTTACTCGTTCCGTAATACATCATCCCACAACTAACTCATTAGTTGCAATGCTTGCAAGGCTTAAGTGATGTGCATTACCGAGAGGGCCCAGAGATACCTCTCCGACAATCGGAGTGACAAATCCTAATCTCGAAATCGCCAACCCAACAAGTACCTTCACGAGACACACAGAGAGCACCTTTATAATCACCCAGTTACGTTGTGACGTTTGGTAGCACACAAAGTGTTCCTCCGGTAAACGGGAGTTGCGTAATCTCATAGTCATAGGAACATGTATAAGTCATGAAGAAAGCAATAGCAACAAACTAAACGATCAAGTGCTAAGCTAACGGAATGGATAAAGTCAATCACATCATTCTCCTAATGATGTGATCCCGTTAATCAAATGACAACTCATGTCTATGGTTAGGAAACATAACCATCTTTGATTAACGAGCTAGTCAAGTAGAGGCATACTAGTGACACTCTGTTTGTCTATGTATTCACACATGTATTATATTTCCGGTTAATACAATTCTAGCATGAATAATAAACATTTACCATGATATAAGGAAATAAATAATAACTTTATTATTTCCTCTAGGGCATATTTCCTTCAAATCTTCCTCTTCTTCTGTATCCGCCTTTGTCTTTTCTTCTGTATCTGCCTCTGTCTCTTCTTCTGTATCTGACTCTGTCTCTTCTTTTTGCTTCTTCCTCCTTGTGACCTTTGATTTCCCTGATTTTTTCCTGCGTAAATTGAAGAAAAACATGTGAACACTCTCCGGGAGAACATATTAACATTGTAAGCATGTATGGAAATGAATAATGAGATTAATATATGCACTAACTTCGTTGCTCTTTTTGAATCTTCGTCTTCTTCTGTATCTGACTCTGTGTCTTCTTCTGTCTCTGAGTCTTTCTCTTTTCGCTTCTTCCTCCTTGTGACCTTTGATTTCCCCGATTTTTTCATGCGTAAATTGAAGAAAAACATGTGAACACTCTCTCGGAGAACATATTAACAATGTAAGCATGTATGGAAATGAACAATGAGATAAAGATATGCACTAACTTCGTTGCTTTTTTCCTCTCATCCGATCGCGCCTGGATTTAATCCTCTTGTTCGATTCTTCTGTAGTTGGTCTCCCTTTTGGAACTATTTTAATTGGATTTTCCACGTCATCAGTGCAGCATTCGCAAGCAGCAGGGAAGTATGCCGGCAAAGGAACAAAAGATTTCTGGCCTTCATCCAAATCAGTTTTTTCTCCATCAACCAATATACTCCGGAGGAGCTCCATCACCTGTTCTGGCTGTGAATCGCTAGCTGCGGCTGTGAATAAAGCATCACTAGCCATGTTGCGTAGTTGATGATGCTTATTCATGTGATCAGACCATATATGAGTATTCGCAGTCCTCGAAGAAGGGAACGCTGGCTTGGCATGCATTGTCCATCTTTTCTTCACAATTTTTTTTTCAAAATATGCGTACACCAAGATGATCCAAAACAAATAATATATGTGCGCATGGGTAATCCTGACTTTCCAACTTTTTACATTTACAAGCTGCATCATCCAGTCTTGCTCCTGTAAACAGACAAGTCACGTGATATATAAAATCCACAGGCTTAGCATCCACGCCTTGTGCATCCAACTTTTTTGCATCCAACTCCTCACTGTCCTTACCTTCCAAGTCATTGGGATCCTTAGCATCCAGGTTTTTTGCATGCAAGTCCACACCATCCTTGCCTTCCAAGTCATTGGGATCCTCAGCATCCAAGTTTTTTGCATGCAAGTCCTCAGCATCCTTACCTTCCAAGTCTATAGGAACCTTAGCATCCGAGTCCTTACCATCCTTACCTTGCAATTCTCTAGCATCCCTGCCATAATGGGACTTTGTGCAAAACTCCAAACACGACCAAACCATCACACGCTACCCGGTCTATGACCTGCCAATTTGTTCCTTCGTCAATCTGACGCGTTACCCGTCGAAACATCACAGTTGTATAAATATAAGAGGCAGCAATCTCTAGAGGGTGTGCATTCAGCTTAGTGAAGGGTATCGTATGTGTCGCTACTACGTCTAATGCTGCTTCATTCTCACGCATTATGGATACACAGTGCTCAACATGCCGCAACAAATCAACAAGCTGCATCTTCATGTTCAGGTGCACATGAAGCCTTGAGTTGAGAGACTCACTCCTCTGATTACTCATCATGCCTAGGATATATCTACCCTTTGTGTACGCAGCAGCCCATTTGTGTCGCAGCTCGTACATCCTGTTAACCCATGACACCTCTTCCCCGTTGGTTTTATTTTGAACCGAACCTTATAAGCCTCCCATCTTTTCTCAAACTCATCAACATCCCAACGACGGTAAATGAATTTCCTAAATTCCTCAAGCTTTTTCTTGCGGAGGTGCATCACCATATTCTCCTCGATATGCCACATGCACAAACGATGATCTGTTCCGGTCCAGACAGTAGCTATTGCTTTAGCCATTGAACCATCCCCATCGGTAATTGCTGAAATGGGTGGCTTCTGGGACATTGCCTCCAAAAATACATGAAGAAGCCACCGGTATGATGCAACTGTCTCGTCTGACACTAGACCGACCCCAAATAAAATTGTGATGTGGTGATGGTTCAGACCAACAAATGGAACGAACGGAAGCATGTACTTGTTAGACCGATATGTACTGTCGAACACCACGACACCACCAAAGGCAACATAGTCAATCCGGGATTGTGAATCAGCCCAGAATATGTTCCTCAAATGGCCTTCGTTGTCTTTTGTGTATTTGAAAAAGAATTTTGGGTCTGCTTTTTTCTGTGCAATCATATAGGTGAGCAAATATCTAGCATCACTGCCTTCTATCGTGCGCTTCTTCTGGATTGAAACATGGTTGTATAGGTCTCGATCTATAAATCCAAGCTTGTCGGGACCTCCGACATTCTTCTCCATTACATTCATAATCTGATGTGTTCGAAGTCCACCGACGGCATACTCGATGACATCGGCCTTTTGTGCGTCAGTCATTCTACGATGAGCCGATAAGTAGGGAGTCGGGTCAGCAGGGACAAACAGATGGTTATGCTTGTCCACAAAATTCTTGACGAACCGGAGGCCACTGCTATCTTGTAGCTCAACCTAAAAAAGAGCGGGACACCCAAACCGAGAAAGACCCCTCGATGTTCTTTTTCTTTCAGCTCTGTTAAAGTGCTTAAGGGCCCGCTATCCTTGTTTGCAGCACTTATATGTCCTTCTGTATACATTCTGTTTCGGACCCGGACCCCTGTACTTCAGATCATCCTTTCTAACACCAAACCCTTTTTTCTCGCATAGCCTATGTAGAACATGTAGGCTTCTTCCTCAGTCCTGAAAGTCTTCTTCACAATCTCTAAGTATTCCATACACTCATTCAGGTCTGAACCAGCCATGCATTTATTATCAATTCCTTTACCTTGCATGTGTACATCATCCATATCTATGCCATCCTTGCCTGCATCCTCATTATCCTTATCATCGATGCACATACCATACATTCCTTTGGGGACCATGGCTCTGAAATCATTGTCCTTATCATCCATGCCTTTGCCTTCGTTGCCTCTATGACCCATGTCCTTGTCATCCTTGCCTGTATCACCCAAGTTTTCGCTATCGTTGCCTTTATCATCCATGTCGTTATACTGCCAACGAAAACAGATGGTCAATGTTACGGATGGATAGCATACGTAATAATTATGCACTACTCTGCTTAAATAATTTATTTAATTTTTCATATCGGATTCATGTACCTAACTCAGTCCTTCCAAAGCTGTAAGTAAATATGCCCTGACTAAATCCAGAAATATTTAATTGATTGTAGTAGTTGTAACTGATGATCTCCTAACTAAATCCAAAGTCCACGAGTCCTTCAAATGCCCTAATAGATCAATTATCTCCAAAATCTATTCAAAAGTATCTCCTAACTAAATCCAAATTATCTCCTAACTAAATCCAAAACTATCTCCTAACTAAATCCAAATTATCTCTTAACTGAATCCAAAATAAGTCCAAACTCCATACAAAAATAATTATATATCTCCTAACTAAATCCAAAACATCTCGAAACTCAATTCAAAAGTATTTCCTAACTAAATTCAAAATAACTTTCTTTGAATCCAAATCTGCTGACAACTTTCGCATGCCACATAACCCTAACTAAGTCCTTCAATATGTCTTAGCTACATCCGACTTACACTTCCTTTCAATCGTAATCTCGTCACAACTTTCTGAAACCATAAACCCTAAACCTCACATGACATATCCTAAACCCTAACCAAATCCGATCGAAATCTCGTCACAACTTTCTGAAACCATAAACCCTAAAGCTCACATGACATATCCTAAACCCGAATCAAATCCGACGCCTATTGGTACTATATGCAGAAGGGACCAGAAAATATTTGAGATGGCTAGGCACTTACAACGAAGATCCGTCATGAAAAAGTTGATGCACGTCGATGAGGATGATGTGGCCTCTTGGGTCGGGAAAGGTGGCGTCCGCTCGGGGAAGGAGGGCGTTAGCGGCTCGTCGGAAGATCTGGCGCCGCGACCCGAGTGGGGTGACTTGCGATGGAGGGGGGGAGTAGGAGCAGGAGGACGGAGTGACACGGCGAGTGCGATCAGCGGCGATCGAGGGCACCGGAGGCGATCGGCGACGATCGAGGGCGCCCGAGGTTAGGGCTCGAGAGGAGGAGAGAGGGCGAACCGCTCGAACCGAATTCAAAAGAGTATGCACGATGATTGCATCTGTATAATGAAGTGCTTTATTAATGCAATTAATTTAATCGAAAACCTAATTGGACCGATTAAAGGTACAAAAAAAATTAGGTTGAAAATACCCTTGGGCTCAAAAAGGCCCAGTTATTCTCATCCATTAGATCGCCCATATAATACACGTGCTCTGGTGTATTATAATGCACCGTAAAATTTCCCAAAAAAATTCCTCCAAATATAGCTTTTGGGACCTGCTGTCAAAGAGTATCTCTAAACGCCCCCTTATAATTAGAGGAGTATATGCCTCTTATCCTTTAGTAGAGTATATTTGCTCCTCTACAAATTTTTGTTCCTAGCCAATCCCCTAAACTTAACTCCTCAAACGAGGTAGACCCCACATGACGCCTCTCTCCCTCTTCTTCTTCCTTCTTCATTCTCCTTCCTTCTGCCTCCTTCCATGCGGTCAACAACGACTTCTCGCCAATAGATGATATCCATGAGCAAGCTAAGACCTAGGATAGATGCTCCGCAAAAGTCATTTGATAGAATCTCACCGTGTGCGACGAAGTATTCGAAAAGTAGGCAAAACTCTTCCTCTATGAGCAATGGCTTGGGCATTTCTTCGTCTGAATGGGCTCTTACATTCACCCTTCTCTGAGTGGCGTGATGGTGTGGTCCTGAACGCAAACATTCATTAGAATAGGCGATGGTGGCCGGCGGCAACTTCTCCCTGTAAGTTTTCTTCTTGTATGTAACTTTTCCTGTGTGTGGGTGTCCCTCCTCCGTGTTGCACCTTTGCTTGTGGCCGGGGATAATGAGAGGAGCGCCGCCAGGCTAGGGACGACGAGGATGTGTGTCACCATGGCCGGAGACGATGGTGAGGACGAAATAAATAAATAAAAAAGATTCGACAGAATCTCTCAGGAATTTGATGGCCGGAGGTCGGGGGTGTTACAGAGTGTCGACGGTAGCGCATGGTGGCCAGTGGAGGCGAGTAGGATGGCACCGGAGTGTATGCGGCTGAGCAGTGGAGAAAGGTGGCCAGAGGGAGGGAAAAACTGCGGATGGCCGGCCGAGTATATTTGAGAGTCGTAGCGATCGTGGAGTAAAAGTTTTAGTCTTCCAAAGAATATAAGGAAACCGTTAGATACAGTTTAGAGTAAAACAGAAAAAATTACTCCTCTCATGTTTTTTGAGGAATCGGTTAGACATGCTGTAAGCCTCTAACTATCCGCAAATCGTCGCTAAAACCATCCCATTTTTACCGCGAAAACTCATTCCTTGCAATGCATCGTACAGGGGCTATAGTTGGCGTGCCTTAGCGCACGAACTAGGAGCTTTCGACTTGAAGCAACAAGTCACCCTTGGAAATCCTGTAGAGATAATACTCCCTCCGTAAACTATATTAGTTTACGGAGGGAGTATTTGATATACAGCCTGCCCAGACTAATCATCCTTCGAGCACATGGCGCCATAGAAGGTTATTCCCTTGGTTCATATTATATCCTCTGGCAGTTTATGGGATAAATTTTTTTTATGGGGAGTTTATGGGATAATTGCCTTCTCCTGAAACTTGTTCTTCGTGATAGATTCATGGCATGTTACGCTGGACGCCAATCATGAACGATTGAACGGCCTCGGCGACATCTATTTCCTTCCCCATTTTTTCTGCATTGACTTGTTCGTTTAGCCGCGTCTGTATCAGTTGATAACTGAGGCGGTTGTATTGAGATGGTAGTTAGCACATGCCTATGCACATAGATAACAGGTTGTCACACGTCGACATGCACCCTAGACTACGTAACCGGCCGGCCGGCCGGCATATGTATAAATACAGGGATTGCGAGGACATGTACACATCATCAGTCCATTACCTCGACATAGATTGCTAGTACTGAAACATTCTTGTCCGTAGCCACTTAATTGGAGCTTTAATTTGATCGTGCAATTGGTTAAGGTCCATGGCGATCAGGTCTTTGCTGCTCCCTCTGGCCCTGCTGGCTCTCGCAGCTAGCTCGGCAGCGGTGGCTAACCTAGAGATCGGCTTCTACAGCAAGACATGCCCGGACGCCGAGAAGATCGTCCGCGAGGAAATGATCAAGATCATCGCCGCCGCGCCCAGCCTCGCTGGTCCGCTCCTCCGGCTTCATTTCCACGACTGCTTCGTCAGGGTACGTTACTTTGCCTGTTCTCGTATTTCTGCTGCTATTGATCATGAATTGCATGCTTACATGCAACCGCAAATTAAATTGCAGGGTTGTGACGCCTCTGTCCTGCTCGAATCCACGGACGTCAACGTGGCGGAGAAAGACGCCAAGCCGAACAAAAGCCTGCGAGGGTTCGGCTCCGTCGAGCGGGTGAAGGCCAAGCTTGAGGCCGCGTGCCCGGGTATCGTCTCCTGCGCCGACGTGCTCACCCTCATGTCCCGCGACGCCGTCGTGCTGGCCAAGGGCCCCTTCTGGCCAGTGGCGTTGGGAAGGAGAGACGGAAGGGTGTCCAGTGCCACGGAGGCCAGCGATGAGCTGCCCCCGGCCTCCGGCGACGTCCCTCTGCTCGCCAAGATCTTCGCCTCCAAGGGCCTCGACCTCAAGGACCTCGTCGTCCTCTCCGGCGCCCACACGCTCGGCACGGCGCACTGCCCGTCTTTTGCCGACCGGCTCTACAACAACACCAGCGAGAATACCCTCGTCGACCCGTCTCTGGACAGCGAGTACGCCGACAAGCTGAGGCTCAAGTGCAAGAGCGTTGATGACCGCACTATGCTGTCAGAGATGGACCCCGGGAGCTTCAAGACCTTCGACACCAGTTACTACCGCCACGTCGCCAAGCGGAGGGGCCTCTTCCGCTCCGACGCGGCGCTCCTCTTCGACAAGACCACCAGTGACTACGTCCAGCGAATCGCCACCGGCAAGTTCGACGGCGAGTTCTTTAAGGACTTCAGCGCGTCCATGATCAAGATGGGCGACGTGGGCGTGCTCACCGGAGCCGAGGGAGAGATCAGGAAGAAGTGCTACGCCCCCAACTAGCGTCCGTTAATTCTTAGTTGTTGTAAGTAAATGCACGAGGTGGTGCATGCATCACCTGATATTATCGACTGTAGTGTGAAGTATTATTGTCAGTGGTATATAAAGTAAATTATCTCTTCACCAAAGTCCATGGGCGCAGCTACATGCATGCTACGTAAATTAGCACGTAAATGCCTGTAATGGCCGTAGTGTTGCAGTGTCTTATTGGAGTAATGCTACACCCACGTAATCTTCTAACAGATTTTACGTAACAGCCAACATGGAAGATTGGGATTGGATAGAAGGGGGTGGGGGGCCCCACACCCGTGAGAAATTTGCTCGCAGGTTAGTAACCCTTCGTAACAGTTTTTGTAGGTGTAGGATTATTGGTCTTATTGTGTGATGGGACGTGGAGTTCCCGGAGGAAACTTAATCCTGGAACTACCGGTTCCGGTTGCCTGATTGTTCGAGAACTTAGCTCTATGTAAATATTGAGTTTGCTAACCACATGTTAAGCTTTATATAAAAAGCACTTTTCAGCGATAAGACGTTTGTTTAGATAGTTTTATTAGCTACAAATCTCTTCATCAGCTCAGTAGAAGATATGGTACTAGCATGACAGTCTATATATGCTAGAAGTGGTGGAGCAAAACCGGTAGGCAGTCAGGAAGAGTTGTGTGCCTTCGGTGGAGTGGCGTACAGGTATTGCAGTAATAAAAATTGTAAAACCTTTTTTCCGGATGTGCTTTGGTTGGTATATCCGGAAAAAGGTTTTATAACATTTAATGGCTCATTTTCTTATCACAAGGATAATCCTAGCAGAACCGAAATCCAATCCTTATCAAAAATTGAATGAAACCCCGCCACCTGATAAAGGGAATAATCCAAATTCAATTTCTAAGCACTACTCCCTCCGTCCCATAATATAAGAACGTTTTTGACATTATTGTAGTGTCAAAAATATTTTTATATTATGGGAGGGAGTAGTTTTTTCCTCGTAGAAGTCTATGCATGCCACTGTTGAATTGATCTTTATTCTATGCATGAGACTGAGGTTAGCCTAAGGCATATGGTCTCTGTCCATCGTTAAACAACGGCAGCACTAGGCTATGGGGTTACCGGATAAGATCTAAAAGAATCTGGGTTAATGAGATCCTAAGGCAAAGAAACCCTAATGAAACGACGCTTAGCTAACACGGCCCGGGAAACCCGCCTTGCCGGAGCACGACCATAAGAAATTGAGCGTCAAACGATCGAGATGTCGCGGTGGCTTAGCAACGATGCAAAGTAGTTGTAGTCCGTGAAGATGCATGACCGAAACGAACGAATTGAATTGTTCGTCGATCGATTGACCGACTTACCGGCCGTCCTCATCTCCCCTTATCATTAGCCGTTGGCCACAGCAACATGCATGCATGACTCGGCCAGTTTAGGTTTAGCTACCTAAGCTCACATGCATATTTGACTTGCATGCTATTGGATATACAAGATCCAATAATTTGCGTGCACTCCGATTCAATGACTAAGGCTCACTTGTACATTTTGTCCACAAATGAACGAATATATGATTGTTTGACAGCGGAAGAAAATAAAAGTTAACATTTTGTGAGTAAAAATTGGCAATAAACTTATTGGCTAGTGACACAGGGGAAGTTTGTTGAAGATATCAACACGGGGATCTAGTTTGAAAGGTATCGACACAAAGGAAAGCAGTGGTGAAAACGATTCATAATTTGAGCGTTCGTTTTAAAAGATATTTCAATTAAAACTTGAATCTCTAAAGAAACCACGTAACTAGCTTCCTCCCACCACCACCACCACTCCCCACCCCAAAAATGCTACACCTACGAAAGCTTTATACGTAATTCCCTCCTCACTAACTAAACTCCCCCTCCCCCACCCCCCGAATTCCAGGGTGGGCTCGTGCCCCCAGTTAATACCAATACAAACATAGCAACTCATTACGTAAGCATTCTTTTCGTAATTCGCTACATAGGTGTAACGCCCCCGATGCGGCTATATCTCCCACGTGTCGAGGCACGACTTAGAGGCATAACCGCATTGAAAGCAATGTCGCAAGTGAGGTAATCTTCACACAACCCATGTAATAAATAAGGGAAAGAGATACATAGTTGGCTTACGATCGCCACTTCACACAGTACATAAATAAACATCCACCATTCAGAGTACACTCAAGGTCCGACTACGGAACCAAAATAAAAGAAGATACCCCAAATGCTACACAGATCCCCGAATCGTCCCAACTGGGCACCACTACTGATCATCAGGAAAAGACACATAGTAACGACCACGTTCCTCGTCGAACTCCCACTTGAGCTCGGTTGAGTCACCTGCACTGGCATCATCGGAACCTGCAACTGTTTTGGAAGTATCTGTGAGTCACGGGGACTCAGCAATCTCACACCATGAGATCAAGACTATTTGAGCTTATAGGAAGGATGAGTAGTAAAGTGGAGCTGCGACAGCGACTAGCATATATGGTGGCTACATCGCAAAAGAGAGCGAGAAGAGAAGCAAAGCACGGACGTGAAGCTAATAGCGATCAAGAAGTGATCCTGAACTACTTACGTCAGGCATAACTCCAACACCGTGTTCACTTCCCGGACTCCGCCGAGAAGAGACCATCACGGTTACACTCGCGGTTGATGTGTATTTTATTTGAGGTCAACTTCGGGATTTCTACAATAGGACATTAACAAATTCCCATCTGCCTCATAACCGCGGGCACGGCTTTGAAAGATATTACCTGCGGGGGTGTCCCAACTTAGCCCATTATAAGCTCTCACGGTCAACGAAGGATATTCCTTCTACCGGGAAGACTTCGATCAATCTCGGAATCCCGGACTACAAGACATTTCGACAAAGAATAAAACAAGACCAGCAAAGCCACCCGAATGTGCCGACAAATCCCGATAGGAGCTGCACATATCTTGTTCTCAGGGCACACCGGATAAGCGAAGCGTACAAGAACCAACGTAATCCAAGTTGCCCAGGAATGGTCCCGCACGGTGCTCTAGTTTGGACCAACACTCAGAGGAGCATTGGCCCGGGGGTTTAAAATAAGATGACCCTCGGGCTCGCGAAAACCCGGGGGAAAAGGCTTAGGCGGCAAATGGTAAAACCAAAGTTGGGCCTTGCTGGACGAGTCTTATTCAAAGCGAACTGCCAAGGGGGTCCCATAAATCACCCAACCGTGTAAGGAACGCGAAAATCAAGGAACATAACACCGGTATGACGGGAACTAGGGTGGCAAGCGTGGAACAAAACACCAGGCATAAGGCCGAGCCTTCCACCCTTTACCAAGTATAGAGATGTATTAATTATAGCAGATATATATTGTGATATCCCCAACAAGTAAACATGTTCCAACAAGGAACAACATCTCCATGTTCCAACAAGGAACAAACTTCAGCTTCACCGCAACTAGCAACGCTTATAAGAGGGCTGAGCAAAGCGGTAACATAGCCAATCAACGGTTTTGCTAGGAAAAGGATGGTTAGGGGCTGACATGGCAATATGGGTGGCATGATATAGCAAGTGGTAGGCATCGCAACATAGGCATAGCAAAAGAGCGAGCAACTAGCATAGCAAAGATAGAAGTGATTTCGAGGGTATGGTCATCTTGCGCAATGTTCTCAGAGTTGTCGAAAGCTTGATCCTCGTAAGCGTTCTCAACAGGTTCCTCGTTCACGTACTCGTCTCCTGGCTCTACCCAAAGCAACAACACAAACAAAGGAACCACAATAAATCACGGTGCAATGCACAATCAACATGATGCAAAACATGATATGATATGCATGATGAGATATGCAATGCTTATGTGCGCTCCGGAAGGTAAATGATGAACCAGGCATCAACTTGGCAAACCAAGTATGCCACTGGAAAGATGAGATGATTTCGGTTGAAATCGATATAAAGATCACCGGAATCGGATGCACGGTTTGCAAATGACAAGCAAAACAAGAATGGCACCAATCTGCCATTAACAGCATGATGCCACTTAGCAAGCAACAATTAAATAAGCTACTGCACCCAAACGTATCAACAAAGCACATGGCAGTGATCTACACAAGATGCTCGACAAAAGATGAGCACTGAGCTACGGCTAGTTCACATCATAACAGGTCCAAACAAGCATGGCAAAAGTGCACAAAATATCAGGCTGGACATGGCAAAAACAGCATCAGGTTGCAATGTTCAGAGCAGCAAAACTACATGCTACAGGACCTTAAAATAGCAAAACATGGCATGGCATGAATCTACTCAAAGCATAGAACAAAAGTCCCTTACTGACCATAAGCCAAAAAGGATCAGAAAATATAGTAACACCCATGTCAATATTGAAAGTTTCGTTAACAGTTTCAGCAACATGGCATGTCAAAAACTGATAACAAGTAGGCATGTTTACAAGCTCAATGCACTCACTACAGAGCCTTATATGATAAACTAAGCATACATACCTCAAGAAGACATGGCATAGAAGACATACATGGCAAGAACAATAACATAGCATACATGGATCAACCACAACAACCTAGGCAAAATTGAATAACATGTAAACAATCTGCCAGGAAACATTTGATAGCAAAAGTAGAGCTCGATTGACTCAAGCTATGGCACTCCATAATTGAAAACAAGGGCATGGATGGATAGAGAAAGACATGTTTTACAAAACACCCTTACTGAAGTATCTCAAAATATGCATAGATCTCTCGGTAGCATCAAGTTAACATGGCATCAAAAATCAGCTAAACAGGGCTGAAATCAGCAACAGCAGGACACCTACTTTGCATGCTTGTGCTAGTCACCACATAGATCACAAAAATACATGGCATACACCCCTGGAAATATGGTATGGCATATTTCAAAACACATGTAGGACTCAAATTCATAGGGTGCACACATTAATCATGGCAAAAATAACAAAAGTGCAAGTTCTGTTAAGAAACAGAAACTAACATCACATAGCACTCTTCCAACAGCATTTCGGGCATCAAAATGAGCTCAAATGAATATGATGCAATGAGATGAAATGATCTACTCTTCGATACGAACATTTTGACATATTATACGCGCAAAATGGATCTACAGATGCAAAGTTACACTCGGTTGAAAATGCAACAAAAATCACTAATATACCAAAGACTTAGGGAAAAAAAGGAGGGGAGAGAGAGGTCAACGGGCTCGGCGCGCGAACCGAGGCCGGATCGGGCTCCGGCCCGATCGGGACGCGGCGGCGGCGGAGAGGCTCACCGGAGTCCGCGGTGAGGAGGAGGAAGGTGGCCGGGGCTCCGGTGGAGGGAGGTGGCCCGGCGGAGGGAGGCCGGTGGCGACGGGCGGCAGGGCGACGACGCCCGGCCGGGCGGCGGGCAGCCGGAGGCCGGGAGGCTGGAGCTTCAGGCGGCGGCCGAGCGGCGCGGGCGCTGCCTGCAGGCGGCAGCTGGGCCAGCGGCGACGCCGGGCGGCCCCGGATGGGCCCCGGCGCGGAGGAGGCGGAGAGGCCACGCGGCGGCCTCTGATTGGACGAGAGGCGCGGGGCGGACGTGTCCGGCGGCGGCTGGACGCGTCCGGCGGCAAAGAGGAAAATCTAGGGTTTACGGGGTGTGAGTTTGATCCGCGACTTTGGACGGGGGGAGTTTGCTTAAATAGGCATAGAGGGAGCTAGGAGAGTCCAAATGAGGTGTAGTTTTCGCCCACACGATCGTGATGGAACGACGGAGAGCATGGAAGTGACTTAGATGGGTTATTGGGATGTTTTGAAGGGGTGTTGGGCTGCAACTTAAAAGAGGCCTTTGCGAGAGTGCGGTTAACCGTTGGAGTATCAAACGAGCTCCAAATGACCCGAAACTTGATCGGTGGTCTACGGGTGGTATACCAAGGCCACTAGACAAACCTCGGTCCATTCCGAGAAGGTTTAGTACCCTTTGCGGAAAAAATGTAAAAGGGCCGCCGGGGAGATAGGAGTGCCGGATTGCAAAACGGACAACGGGAAAAATGCTCGGAATCATGAGACGAACACGTATGCAAATGCGATGCACATGATGACATGATAAAAAATGCATGACATGGACAAAATGCAAAATGAAGAAAACCCAACCACGGAGGGAATATCATATATCAATGCCGAAAATGGAAAGAGTTGGAGTTACAAATATGGAAAGTTACTTCCGGGGTGTTACAACACTCCACCACTACAAGAGGATCTCGTCCGAGATCTAGGACTGAAAAGAACTCCGGATATTCGGATCTGAGGTGATCCTCGCTCTCCCTGGTAGCTTCTCGGTCGGAATGGTGTGACCACTTCACTTTGAGGAATTTGATTGACTTGTTGCGAGTCTTGCGCTCGGTTTCTGCCTGAATAGCAACGGGGTGCTCAGGATAAGAGAGATCTTCTTGAAGGTCAATCTCTTGAAGTTGATAGTGCGTTCAGGAGTCTTGAAGCACTTGCGAAGGCTGTGACACGTGGAACACATCGTGCGTTTGCAAAGTTGGATGGAAGCTCAAGTTGATAGGCGAGATTGCCTCTTTTGCCAATGATCTTGAAAGGACCCACGTATCTAGGGGCAAGCTTCCCTTTGATACCGAAGCTGACGAGTGCCTTTCATTGGAGAGGCGGAGGTAGACATGGTCTCCGATTTCAAAAGCCACATCACGGTGCTTATCATCATAATAGCTCTTCTGGCGCGATTATGCGGCTTTGAGATTCTCACGAATGACTTGGCACATTTCTTCCGCTTACGTGATCAAGTCATTGCCAAAAGTTGGCGTTCAATTGTCTCGGACCAATTGAGAGGAGTACGGCACTTTACGCCATAGAGAATTTCGAATGGGGCCTTGCCGAACTTCGCTTGGAAGCTGTTGTTGTGGGAGAACTTCGGCATATGGAAGACAATCTTCCCACTTCATACCGAAAGAAATGACACAAGCCACGAGCATATCTTCAAGGATTTGATTTACTCGCTCGACTTGGCCACTTTTTGAGGATGGAAAGCTGTCTTTGAAACGAATGTTGGTGCCCATGGCCTTGAAAAGAATCCCAAAACTTGGAGGTAAAGATCTTGCCTGATGCAGAAGAGATCACTTGAGGAATGCCGTGCAAAGAGACAATCTGGAGGTGTATAGCTCGCTTAACCGAGCTGCTTTGTGATGGATTCTTTGATAGGAAGAAAATGAGCCACTTTAGTAAGCTTGTCAATGACAACAAAGATAGCATCATTTCCACGCTTGGACTTTGGAAAGCGATCACGAAGTCCATTTCAAAATGATCAAACTTCCATTACGGAATAGCAAGAGGTTGGAGGAGACCAAATTTGGTCTTTGGTGTTACCTTTCACTCTTCTGCAGACATCACATTCATTCACGAATTGAGCAATTTCTCGCTTCATTCGAGTCCACCAATATATTTGCTTGAGGTAATGGTACATCTTCGTACTTCCAGGATGAATGGATAGAAGCGAATTGTGAGCCTCGTTCATAATGACTTTTCTCAGATCACCCTTAGGAACCACAATCCGGTCCTCAAAGAACAGAGTGTCTTTGTCATCAACGTGGAAGCACTTGTACTTGGAAATGCCCTTGTCGATACCACGTTTCACCTTTTTCACCATGGTATCCGTGAAGTTGAGCCTCACGAATCTGATCTTCCAAAGTAGGAGAGACTATGAGGTTGGCAAGAAAGCCTTGAGGAACAACTTGAAGATTCAGCTTGCGGAAAGCTTGAGATCCGGTGAAAGGGCTTGAGGATTAGGCATTGCGATAAGCTTTCCTGCTCAAAGCATCTGCAATGACATTGGCCTTGCGGAGTATATTCAATACTTGGGTTGTACTCTTGAATCATTTCGACCCATCGAGTCCGCCTGAGGTTGAGGTTGGGTTGAGTGAAGATGTACTTGAGACTCTTGTGATCGGTGAAAATGTCCACTTTCCTTCCCAACAAGAGATGTCTCCATGTAATCAATGCATGGACAATCGCCGCCAACTCAAGATCGTGAGTGGGGTAGTTCTTTTCGTTGGGCTTCAAGCTGGCGAGAGGTATAAGCCACAACTCTCTTCTCTTGCATTAACACAAGACCGAGACCTTGAAGAGAAGCATCACAGAATACTTGAATGGCTTGGATTCATCGGGAGGAGTCAAGACAGAGCTGTGACGAGTTTCTCTTTGAGGGTATTGAAAGCAACGTCACACTCGGGAGACCGGACATACTTCACATGCTTACGGAGAAGGTTGGAAAGAGGCTTTGCAATCTTGGAGAAGTTCTCAACGAATCTTGACAATAGCTTGCAAGACCAAGAAAACTGCGGAGCTGCTTGACATTCTGAGGAGTTTCCCAATTCACAATTGCGGACACCTTCTCGGGATTAACAGCGATGCCCTTGGCGGAGATGATGTGACCAAGATAAAGCACTTCATCAAGCCAAAATTCACATTTGGAGAACTTAGCATAGAATTGATACTCTCTGAGCTTGTCTAGCACCAATCGCAAATGTTTGGCATGATCCTTCTTATTCTTGGAGAAGACCAAAATATCATCAAGATAGACCAAGACGAATTCATTGGTGTAGGGGTTGAAAATGAAGTTCATCATCCGAGAGAATGTTGGAGGAGCATTGACAAGGCCGAAAGACATGACAGTATATTCATAAGAACCAAAGCTTGTTACGAAGCTGTCTTGGGAATATCTTGTTCACGAATCACGAATCGATGATAACCCATCTGAAGGTCAAGCTTGGAGAACAACTGTAGCACCTTTGAGTTGCTCGAAAAGCTCATTGATGTTGGGAAGTGGATACTTGTTCTTGATTGTCTTCTTATTCAATGGACGGTAATCGACGCAAAAGTCGGTCCGTGCCATCCTTCTTCCGGACAAAAGAACACCACAACCCCAAGGAGAAGAACTGGTCCGATCAAACCCAGACGCTCTTGTTCATCGAGCTGCTTCTTCAATTCCTTCAGCTCATCAGGTCCAAGCTTGTATGGGCGCTTGCAAAGCGGGTTCGATGCGGGCTCAAGATCGATAACGAACTCAAGCTGGCGATGAGGAGGCATACCCGGAAGCTCTTACGGAAAGACATCTTGGTACTCACAAACGCCGGAATTGAGAGATAGCATTCATTCGCCCTTCTCATTGCGAGAAAACAACCGAATGGTTTCATCACGAAGCGGCATAGATGATCACATCATTAGAAGAGTGAGTCAATTGAATTTCCACGGCAGCACAATCAAGTGAGCTTTGTCGATAAAGCCGATCCATTCCGAGAATAAGATCAATATCCGAGTCACCAAGAACCATTGGTTTGGAAAGAAATCTATAATCGCCCATCTTGATAGAAACATCATGAACTATTGAGTTGGCTCTCATTGACTTCACGGAGAAATAACACCCAAAGGTTTAACCAGGTAAGACCAAGAAAAATCATTCTTTGCAAAGAACGATCTTGACATGAAACAATGCGATGCACCAGTATCAAATAAGACTTTTGCAGGAATATCATTAACAAGAAGATTACCCATGATCACATCTGAAGAATCCTCTTGCTCGAGCTGCATTCATCATATTGACCTTGGCATACTTTGGATTATGCTTGACCCTTTGCATTCTTTGGAAGATTTCACGGGAGGAGGAGGCGGAAGGCGCCTCTGGTTGAAGCACTTGTTCGCATAGTGACCTTCTGGCGACATTTGTTGCAAGTCACCTCAGAGAGCGGACGGTGGTAAGGAGCACTTGACCTTGGAGCTTGAGAATTAGACTTGTTCTGATAGCTTGGGTTGGGTGGGTGGGAAGATCCACGGCCACCTGAGTTCTTCTGTTGATAAGGTTGACGGAACGGAGGAGGAGGAAGGTAGAACTTCTGCTGCTTAGCTGCCACTTGAGAGGAAGAAGAAGACTGAACTGCATCCCTGATTCTCTTCTTAGAAGCCTCACATTTGAGCTGGGCAGCTTCTTGCTTCAGAGCCATGTTGTAGAAATCATCATACTTATCTGGCTCAAAAAGCACAAGAGCTAATTGCAGATCTTCTCTCAGACCACCTCTGAATTGATAGATCATACTCTTCTCATCAGGTACGTCTTGCTTAGCAAAATGAGCGAGCTTCTGGAACTGGATATTGTATTGATAGACAGACATGTTGCCCTGCTTGAGATTGCGGAACTCCTCACGCTTGCTCTCAACAACACTTTTCGGAATGTGATGAGCTCTGAAATCTCGTGAAACTCATCCTGAGTAATGACACGACCTCCTCTGGAATCTTTGTATTCAGGTACCACTCAGCAGCTTGATCCTTGAGTTGAAACGATGCAAACTTGACAAAGTCCTCAGGTCTGACATTGCTACAGTCAAAGTGCTTGCAGATGTCCACTAACCAATCATCAGCGTCTGTTGCCTCAACACAGAAACTGAAAGACTTCGGCTGATTAGCGAGAAACTGACTGAGAGTAGCAAAGTGCGGCTGATTGTTGCCTTGACCTTGATTTCCTTGACTGCCTTGCCCTTGAGTACGTTCTTGCAAAAGCTGCAAAATCATCTGAGCATTGGCATTGGTGGCTGCCATGATAGCTTGTCAGGCCTCTGGAGGCGGAGGTGGAGGTGGAGGTTCGTGATCCCCATCATTGCGATCCGGATTCACGTTGGCGGAGCCATCCTGAAGAGGGTGACATCCGTTAGTCCTTTGATAGACAAAATAGATAAGTAGAATCAACGGATAGAAATTGCAACATATAGTCTTCACAATAAACATTCGAACAAGAATGAACGAATGAATTCCAAAGTTAATCATCACACGTCCATTAAGGTGAGAAGCCACTTAGGTAAAGATATGGAAACAACATCTGTCTTAGAAACAAATCGAATATCACAACTGAAAACAAAAGATTGACTGCTAGAATGAGCCGGAACAAACACATGATAGAGATTTCGCCCAAAGTGTTCGTGGTGGGGCCCTACGGACCTGACGATAGCGGACGTCATGAATGACAAACAAGACGTCCCGAATCAGCATAGCCAAGGATTCTTTAAGGCGTCTCGCGACCAATCGTAAATCGACCGTGCATGGGCGGACCACTAGACGTTGTACCCCAATCTCAAATCATACATCCGTCGGAAAGAATATCCTCGTAAGCTACTAGAATTCCCACCTATAAACTCCCGAAACTTTACGGTTATGCAATCTGGTGTTGGGGATACAGGGGACACAAAATATATCACCCAAACTAACAATACCTAGATCCAATTTGTATCCATCCGTCAACACATAACCAAGAAATCCTCGAAAATCGTGTACCTCGACCTTGAAAAACATCCGTTATACAAGTCATGGCAATACTCCCTTTTCGCCACGATCTTTGGGCTATCGGGGTTATCTCACCAACAACTGCACAAAAGAGATTTCGATGTCGGCAAAACTCGGGTATTCCAGAACTGCAGCGATAAAATTGTGACGACAACACCTCGGAGCTCAACTCCCGGGACACTACCACAACCCCTAAATGTCGGAGGCACCAAGAACAATGTTCTCGTCACAAAACCATCGGAACGATTCCAAGATACCCACGTGATCCTAAAAAAATTAGTGAAATTTGAGGAGAGAAGAGTCAAAACTCTCGTCGGGGAACCTCACAGGCTGACGAAGGGACTAGGGAGTAAAAAGAATCCTACTCTCCGATATATATAATCCTAAGACTCAAAACATTTTCCATTCTAGACTCAACAACGCCATGACAAACAATCAAGTAGGGGCTCCTAAGTCGGGAAGGCTCGATTACCAACTTAACGCCCCGATGCGGCTATATCTCCCACGTGTCGAGGCACGACTTAGAGGCATAACCGCATTGAAAGCAATGTCGCAAGTGAGGTAATCTTCACACAACCCATGTAATAAATAAGGGAAAGAGATACATAGTTGGCTTACGATCGCCACTTCACACGATACATAAATAAACATCCACCATTGAGTACACTCAAGGTCCGACCACGGAACCCAAATAACATAAGATACCCCAAATGCTACACGGATCCCGAATCGTCCCAACTGGCACCACCTCTGATCATCAGGAAAAGACACATAGTAACGACCACGTTCCTCGTCGAACTCCCACTTGAGCTCGGTTGAGTCACCTGACCGGCATCATCGGAACTGCAACTGTTTTGGAAGTATGTCATGAGTCACGGGGACTCAGCAATCTCACACCCGCGAGATCAAGACTATTTGAGCTTATAGGAAGGACAGAGTAGTAAAGTGGAGCTGCAGCAAGCGACTAGCATATATGGTGGCTACATCGCAAAAGAGAGCGAGAAGAGAAGCAAAGCACGGACGTGAAGCTAATAGTGATCAAGAAGTGATCCTGAACTACTTACGTCAGGCATAACTCCAACACCGTGTTCACTTCCCGGACTCCGAGAAGAGACCATCACGGTTACACCTTGATTGATGTGTATTTTATTTGAGGTCAACTTGGGTTTTCTACAACCGGACATTAACAAATTCCCATACGCCTCATAACCGCGGGCACGGCTTTGAAAGATATTACCTGCAGGGTGTCCCAACTTAGCCCATTATAAGCTCTCACGGTCAACGAAGGATATTCCTTCTACTGGAAGACCCGATCAATCTCGGAATCCCGGACTACAAGACATTTCGACGGCAATAAAACAAGACCAGCAAAAGCCACCCGAATGTGCCGACAAATCCCGATAGGAGCTGCACATATCTCGTTCTCGAGGCACACCGGATAATCGAAGCGTCTGAGAACCGGCGTAATCCAAGTTTCCCGGGAATGGTCCCATACGGTGCTCTAGTTTGGACCAACACTCGGAGGAGCATTGGCGGGGTTTAAAATAAGATGACCCTCGGGCTCGCGAAAACCCGGGGAAAAGGCTTAGGCGGCAAATGGTAAAACAAAAGTTGGGCCTTGCTGGACGAGTCTTATTCAAAGCGAACTGCCAAGGGGGTCCCATAAATCACCCAACCGTGTAAGGAACGCGAAAATCAAGGAACATAACACCGGTATGACGGGAACTAGGGTGGCCAGAGTGGAACAAAACACCAGGCATAAGGCCGAGCCTTCCACCCTTTACCAAGTATAGAGATGTATTAATTATAGCAGATGTATATTGTGATATCCCCAACAAGTAAACATGTTCCAACAAGGAACAACATCTCCATGTTCCAACAAGGAACAAACTTGACTTCACCTGCAACTAGCAACGCTATAAGAGGGCTGAGCAAAGCGGTAACATAGCCAATCAACGGTTTGCTAGGAAAAGGATGGTTAGGGGCTGACATGGCAATATGGGTGGCATGATATAGCAAGTGGTAGGCATCGCAACATAGGCATAGCAAAAGAGCGAGCAACTAGCATAGCAAAGATAGAAGTGATTTCGAGGGTATGGTCATCTTGCACGCAATGTTCTCGAGTTGTCGAAAGCTTGATCCTCGTAAGCGTTCTCAACAGGTTCCTCGTTCACGTACTCGTCTCGGCTCTACCCAAAGCAACAACACAAACAAAGGAACCACAATAAATCACGGTGCAATGCACAATCAACATGATGCAAAACATGACATGATATGCATGATGAGATATGCAATGCTTATGTGCGCTCCGGAAGGTAAATGATGAACCAGGCATCAACTTGGCAAACCAAGTATGCCACTGGAAAGATGAGATGATTTCGGTTGAAATCGATATAAAGATCACCGGAATCGGATGCACGGTTTGCAAATGACAAGCAAAACAAGAATGGCACAAATCTGCCATTAACAGCATGATGCCACTTAGCAAGCAACAATTAAATAAGCTACTGCACCCAAACGTATCAACAAAGCACATGGCAGTGATCTACACAAGATGCTCGACAAAAGATGAGCACTGAGCTACGGCTAGTTCACATCATAACAGGTCCAAACAAGCATGGCAAAAGTGCACAAAATATCAGGCTGGACATGGCAAAAACAGCATAAGGTTGCAATGTTCAGAGCAGCAAAACTACATGCTACAGGACCTTAAAATAGCAAAACATGGCATGGCATGAATCTACACAAAGCATAGAACAAAAGTCCCTTACTGACCATAAGCCAAAAAGGATCAGAAAATATAGTAACACCCATGTCAATATTGAAAGTTTCGTTAACAGTTTCAGCAACATGGCATGTCAAAAACTGATAACAAGTAGGCATGTTTACAAGCTCAATGCACTCACTACAGAGCCTTATATGATAAACTAAGCATACATACCTCAAGAATACATGGCATAGAAGACATACATGGCAAGAACAATAACATAGCATACATGGATCAACCACAACAACCTAGGCAAAATTGAATAACATGTAAACAATCTGCCAGGAAACATTTGATAGCAAAAGTAGAGCTCGATTGACTCAAGCTATGGCACTCCATAATTGCAAACAAGGGCATGGATGGATAGAGAAAGACATGTTTTACAAAACACCCTTACTGAAGTATCTCAAAATATGCATAGATCTCTCGGTAGCATCAAGTTAACATGGCATCAAAAATCAGCTAAACAGGGCTGAAATCAGCAACAGCAGGACACCTACTTTGCATGCTTGTGCTAGTCACCACATAGATCACAAAAATACATGGCATACACCCCTGGAAATATGGCATGGCATATTTCAAAACACATGTAGGACTCAAATTCATAGGGTGCACACATTAATCATGGCAAAAATAACAAAAGTGCAAGTTCTGTTAAGAAACAGAAACTAACATCACATAGCACTCTTCCAACAGCATTTCGGGCATCAAGATCAGCTCAAATGAAAATGATGCAATGAGATGAAATGATCTACTCTTCGAGATAAACACTTTGACATATTATACGCGCAAAATGGATCTACAGATGCAAAGTTACACTCGGTTGAAAATGCAACAAAAATCACTAATATACCAAAGACTTAGGGAAAAAAGGAGGGGAGAGAGAGGTCAACGGGCTCGGCGCGCGAACCGAGGCCGGATCGGGCTCCGGCCCGATCGGGACGCGGCGGCGGCGGAGAGGCTCGCCGGAGTCCGCGGCGGGGAGGAGGAAGGTGGTCGGGCTCCGGTGGAGGGAGGTGGCCCGGCGGAGGAGGCCGTGGCGACGGGCGGCGATGGGCGACGACGCCGGCCGGCGAGAGCGGGCGGCCGGGCGGCGGAGCTCGGCGGCGGCCGAGCGGCGATGGGCGCGGCCTGCAGGGGCAGCTGGCGGGCGGGCGGCCGGGCCGGGCGGAAGATCATGCGCCGCTGGGCGGGAGGAGGCGGAGAGGCCACGCGGCGGCCTCCGAGTGGACGAGGGGCGCGGGGCGGACGTGTCCGGCGGCGGCTGGACGCGTCCGGCGGCGGAGAGGAAAATCTAGGGTTTCGGGGGGGAGTTTGATCCGCGAATTTGGACGGGGGGAGTTTGCTTAAATAGGCATAGAGGGAGCTAGGAGAGTCCAAATGAGGTGTAGTTTTCGCCCACACGATTGTGATCGAACGACGGAGAGCATGGAAGTGACTTAGATGGGTTATTGGGCTGTTTTGAAGGGGTGTTGGGCTGCAACTTAAAAGAGGCCTTTCTTGAGTGCGGTTAACCGTTGGAGTACCAAACGAGCTCCAAATGACGAAACTTGACCGGTGGTCTACGGGTGGTATACCAAGGCCACTAGACAAACCTCGGTCCATTCCGAGAAGGTTTAGTACCCGCACACGGAAAAATGTAAAAGGGGCCGGGGAGATAGGAGTGCGGATTGCAAAAGCGGACAACGGGAAAAATGCTCGAGAATCATGAGGCGAACACGTATGCAAATGCGATGCACATGATGACATGATAAAAAATGCATGACATGGACAAAATGCAAAATGAAGAAAACCCAACCACGGAGGGAATATCATATATCAATGCCGAAAATGGCAAGAGTTGGAGTTACAAATATGGAAAGTTACTTCCGGGGTGTTACAATAGGTGTAGTAAAATCTCCCAAAGCTCTCTGGTGGTGACAAGTGGTGCACCATGTGTCGCCACCAGAGATACTTGGGAGCAAGGGCATCTCTGATGACATCCCTCGATGGACACCCCCTACTTCCATGGACACCCTTGCTTGTCCGCTGGCAAAGGGGTACCTAACAATGCCCCCCCCCCCTCCAATTTTTTCCCTACTTGTGTGTCCCCTGTAACTCAAATTTCATCAATTTGCAACAATCAACAACAATTTCCAAATAATTGAGTAAGTTGGGCATGACAAACAATTCAACATGTCAACAATTCAAACAAAGTTTATAGTTCTGATTCAACAATTTGCAACAATCAACAACATGAATCAATGATCATAACCATTTGCAAAGCACACACAGATGTTGCTACGCATACCGCAAAACCACATCACCGCATCATCATCCAAGTTGGTGGTGTTGACGAGGATGATCTTGGACTCCTCGGAGAACATCTCAACTCTCAAGTGCAAGCATCTTCTCCTCAGTTTCAACATTCTTTGCTTGTATCTCCATGAATTCATTGAACCTCTCATCCTTTTTTTATTCCTCGGGTTCATCTCTTTTGTCACTTGCCACCTCTTTTTTTGGCTATGATGTCCTCCACTTATCTGACATTTGGCTCGCCACCGTATTGTGCTTTGCCATCTCATTCTCCCACTTCCTCCCTCTCGACGTTGGCACACAAGTTGCCAGTGTAACCCCCCCCCCCCCCTCCTCCTCCTCCAACTCAAACTCCACATCCACTCATTCATCTTCATCCACTTGGGAGCTTGAGCCACCTTTGTCTAGGGGCGAAGCTAGGATAAAAAGTTGCGGGGATCAACAGGAACAAGCAGCACTAATATATCGCTCAAAAACAAAGTAGCGATAATATATGACTACAAAATGTGCAGCTCATGATTATGATGAGATGTGGCTAAAAAATTACACATGACATTACAATGAGATGTGACTTTAGGCCTAATCCAGATTGTGTAATCCATGTGATTAGGTTACCCACCCAGTCCTTCAAGCAATTATTAAAAAAATCAACACGTCAAACAAACACTAAGATAGTGGAAGTATATGAATTTTAGATAATATGAGAATAGCAATTAGATGAATAAATTGGCTTTGGTGTCACTTATGGATGGAATCTCCAAAGTGCATCTTGAATTTTTATAGAGGGGGAAGTGGAGATTGGGAGCTGCCAGGCGGTGGCGGTTCAGGTGAACACAGGAGCAACGGGGGCATCCAGCCGTGAACGAGTCAGCAAGGCAATGAGGAACGAGCAATCCTTTTCCTTTCTTTTGAGCAACTCGAGCGATCCTTTTCCTAGTATCAAATTGATCCATTCATTTTTTGAGGCGTGAGATCGATTAACATCGGCTGTGGCTAGTGGGCCTGCGGCATGCGTGCTATTTGGTGGGTTGCCTGCTGCCATGAGGCTACTGGGGTCTTTTTTGGATTGGGATCATTTTTTCAGTATGCCATTTTTCTTCATGCATTGTATGTATGTAGCACGGTCTGGCCCAGGTCATCAAGGTCAATTGACCCCGGCCCAGCACTGTAGCTCTGCCCTAGCTTTAGCATTGGCGATCTTGAGTGAATTGCCCAAGTCACTCCATTTACTTTGGACATTCAACTTGATCCAGCAATGATGCATGGTAAATTCCTTGCCTTGGTTTGCTTGTACAATGTTGCCGCCAAGTTAATTAGACTAGAAATGAATCACATGGTGAGCAAATTGCAACATGAAGCAGATAAATCGTATGATGAACATTGTAGGAAGCAAAACATATGTGATAGAACACATCCACGCCACTTGGTGCATGGTTATTGATATGTCATATGCACCATAATATATTTTTTCACAGATTATTTGATGGCATAGCACTGATGATTGATGGAGCTCTCACTCAGATCACTAGCGATTCAAATGGTGTATAGTGGTTCATCTCATGATAGAACTCATGACCTCCAATATGTCGCTGCGTTTCTTGGCACCAACACAGCTTCTGCCGTGGAGCTTGGGGGTCCACTGAACAAGCTGTAGCCGTCCGCGGAGGTGGCATCTTTCGGAGTGTCTACTACCGGATGAGTTGTAGCGACTGAACGAAGTTGCAGTCGGCATTGAGGTCGAGGGTTAACGAACTGGACTGGGAGGCCACAAATGCGTTGTAGTAGAGGCGGAACCTTCTTGTTGGTGTAGTAGAGGAGCTTTAGCTCACGCTGCTGCGCCACTAGAGGTTTCTTGTTGGTGTAGCGGATTTGTGTTGTATACTCTTTGATTTTGTCCCCAAATGGTCATGGGCTTGGGCGATGGCACCTCAAAGATACTCCCTCTGTCCCATAATGTAAGATGTTTTTTGACACTAGTGTAGTGACAAAAAACGTCTTACATTATGGGACGGAGGGAGTATCAAATAGGGCAGATGGATCTATGGGGTCTGGGAGATCCATTGCAGCAGTAATCGTCCAAGGTGGTGTTGTAGCAGCGGCAACCTTCAAAGTTGGTGGGGCGGCGGAGGTGGTCAGTCGAGGTAGTGTTGAGGCAGTGGCGACGTTCAAGGTGGGTGGTGCGACGACATTTGGGTCCAGGTGTGCATGGGATAGTTGAGGAGGCTACGGTGAGGGGCGTGGTGGGATATTTTTATGGTGTCAGGCTATTGGACCAACGTGGCAGACAGTCCAGGCTCCCCTGCTCCTCCCCTCCCTTTGGGGTTGGACGAAGGTATCAGGCAGTTCAGATTGTCTGAGACCAAATGGGGGCCTGGTTGATGTCGTTTTAGATTCATTCATATGGCGGTTCCCATTAAAGAAGTCCTAACCCTCACAAAAGGTACTCCCGAAGGACATGTACCTTAATTTAGATACATGTTTTTCCATAGTACTGCTCCATGTCATATGCATACACCACAACAGACAATTAACAATTAACGCATACGATAGGTTGTTTATAATTTGTCTACTTTTAGACATAACTACTTTTGAGTATAAATTACAGACGACGTCCATACAATGCCGGTATCATCGTTTTTAAAATTGTCTAAAAAATCTTACTGATTGTCTATAGATTTATAGCCAACCAATTTCTCTTCCTACTATCTATTTGTTTCCTCCCCATCACCATGATTGCTACATGACATGTCTGCGGCTGACTAGATATTGTCGTATACCTACTTTTCAAATAAAAATACCCGTTTTTAGTTGGGCTAAGCCTTTGGTGGAAAAGCTGAGCCCGAGTCAGGTCTGGATGTCAGGCTTTTGGGGAAGCTCCTATTGGACGAAATCGTTAGTTGAGTACTCGTTGCAAAGATCACTCCAACTCGCCATTTTCGCAACCTGAGAGTTTTTTCTTCTTTCCTAGATCCGTTTATTCAAAACGTTTTATCTCTCAAACCGTGCGTCCAAATCTCAAACCGCTTTCATCGTTGGATCTCTCGCGTCGAGATCTTCAAAACTAGATCCCATGTTGATAGGTTTTGACAAACTTTTTTTCACGAAAATAACCGGCCAAAAGAAACCGGACGAAAAAACCGAACCGGGAGCACGGGTATTTTCCCTTTCCGAAAGAGGCACGCCCGTGACTCTCGCGAAAGCACACCCATGCCTCTCGCGGAAACAAAACCGTGACTCTCGCGAAAGGAAAAAAAACAGAAAACGCGTTTTTTCCTTTGCGAAAGAGGCATGCCCGTGACTCGCTCGAAAGCACACCTGTGCCTCTCGCGGAAGCAAAACCGTGACTCTCGCGAAAGAAAAAAAAACAGAAAAAGCGTTATTTTTCGTTTTCGAGAGGCACGGCCGTGACTCTCGCGAAAGCACACCCGTGCCTCTCGCGGAAGCAAAACCGTGACTCTCCTGAAAGGAAAAAAACTTAAAATGCATTTTTTTTTTGGAGAGGCATGGCCGTGACTCTCGTGAAAGCACACCGGTGCCTCTCGCGGAAGCAAACCCGTGACCCTCGCGAAAGGAAAAGAAACATAAAACGTGTTTTTTTTCGTTTTCGAGAGGCACGGCCGTGACTCTCGCGAAAGCAAAACCGTGACTTCGCGAAAGGAAAAAAATAGAAAACGCGTTTTTTTTTTGTTTCCGAGAGGCACCGTGACTCTCGCAAAAGCAAAATCGTGCCTCTCGCGAAAGAAAAACTGTGACTCTCGCGAAAAAATTCAATTTTTTTTGTTGAAAAGCTAAAGAAGACTCGTGGAAAACCGAAACATCGAAAAAAACAGTTTAAATAGCCGAAAACGCGTGCGGAAAAATAAAAAATAAATAAAATCCGGAGGGAGCGTCCAGAGCGCGACACATGGTAAATGACTGAGAGCGCGCCAAGTGGCGCTGATTATTGTGAGGCTCCCAAAGAAGCGCTCGTTAACTAGTGGCTCCCCCTATTGGAGGCACTCTACGTCAAATAGTCAATGTATCGCATACGACTTGCCCGACTGGGCAAGCCCTATCGACTCGACCGGGAACAGTAGCAACTCAACCGCTACTATAGTAATTCACCAAAAGGTTTGCGAATAATTTTTGAAATCACCAACATTTTTTCTAACTTGCAATTTTTTAAAAAAAACAAGAGCATTATTTAAAATCATGAACTTTCTAAAGAACACAAGCATTTTTTAAAAACATGAACATTTTTAATAAAAATCCGAATGAAATTTGTAATTTTCAAACATAAAAAAAATGAGAGGCTAACATCTACAGTACCAAATTGGGGCGGCCCATTTTTACTCGCTTGGTTTTTGGTCGACTATTTGACGTGGAGAGCGTGAGAGCTCCTATACAGCGCCTGTACGCAGAGAGCAGAGAACATGACCATTTTTACTGGCGCTCACGCGCGGAAACTTATGGCCGGTCAGCTGTGTTTTTATTAAAATCTGACTGGTAGGCCAGCGATCATTTACCAGTTCACCGATCAATACTTGACTGTTGACCGTGAAGAGTTGGCCGTTTAATTTTCAGGAAAAGAAGAAAATTCACAAAACTGAAAGCAAAACCAGCATTTTTCGAAAATAACTTCAACAAATCATAAAAAGTTCATGAAATTTGGGGAAAAAGTTCCAGACTTGTAAAACTTCGTGATTTAAAAATATTCACAAAACTGAAAATAGTTCACGAATTTTAAAAAATGTTCACAATGATTTGAATAAAGTTTACAAATTTGGGGGGAGATTGGGAATTAAAAAAGAAGTTCACAAATTTGTAAAAAAATCCAAAATTTTGAAAAAAAATCACTAATTGATTAAAAAACATACGAACGTCCTGGAAAAACCCCATGGGAAAACCGCTCCAAAAAACCAGTGGAACATTCTAGAAAGTTCCTAAAACCAGTGAAAAAGGGTGAAGCGATCGACCAGGAAGTGCGCGATTTGTAGCGGACAAGAGAGAAAAAAGAAAAATGGGCGAACCCAAAGTGGAAGGGGGGAATACACTAGTTTGTGAGAAGAGCTATAAATGGCGCTGAAGACGCTAAATAGGATTTGGAGAGAGCGTCGAGTAGGAAACACCGACTTTAGGGTGATCCAGGCTGTTCTTGCTCAGATCTAGTCGCAGGGTATTGACAGTTTTTTTTAGACAATTTGCATATTGACAGTTGATCTTAGAAAAAGGATAGTTGGGCTCAGCCTGGTTTCAAGGGCAGAAGGGACAACCTATTTTCTGTTCAACGATAATCCAAATAGCCTACATGCATAGCTGTGCATCTTATGTTTTTTTTAATTGAGCGGCGTTTTTACCGTACATCTTGTGTATACAACATTATCTTTGGATACTTCAACACTGGTATTATTTTTTGATGCTACTTGCACACTATACTGCAAGCACTAATATTACTCTCTCTGTTTTTAAATATAAGATGTTTTAGTAGTTCAGTACTTCAGTTACAACTTTATGTTTTACAGTTAATCATGACCTTGCCAGAACAAGAAGATATTGTGTGTGTTGCCTGCCAAAAAAAATTGTTTGAAATTTCGCTTTCCTTTCATCACATATGACAATCATGTTTTTTAATTTATCTCTGTGCACACATTTGGCATTACAATCCAGTCCCACATAAATATATCGAGTGCTGACGGTAACAAATTCTTCAACAAGCACAACTCTTGTACAGCAAAACAGCCAGGCGCCGTCCAGCAACCCGCTGCTTATGTTTGGTTGGTGACATCATAAACTTGGCGTGGCCTTGACTGTGCCTACATAAGTGGGAATCGAATCTGGTGACCAGGCAATTCTAAGGCCGGTCTGTGCTGTTGTCACGTCTCTGAATTGGCTACAATTATTTGTTCATTGTTTCCAGTAATAAAAGACACAAGCCAATTGAGCACCGAACCTTTCAGGACAAGACCAATGTTCACGATTATGAGTGACAAAAGAGGCAGAGAAGTAGAGAACAATGATATGTCTCTCATGCAGCACAGCTAAAATAGCAGGTGACGACACTACACATATTCTTGGTCGTCTTACCTACAAGCTTTGATGATTTGTTATGACAAAAATGGGCTGGTAAAAGACTCGGCCACGTGTCCCCGCTGCTGGCGACCGGGTGCTCCAACCCTAGCCGCCAGCCCTCAATCCCACCTCCCGTCCTCCTCCCCGCCGCCGGGCAAAGCCCGTGCGGTGCCGGTGGCGGCGGGATCTCCTTCGCCGTTCCTGGAGATGGGGCCGCGAGGGGCTCTCCTTCTTCTGGACCCGACGGCGTTCGCGGTGCGTGGCGGCTTGTGGCTCGGTGGCCGCAAGCAAGCGGAGGAGCGGGCGCAGCCTGGCTGGCTGGGCGCGCCCAGCGGTGTGCGGGTGCAGCGCATCTCGTCTCGGTGAGGTTCAGGTTGGGCCAGATCCATGCTGGTCGGGTGTGAGGGCGACGATTGGTGCATGGCTGGAGGCGTTGGTGGAGCGGCGGGTCTGGCGGGGACCGGCAGCAGTGCAGTGGCGAGACTTGGTGGAGTCGGCATGGTCTGCAGGCGGCGGCGCTGAGCTCACGGGCGGTGTAGGTGACGACGCTGAGATGGCTCGGCCAGAATGGAGTTCTGGCGAGCAGCGAGCGGCCGGTCATCCCTGTGTGGTGTGGTGAGCGGCGGTGCGCTCCGGGAGGTGCAGACTTGGGAGTTCTTGGTGGTGAGGCAGTACTGGCCGTCACAAGGTCGTCCCTTGGAGCGGACGACGGCCGTCGTGGGCGGTGCTGGACTTTGCCGAAGGAGTGGGGTGGCTGCGGTTCTTCGTCCAGGCTGGGAGTTGGTGTGGCCGTTTTTTCCCTTGCTGTGCGTGCGGCCGGTCGCCAGCCCTCGGCTTTGCAGCTACATCTACAAGGTGTTGCGATGGTGGCGGTGTGAGGCTGCGGTTGGATGCACTGCGGGGGCATGGCGAGGGTGTTCGCCGGATCCTGGCGAGAAACACTACTGGTAGGTGGCTACAGGTGGAGCGCCAGCAACGGCGGCGGCGGCGGCGTTGGATCAGCCATGGGGGCGGCGGCGCGAGATGGCACCGCCAGAAGGTGTCTGGCGTGCGATGGGCTTCCGGCCGCCTCCGTGTGAGGGGATCGCGGTGATGGCCCGGTGGAGATGGCGTTGGAGTGAGGTTGGAGGGGCGGGCCAGATCCAATTTGGCGGCAGTCTCTCGGTGTCGATGAAGGCCGATGGAGCGGATCTGGCTTTTGCTCCGCTTGGAGGATGTGGTTGCTTCTCGGAGGCGATGTTGGTGGAGGTCTGGTTCGCGCTCTCGGCAAAGGCGGGTGGTGTTGGACCACGGCTATGCGGCTTCGGCGGATTTGCTGCGGTGACGGCGGTGCGAGGCTTCAGGAACGGTGCTGCCCAGTACCTCGTCGGAGTGGAGATGCGCAACACTATGGATGAAAACTTTTTCGGTTTTGGCCGGCCGGCGTCGATGGCACCCGCGGGTGTCGTTCCCCTCTCTGGAGGCGACGTCGAGTGTGTCGCCATCTCCCTCGTGCTTGGTGTTGGCAGTTGTCTCCGGGCGAAAGCCTTGGTCCTCTAGAGCGGCATGATGGCGGCGTCTGCGACGTCGTTTCTCTGTTAGGAGCATCATGTGAGGAGACTGAGTTTCCTGTTGGCGCTCCTCCGGTGTTTGTCGTGGCCCTGACTGCTCACCTCCGGCGCTACATATGGTCATCGCGGATGAATTCAAAGGAAGCTAGAGTTGCTTTTCTTTGGAGGTGTTCGGCGTTGACCAAGACGCGGCGAGGTGTTTCGGTTTTGGGCAGGTTTTTCTGTGTTGTAGTTGTGTTGTTGTGTGTGGCTCTCCTGAGGATAGCCGGATGTGATGTTCGCTCGTTGTTTGCAGCGAGTGGTAGATGTCATATACTAATTTTTTCTCCTTCTATAAAGCTATGGTACGCAATTTACATACTCTCAAAAAGATACGACAAAGATGATATACAGTGAACCAGATCAGTTCACAAAAGGGCATAAACCGAAACTAGCGCAGAGTCGCTCGATCACCTAAAGTAATAAGTGGGGAAAAGGAAAAAAAAATGTAAGCAGACTAATTAGTCTCCTTTTGTTCTAAAAATAAGTGTTTTAAGTATAAAGTTGAGACACTTATTTTGAAACGAAAGAAATGCTAACAAATAAAACAAATAAAGTGCATAGTACTACTGCTCCTGACTATGGATCGTTAGGAGTGTTTTTATGTTGTCTCTACACGATGTTAACAACAGACAACTAAGCGTCTAAGCCCTAAGCCACGTGAGTAAGGAAATGTCCTAATCAAAGACCGAGAATGTAGCGTCTGAATCAGCAAACCAACATATGCGTGCACCAGCGCTACTAAGAGCATCTCCAAGTGGCTGTAAAAAACGCGGGTAAATGTGCGTTTTAGCGTGCGTGGAGTGGTTTCGCGCGCTCCAGCGGACGTGGGAGATTCAGGCGCGCGAGAAAAAGCGGCCGGGCACGCGCTAGTTTTGGCGCGCGGCGTCTGGCGCGCTTTATAAATCCAGCGGCCTCCATGCGCCCTCCCACCGCTATTTGCCACGCCACGTGTTCTCTGCCACTCTCTCCGCCACTCTTTCTCGCCTCGGCGCCGCCGCGCCACCGGAAAGTTCGAGCTACCGCGGCGTCCGCGCACGCCCCTCCGGCGCATTCTCCGCAGAGATCCGGTCCGGTGAGATGCGCCTCGGCCTCGGCACATTCCACATCGCCCACGAGGCAGCCCGCTTGTACGACGCGGCGGTGTGGCGCCTCCGGCGGCTCGTAAGGAGATGAACTTCCCCAAGGTGGCGACGCGGGAGCGGGCTCAGGAGCTCGCGCCTCCCCCGCGGCTTGTCACCGACAAGGACCGTCGCGACAACCGGAGGCGGGAGCGCCGCCTCAGCATCGCTAAGATGGACGAGGAGGCCATGACGGTGTGGTGCCAACGCTTCCCAAAGTACGTTGTCAACTAGCGCGAATTCTACGCACAAAGGAGGGCGGAGCGAGCCGCTTGTCGTGGGGACAGGCGTACGTGGAAGGCGGCCGCACTCTTCAACATCGAGCTTGGAGAAGCGTCGACCTGAAACTCCAACGATGAACGATATATTGACGCCTTCATTACGACGTCGTAGGAGGACATCACCGAGTCGGAGTCAGAGGAGGAGGAACTATGCTAAACTGTCTATGTTTTAGAACTATCTTGTTGAACTATCTATGTATCGTCTATGTTGAACTATCTTGTTTTTGCGTACATATGTGTATCGCACGCTATATTTTAGGGCTTCTGCTAGAGCGGCGCACGCGCAATTTTTTGCAGCGGCGCAAAAAGTTGCTATTTTCGTTGCTGTAAACTTATTTAGCGCGTGCGCGTGGTTGCGCATGTTGGAGATGCTCTAAAAACTATGAGGTTGGCAGTGTTTGTGAATTGTGATCATCAAGCAAAGACCCAAACTGGAAACGAGACATCACCACGATGACGACGACACCATATATGGCAACGGCCAACGCGTGCATGGATGCGTAAGTGCGTGGTCAAGAAGCCCCGCCGACGGACCTGCCGAATCGATCTAACGTGCACACTAGACACGCAGTCCACACCTCCACATTACATGGCCAAGTATAAAGCAAGAGCAAGCGCACACATATCTCGTGGCTAAGCTAGCTAGCAATGGCTTCCAGCGTGCGGCAGCCATGGCACCTCCTCCTGATCGTCCTCCTCCCGTCCTTGGCCACGGCGACGGTGTTCGACGACAACTACGTGCCCTCGTGGGGCGCAGACGGCTACCACCTCGTCGACCAGGGCACGGAGACCCGTCTCACCATGGACAGAACCTCCGGCGCAGGGTTCCGCTCCAGGTCGACGTACGGGTCGGGGTTCTTCCACATGAGGATCAAGGTGCCCGGGGGGTACACGGCCGGAGTCATCACAGCCTTCTATGTGAGTCGCTGATATATCCGTGCTTGCTGCTCATGGCGGCAGAGCTATAGCTATGATTTTATGTTGCATGGATGCATGCAGCTGGCGTCGGAAGCACCTTATGATGGCAGTGACCGCGACGAGGTGGACTTCGAGTTCCTGGGCAACGTGGATGGCGAGAACATCACCCTCCAGACCAACGTCTTCGTCAACGGCGACGGCGACAGGGAGCAGAGGCTGAACCTGTGGTTCGACCCAGCAGCCGACTTCCACGAGTACAAGATACTCTGGAACCCTTACCAGCTCGTGTACGTGTGCCTCCATTTCCAAGAAAATAAGTACATACGTCTTCTCAACTTGCATTGAAATCTGAAGAAATCACGCGCAATATATTCGCAGGATATTGGTGGACGATGTGCCGATACGGGTGCTGAGGAACCTGACGGGGCAGGTGCCGGAGTACGAGTTCCCGTCGAAGCAGATGGGCGTGCGGGCGAGCCTGTGGGACGGCTCCGACTGAGCGACGGACGGCGGCAGGATCAAGATCGACTGGGGCCGCGCGCCCTTTACCGCGGGGTTCCAGGGCTTCGACGTCGACGCCTGCGCCAACACCAGCTCGACGCCGTGCCACTCGACAGACCTGTGGTGGAACGCCCGCAGGCACAGGCGGCTGTCCGTCCGGGAGCAGGCGGCCTACGAGAACGTCCGGAGGACGTACATGAACTACGACTACTGCGCCGACAAGGACCGGTTCCAGAACGGCAAGGTGCCGGTTGAGTGCAGCTACACCACTTACCCTAGCTAGCCTGCATTGGATCAGATCGATTTCTTGTTAAGATGGCTATATGCATGATTAAACGAGGTCCTCAGCCAATATGTAGTCTCGAATAATATTTGCATCATAACATGTGGGATCGTCTCTCTTTTTTTTAATCCGACTGATTTATGATTTAACTTTTTTTCACAAAACAAAATGATTTACTCTGAGAAACACCATGGGTGGTGGGCTAACCCCCCATTCGAGTTGTTAATTGGCCTAGCCCAATTAATTTCAACACTTCTACGTACGATCCTTCGCTCAAAAAAAAAAAAACGTACGATCCACTCTCTTCTAGAGAAAACACACTTCCCTAAAAAAACGCACTATCCACTCTGGATAGTATCCGAAGAAGTCGTTAGAGTTCATCTTGCTCCCAGTGATCCCTCCTCTTCCGAGGATGCTTCCATCCACGTTCCTAAATATAAGCTTTTGTAGAGATTTCACTATGACTACATACGGAGCAAAATTAGTGAATTTACACTCTAAAATGCATCTATATACATCCATATGCATTTGTGTGCTATCTACAGTCAGATTTACCTATTCTTTTTTCACCAAGCTGTGAATAAAAGCCGGTCTTGAATTTGTGTGCCATGGCAGATGCATCACGTATCAAGGTTGTCAAAAAAAAAATCAAGAACTTTTAGATTATGCATCTGTTCTTAGGTAGCATGGAAACAACGTACGTGGAAGCAATGACCTATGTGCTTAGTTTGTCCCATGGACAAAAACGATATCCTGTCCTCTCTGTTCAAAAACAAAAATAGTTTTACATCCACGACCAACAGTGATCCTAGTTCGGTTCCAAGGGCAAAAATGCCATTTTACTCCATATCTCCTATAAAACCGAAACAGTAGTAAAAAGTTAATGTCACTGCAACTGAAGTGTCCAAGTGATATTGCCTCATCCTTTATCTACCCACCCCTAACAGAAAAAAATGCATAAATGCAGGGAATGCGCAACACAAAGTGCCAGGTTATTATAGTTTCCATCACAACATAACAGTAGATGAGCTCAGTGAATCCCATTCAGCATGGATGGTAATGAAATTTGAAATGTACCACATGAAACTTTGCATGGTCATGCAGTGGAAATTGTGGGGTTGAATGTAAATGCAACACAGAATGGTCTAGAGAATGGGTGTATACACTTACACGAGCAGAAACGTTTTCCCCAGATGACCCCATAACAAAATCATCGGGCTTGACGATGACTCTACTTATTATGTAAGTGATCGTATGATTCGAAAATAAATAAGTTATATATGTACGACAAATGACAACCAGACTAAAGAAAAAAAGCTGGCAAAAGTCGTCACTAATTAGCCAAATCCATACCTGAAATGAAGGATATGGTCCATTACAACCAATATAAGAATGGCAAGTGCCTCTGAAAATTTGCATATATACAGCTGAATGATTAAACTACAGTCAAGTAGTTTACCAAAATTTGTATAGCAAAGCATAAACCATGCTCTTCCCCCACTTCCTTTGATCTACTTGAGTAATGCCCAAAAGCCTCAATTACATAGTCAACTATGCAGAAACATCCACCGACAAGCTGAACCATCGGATAGCAGCTACAGTGCAATGAGAAACCATTTGTACTAATAATAAATGTCTATTTCCTTTCCACTCATCTCGTATACATGATCCCGTGCCTCGGTCAGAGCAACCTGTATTGACTCAAATAAATCGCCAACCAAACTTTAAATGTGCCACCATAAACGGACAAACTGGTAAGGAAATTAACCTGTCCAAATTTCCCAAAGAAGTTGTTAGCGAGCATTAATGATGTGACCGCAAGATCCTCATTGGCCTTGAGTGCTTGTGCCAATGCAAATGCTCCATCATCCTGTCACACGTATAAAGGATGTTGAGCATAGTGAAGATATGCCAATAGCTGACACACTGAAAACTGTATTTCTTACTCTAATTTCATTAAATCCAAGGTCAAGTGATTTCAAGGATTCATTGATTATCTTCAAACTTCGCGCCAAGCAGATAGCACCCTTCAGGAATAGGAAAAGAGTCAAAAAGGATGGATCATATAGCACATGCAAGTTTAACGAACATGTACCAACGATTACACATACATCATCTCCAAGTCCATTTGCCCGCAAATCCAATGTCGACAATGTTGTGTTATACTTCAAACAATCAGCAACGAACTCTGCACCTGACACACCTATCTGCAGGATACATAACTCGGCTGAAGAGGCAAGATTAAAAAACACTTAAATCTGCAGCTACGCTTCGATTAAGTTCTGAATTACCTGGCACCAACCAAGCTTAAGGGTTTGGAGTTTGCCGTTGAACTTGAGAACATCGCACAAAGCCTTTACACCCTCTGGTCCAATTGGATTATAACTCAACTCCAGCTACAAGTAACATTCTGAATCAGTGGAAGTGCCTTATTTCATGCAATAAAATGGTTTGGATGATATGTTTACTTACTGTTGTCAGCACTTCATTCTCCTTCAGAGTTTCAGCTATTGCAGTTACCCCTCTAGAGTGAATGTTATTACCACCCTGAAAAGTAAAGGAACTTCAGAGCTCTTGCGCTAATGACAAAAATTTCATCGGAACTAATAGTTTCTGAAGTACAACACAGAGCAACATGCAACCTTATTTGAGATTATGTGGTAATATTACTTTTTTTTAGGAATGTGCGGTAATAATGTAAAATTAAGTATTTGACATTTCTTTGTGTCAAACATTTCTTTGTGTCAATGGTAAAAAATAAACAAATAATACTCACAAAGTCCATAGTAGAAATTGTTTTGTTCTGTTTCAGAGCATCTGCCACCTTTTCAGCTCCCTGGAAAAAAAAACAAATCATGTTAATCTACCTATGTTTTTAAGGCGTCCGTAAGGCGACGCCCCAGCGCCTTAAAGCGAAGCGTCGCCTTAAAAACATAGTAATCTACATTAAAAGCCAGTTGAATTGCACATGTAATGCTATGTATGGAACTCATGTGAGGTATCATGTATTTGTCATTATCTATTCAATGCAGTGAGAGTAGTATTAGCTAATAAACAATGAATAAGCAACAAGACTACAGAACAATGACTTGCTAGCTTCCAGCACTACAACAATCATGTGAAAGAAAGTAACATACATAAAGCACAAGTTCAAACATAAACAAGTCCAGAGTTCCAAGCAATTACATCTCCAGAGTCCATGTCAAATAAAGTACCAATAATGATGTTCACAATTTCACATCAGTTCAGCCTAGGTGATATCACGCAGATGCACATCCACAGTGAAGTCATGGTGCCTTTATTACTTGCTACAGGAGACAGGCCATGTGAGGCGATGGGCTGGGCCACATTTTTCCAAGCCAGTGTGCTGCCAAATGACTAAAGGGGTGTAGGTCTTGAGATTTCATGGTGCAATACATTTTCTAATCGACAATTCCCAGAAGGAAAAAATGGGCATGCCATGGATGGAGAATGTGGGCCTTGGGCCTACAGCCGGCACACCTGCTTGGAGGCCTACAACCGGCACACCTGCTTGGAGAGACAACTCATGTGCCTATCAATTAGTTACAGAAAGGCTATCAACAAGTATACGGATAGATTAGATAGTTATCAGTTAGAGATTGAGTTTGCTATTTACAATCTGTACCCAACCGTGGCTATAAAGCTAGGTCTTATATATTTCTAAGCAAACAATGAGAAATCAACTTATCCTTCCTAAATTCATCAATCTCTCCTAAGCAAGCCTCTCAGTACACAACAGGGTAGTAGATTCACTATATGCCTGCTAACTCGACTCAGTTTTTTCAGTTCAAAAGGAGAGGAAGAACAACCATAGGAATATGTTAGGTCGACTGAGATCTAGCCACACCCTTTAAGTTTCTGAAAAGGATCACAGTTACATCAAAAAGGTATAGCTCCACATGTTCCAGAAAAAAATGAAACTGACAGCCAAAAGTTCTAAAGCAGTCCTATTATATGTACACACCACAATACTTTTAACAAACGAGGGTAAACAGTAACAACAATACTACCTCGTCACCAACATCATCCATGTACAGGCTGAGCCACCGTAGAGACTTTGTCACTTTGATGAACTCAGCTACATAGAGAGAACCTTCTGATGTAATGTTGTTGTTACCAATATCCAAGACTGTTATCTTCCCTGTAACTCAGCCAAACAAGCAATGAATTATGAACTTTTACAACCATTCAACCAAATACAAGCTAGTTAATGTGGATAGCCAAAGGGACACCTTTGTGAGCAGATAATGCAGACATCAACACCCGTAATCCCTCGTTCCCAAATCCATTACCATGTAAATGAAGTTCCTAACAAATTTAAGGTTAATCAACATGAGAGAAAATGGACAAACAATAAGAACTCACAGGAACAAAAACATACTTCACAATTCAACCTAAGGTCCGAAAGATCTTTGGTCATATGTTAGGAGCTAGGGTTTTACCCTGCCTAGGGCGTAGACTATACGGGAAGGAGGGAGGTGGGCGAGGGCTGGAGCGCGGCGGCCGGCGGCGAGGCGCCGTCCTTGCGGTTGGGGCGGCGGCGCAAGGAGGAGGAGGCGGCTAGGGTTTAGGGTTCCGGCTCCTCTGGGAGCCGGGCAATAGAATAGTCTTATTGCTTAATTCTGAAAAAGAGTCTTACAGCCTATATTTATAACCTAGATAACTTGCATAAGAATTAACCCAAGATAACTTGCATAAGAATTAACCTAGGATAACTTGTGGGCTAAGATGCCCGGTGGGCCTACGGCGGCCATAGACCTGGCCGGTCATAACATCTCTCCCCGCCTGCGCAAACAGCTCGTCCTCGAGCTGAAAGTCGGGGTAGTGCTGTTGGAACTCCTCGCGCTGCTCCCAAGTAGCGTCCTCCTCCGTAGTCCTACCCACCGAATCAACACGCACCAGAGCCGCGCGCATGGGCCTTGAGCGCCTTTCTCCGGTGCAGGAAGGAGACGTCCGTCCGAGGCCGGCGGAAGGGCGGGCGGTGCCGCTGTGGTGGATCACCGCGAATGGCTTGAGCAGCCCGACATGGAAGACATCATGAATGCGCGCTACCGCCGGAAGTCAAGACGGTACGCCACTTTCCCAATGCGTTCTGTGATAGCAAAGGGACCGGCATAACAAGGACCGAGCTTCTTCCGCGCGCGTGGGTCCAACGACTGCGTAGATCGGTGAAGTAGACACAGCCACACCCAATCGCCCACCGCGAACTCCGCCTCGCGATGGTGGTCATCATAGTATCGTTTGGCCAACTTTGGGCTCGGAGAAGTCGTTGCTGGACCTCCGCGAGCATCTCATCACGGCTCCTCAGAAGAGCTCCGGCCGCCTCGGTCCGTGCCGAGGCCGCATCCACCGGCAAGATCGGCGGGGGCGGCCGACCATACACCACCTCAAAGGGCGTAGTACGAAGGGCGGAGTGAAAAGAGGTGTTGTAGCAAGATTCCGCCCACGAGCCAGCCCACCCATGCGCGAGGGCGATCACCGTAACACAACGCAAATACATGGCAATCACCTTGTTAACGATCTCAGATCGGGCCGTCCGTGCTGAGGGTGGAAGGCGATGTTTCAGCGGAGCTTCACGCCCGCCACCGGAAAAGGTCGCGCCATACATGGCCCGTGAACACGTGGTCCCGATCACCGACGATCGAAGAAGGAAACCCGTGGAGACGGACAATGCCATCGAAGAAGGCCCGTCTGACGATGATGTCGGCTGAATATGGGTGGCCAAGGGCGATGAAGTGAGCATACTTGGAGAAGCGGTCGACCACTGTGAGAATGACGGATTTGCCGCCCACTTTGGGGAGACCCTCGATAAAATCCATGGAGATGTCGGCCCAAACCTGAGATGGAACCTCCAAGGGCTGAAGCATGCCAGCGGGTCGCAGCGTCTCCGTTTTATTGCGCCGCACGTCACACAAGACCGTACCCAATCACGGACGAGGCACGATCGCTGGAATGTAGAAGTCGGTAGCGGAGACGGTGGGCGTCTGCACTCCTCATGGCCCGCCGGCGTGGGGCGAGGCGCGGCACTGACGAAGATCGTCGTCGTCGAAGCGAAGATCTGGCGCCCATGGAGAAGCGAGCCGTCGGCTAATCGCCACGCTCCTCGGCTTCGCCGCCGCCCATTCCTTTGCAAGAGGAGGGCGTCGGCGGCCGCGATCGCAGCGGCGGATGTCGGCGTGAAAGGCGAAAAGAGGCCCGGTGATGATGCGAATGTCGTCCCATCCGCCGCTCCGTCGTCCACATCGGCGCCACGCCGGACGAAGCGTCGGCAGCGGTGTTAAGGCGACCGGCCGGTACTCGACGGTGAAATCAAAGCCAAAGAGTTTATCGATCCACTGGTCTTTGAGGACCGTCGAGAGCCTCGATCCAAAGATGAACTTGAGGCTCGTAGTGGTCCGTGCGGATCCGGAAGAACGACCCCAAAGATAGGGCCGCCCGATGGCGCATCGCTGCACCAACCCAATGAGCTCACGCTCATATGCCGCCAACTTAAGGTGGCGGCGGCAAAGGGGACGGTCAAGAAGGCTAGGGTCCATCGCTCGATGCAGACCGCACCAAACCTCGCGACCGGAGGCGCGGTCGCAATGACGGTGAAGGGAGGTCAAATCCGGCATCCGTGGGGACGGGTCCGTCGTAAGAGGCCCCCTTGAGGGCCTCAAATGCGGACGTGGCCTCCTCATCCCAAGAGAAGGCGCCGCGACGGAGTAAGCGTGAGTGGGGGCCGCGATGAGCCCAAATTCCGGATGAACTTCCGGTAGTACCCGCAAGGCCAAGAAACCCGCAAAGAGCCCGCGGAGATCGCGGAATCGGCCAGCGGCGGCCGCCACCTTGTCGGCGTCCATGGCCCACACCCTCGGCCGAGATGACGTGGCGAGGTAAGCGCATCAAGGTGTCCCGAACGAGCACTTCGAAGCGCTTAAGATGAAGATGATGCGCCCAAGCTCGTTGAAGACGATGGCCACATCTTTGGAGGTGCTCGCCCAAGAGGCGTTGTAGATAAGAATGTCATCAAAGAAAACGAGCACAAACCGGCGTAAGTAGGGCCGAGGACATCATTCATCAAGGCTCGGAATGTCGCCGGGCGTTGGAGAGGCCAAAGGGCATCACCAAGAACTCGAAGTGGCCGTGATGAGTCCGGAACGCCGTCTTGGCGATGTCGTCGGGATGCATGCGCACTGATGATACCCGACCGGAGGTCCGACTTAGTGAAGAAGCGCGCCCATGGAGCTCATCTAGGAGCTCATCGACCACCGGGATAGGGAACTTATCCTTAAGTGTGAGAGCATTAAGGCACGCGGTAGTCGGCGCAGAAGCGCCAAGTGTCGTCCGGACTTGCGAACGAGAAGGACCGGTGCCGTAAAGGGTGATGTCGATATCCGGGATAATGCCGGCGGCAAGCATGAGTGCGCATCGCCGCCCAACTCGCCCTTACGCAATCGAGGGTACCGATAGGCCGTCTCGCCACCGGGCCGAGCCCGGCAGAGATGAATACGGTGGTCGTCGAGACCCGCCGGGCGGAAGGCCACGGGTTCCTCAAAGATCACCGTCTTTGCCGCAGGAGGTGATCCAACAATGGATGCTCGACCTCCGTGGTCGCCGACTAATTTGGAGTGGGCGACGCCGGGGGTGCCTCCAACGCCCTCCACCGGATCTGGCGGCCCATGCACCGGAAGGTCATCGTCGAGCGTCGAAGTCCCAAAGGATGGGACCGAGAGTCCGCAAAAGTCGACGCCGAGGATGAAGTCGAAACAGCCCAAATCGATCTTGCGCACAAGTGATGGTGAAGTGCTCGTCACCGATAGTAATGGGAACGTCCGGCGAGCCCATGGCGTGAGGCGGTCACCATTAGCGACGGTGACACGCACGCTTCCGCCCATGGCCGTAGGGGCAAGTCGCCGCATAGTAGACTCGGGAGGAAGTTATGTAGAGCCCGTGTCCAAAAGAGCCACCAGAGTCTCGCCGTGGATCGTGACGGAATAAGCATAGTCCGCTCATTGCGGATGCGGTAGCGTGAAGGGGAGGCAACAAGGGCCGTGGCCGCTGTGACTGGTGCGGCGCGACCTCGGCGGCCTGGGTCGCTTAGTCCTCCTCGGTGACAACGTCCTCCGCCTCGTCGTGATCTCCAAGTAGAAGAGGCGCGGCGAGACATGGCCGGGGCATAGGGCATCACGCGGTTAAGCACGGCCCAGCGGCGCGGCGCTCGAGCTACTCGGCTGCGCCGGAAGGGCAGCGTTGCGGCCCGGTGGGTCGTCGGTGAGACGGTGAAGAAGCAACCCAGTGGCGAAGGTCGTGGAGGCACGCTGCTCCCGAGTCTTCTTGGCGTGTTAAGGCACTGGGCGCTGCTCGAACGCCCGGCGTAGTACATGGCCGTCTGTAGGTCTGAGGGCCCTTCATCTCGACGCCCACGCGGATGTGGTCGGAAGGCCACCGACGAAGAGCTCCGCCAGCCGTAGAGCCGTCACCCCGGCGTGACATGCCAGAGCACGGAAGCGGTCGGCGAAATCTGGACCGTGGAGGTGAAGGGTAGGCGGCCCGGCCGGACAAGCGGCCGCCGCGTGGTGGTCCGGCGAAGGAGACATACCGCAACGATCCGAGGGCATGCGCCCTCATCTCGCTTTCGAGAGCGTAGTACCATGTCTGGCGGCACCCGAAGGTGGTAGGACGCGAGCTGTCTTCGGACGCGGTGGCCAGCCGGAAGAGCGATCACACCGGTTTAACGATTAAGGGTCCTCCGAGCCATCATAGGTGGCGAAATCGATCCGGCGGCACGGTGGTGTCGGGTCGGCCAGCGCTGTACCGGTTCGTCGATGCGAGAGCCGAGCGGCGCGCCGTCTTCGCACATGGGTACCGACGGGCTCCGGCCTCCGTGTAGACCGCGGTGAGGACGTGCGGTGAGCCAAGCTGGAATCGGAGAAGGCGACGAGGGAAACCGCCGCGTCTTGAATCGGGAGCCCCGGTGAGGACTGACTCGGGCGGTGCTAGGCGGCGGCGTGGAGCCGGTCGGCCCGGCGTGGAGGGACAGGCGGGCAGCCCGACGGTGGGCGGGCGCTTCACAAACCTTGGCCATGAGAAGCGAGCAGTGAGGCGGGCCGGGGCTGAGAAGCCAACCCGATCTGCGATCATTGGCCCAGTCTGGCCAAGCTGGAGGCGGTAATTCTTTAGCCGGGTAGCCTTGTGGCGCGGGCGACCGAAAGTACCTGAGCGCCCGTGGGGAGGCCTTGGTGGCGGTGTGATGGCGGCCCGTCTGTTGGCGAGGAAGAGCCGTATGCCTGGACCGCGAAAGCACCAGATCGTTGAGGACCCCGCCATGGCCTCCGGGTTGTAGTTGGCGCGGCGTTGATGTAGGCGGCGGTTCAGTGGTGGGGGCGGTGGCGAGCGGTGGATGCGTGGGAGGAGATCAATGATCCCGTGGCGAGAAGGTGATGTGGCGGCGGTGGTGGTGGCGAGGCGGCGATGGCGATGGTGGTGGTGATGACATAGTCGAACCCGAGTGGATGATACCAAGGTGTTAGGAGCTAGGGTTTTACCTCGCCTAGGGCGAGACTACGGGAAGGAGGGAAAGTGGGCGAGATCGAGCTGGCCGGCCGGTGGCGAGGCGCCGCCCTGGGTTGGGGCGTGGCGGGCGCATGAGGAGGAGGCGGCTAGGGTTTAGGGTTAAGCTCCTCTGGGAGCCGCAATAGAATAGTCTTATTGCTTAATTACGAAAAGAGTCTTACTGACCTATATTTATAACCTAGATAACTTGCATAAGAATTAACCCAAGATAACTTGCATAAGAATTAACCTAGGATAACTTGTGGGCTAAGATGCCCGGTGGGCCTACGGCGGCCATAGACCTGGCCGGTCATAACATCATATATGGTAGGAAAAGAGTTCTGTGGTTATCACCTCATGACAAGTACCAGCATGACTTCAAATTCCAAAACAAATTAGCATAGTGCCAGATACACAACAAGTTTCCAGATTGCTGAATCTAATTACTGCTATTGTATGTTATCTAACCTGGTTTTACATGCATATCTTTTGAAAATAAAACATGGGTATAACCATGATCACATGCATCCTTTCATTTTATATATGTTTCTTTTCCAAGTTAGTTGTATTTTGGATAAATCCAGCCAACAGTGTTTAAACCTGAGAAAAACGAAAACAGATACATTGAAAAAGAAAGTAAACATGTAGGTGACCAAATTGTTCCACACCATATCTGGACCCATCTAAAAATGTACTTTGCCCTTTAGTGAGCAAAATAAATATATTTGCGGACTTAATAGGCAGAATGCATGGTATCTGGTTTCCATGGAACATTGTAACTTAAAAAACAACCGATAACCAAACAATGTGGAAGTACGTAATCGGATATATCGAGTAGTACCCTGAGAGATTTGTTCCCTACAACTCCTTTTGCTAGGCTGGATGCACCGAGAGGACCACCATAGTTGCCACTAGAATACATCGAATAGAGTGTACAATTAGTTAGTAAGATCGATTCAAACACAATGTCAACTGTTCACAGCTTGGTATGCATATTCGTTGTAGCATCACGGGTAAAGGCACTTAGGTTTGTGAGCGACTAACTTGAGATACAAACTCCGTAGCGTATTATTCTCAAGAAGTGCATCTGCAATACTTGCAAAACCCTGTTCCAAGACAAAAAAAAACAAGGATGCTATCATAATTCCTCAAGCATGCAATCATATAGTAAGCCCTTTCTCCTTTTGTGATTCAAGTGAATGTATTTGCTTCAATAGATATTTATACATACACTGTATTCTATTGTATTGTTGCTAAGCTGTACAATACGTATTGTTTTGTTCTTTTTCAGCAGATCTGAAATTGCTTTTGCCCCCTGAAAAAAGAAATTACATGTTACGTCACAAAAGGTAAACACACACACAAACACAGAGAGGGGGGGGGGGAGGGACAGAGAGAGAGAGAGAGAGAGAGAGAGAGAGAGAGAGAGAGGAAACCTCATCTCCGATATTTGTACTGTTCAGGAAGAGCTTCTGAATACCTACGTTTTCGATCAATATATCTGAAAGACACTGTAAGCATTCATGAGTGTTACATTCAGTGGGAATTATGCAAATATACTCAATTACTGTTCTGCATTTCTTAAAAAATTGCATGCCAAGGTCAGGTTTGCTGCTAATGAAATCAGACTTAAATATTTGAAACTAACATGAGGTGAAAACCTCCTAATAGGGATGGATGCGAACAATCATAAATCATAATGCAAATCAGATGACAGAATTATCATGCAACACTGGCCAGACAGGAAAAACAAGTCATAGTAAGTAACTGAAAAGCTATTTACTCTACAATTTCAGAGCACAAAATCAGAACATAAAATATGATTTGCATGGTATACAACAGACAAACTACAGAACAAAATGGAAGGCAGGGATGATAAATTGATAAGGTTGAGAAGACCTTAGCTCCTTCATCTCCAATCATATTTCCAGATAAATTGAGAGTCTTTAAAGCTGTGTTTATCTGGAGAATGCCATCGAAAGCTTCTATTCCCGCAGCTGTTATCGCATTACCCGAAAAGTCCACCTCTTCAGCACTCTGGGAACAAAGAAAACAACAAATGTTCACAAAGATATTAGGAAATCTGAAAGTGACATGTCTGCTACATTACATATCTAACCATGTTATAGGCTAAGATTCAAGCACTACATTAGATATCTAACCTTGTTATAGGCTAAGCTTTCTGCTAGAAAGAATAGTCCCTCATCCCCGAATTGACGGCCTGCCAAACAACTGGGCTATTAAAGAGAAAGGTAATATAGTACACTAGTTGTCTTACAAGAGCTTTAGCTCGCATTTGCTAGCAAAATATTTTAACTTCGGTTCTTCGAAATACCTGCCATGTTAACGGTTTTCAGTGTCCGAAGTTCCTTATAAAACTTGTTTAGATTTTTCTTCGACTCCTTTTGGGCTTTAATGCTTGTAGATGTTGACAAATTGGAGCCGGCAGCAAAGGACCATGTGACCCCAGAAGACGTAGGTTCTCCAGAATTCTGATCCTTTCTCTTTAGGGGGAGGAAATTCTCAACCACCTTCCAAATGACTGTCCTCTGAAACAGAGAATTAGTAGCCATTCCAGATACCAACTCTCAAAACAAGATGTACAACAACATGTGAGCAGATTATGAACTTTGCATCCTGTACAGCATACATCTGTAGTAAGGTCCCATTAAGATTAAGACTTTCATTTGGTACCATTGTGGAGGGCTAGTTCGAAGTTTGAATAAAAGGCTGGTTCGAAGATTGAATAAAAGACAATCTGGCCAAGCGCAATTGGAATGGCAACAAAAAGTGCTGTCGTTGCGATCAGGACGAAACAATTCAAGATCTTCTCTCTTTTGCCCCTCCGCTCGTCTCATATGGCAGATTATTTTTCTGGCCTTCAACCTATTTCCGCCAGCTAGTATCTTGAATATGTTTGGAAATTGGCTACCTGGGATAAATGGACAACTACAGGCTCAGGTGGCGTGCGTGCCTTATGTTGGGCTATGTGGCATTGTCGTGATGATATTATTTGTAACAAAAAAAACTTCCTGCAGGTTATTCATGTGGGCACACATAAGAACCGAATGTGGTGCTTACTGCAGCGTGTGGAGGCGTGGGATTCTCTAGTCTCGAAGAGCATCTCCAGCAGCTCCCCTATTCCAAAAAAAAAATCACGTATAGGGGAAATTGACAACAAAAACGCGCTCCAGCAGTTTCCCTGAACCCAATAAATTTTGACCACAATAGGGGAGCAATGTCCTGGTCCAGCAATAGGATTACTGATGCATCAGTTGTATACTACCTCCATCCGGGTTTATTAGTCACCAATGTATTTTGGGCCAAAGTTTGACCACATATTTTTGACTAGAAAAATGTTAATGCATGTCACCAAAAATTATGTTGTTGGATTCGTATTTGAATGTAGTTTCCAATGATATTATTGTCGCTACAGTTAACTTATATTTTACTAGTTAAATTTATGGTCAAAATATGACCCAAAATACAAGGACTAGTAAACCCGGACGGAGGTAGTATCATGCAATCATTCACGGTTGTGGTCTTTCTGAATCTGTCTTTCTTTGTTTTTGCTTGTATAAGCATCAAAAACTTTGCAATAAAGATGGTTGCGTGCATCAATCAATGCATAGGTCAGGCCGTCAGGGGCATTCACTCCTTTTCGGGGGAAATTTGTAACTAGGAAATCACGCCATCAACTGGTCAGTGGTCAACACTGTGCACGTACTCTAAGGAACACTAGGCATCAACAGTCAGAGTATTTCGTAGGAGATGTGCTCAGTAGGGAGCAGGGAACAGAGCATCTGCTCGTGATGATAAGATGACTGTTCGACTATTATAAGTTGGAAATTGGAAGAGAAAGCATAGAGAGGAAACAGTCAGGCTATACCAAAGCTCAGCGCGAGCAACGCCCCAGCCGGGACGATGTAGCGAGTGATGCCCCCCGCTCCCGCACCCAAGGGGCGCGCGACGGGCTCCCCTTGCTCCTCGCGGTAGGCTCTCCGGCGCGCGCCCCCGCGTCCGACCCCGGGGGGCTTGTCCTGGCTGTGAATTCCGTCGAACGCCTCGGGCGCAGCACGCGGCGCCACGCTCCACCGGCGGGCGCGCGGCGGCAGGGAGGGGAGGCGCCGAGGCAGAAGCTTCGGGCCGGAGGAGGCGCAGCGCCTATGGGAGGAGGAGGAGGAGGGCGCGACGAGGGAGGGCTTGAGGGGGCGGGCGGAGGAGAGGAGGAGGGAGGACTCCATTGGATGCGGATGGTGTCCGCCGGAGATGTGGACGGGGTTTTGGGAGGGGAGAGAGCTTTTCTTTCCGGGGCAGGAGAGGGTAAGGTTGTGGATTACGCCGGGTCAGGTTTCGAATTTTACCCGGTCTCGCTACTGAACTGCGACATGATAGGCCCTGTCAAAAATCTGCTGTGGAAAAACAATTATGGAAAAATTTAATGTAAAAAAGATGTACTGTAGGTTATTTGGTAAACCAGCTGATACAGCTTTTTAAGATTTTGGCCTGTAGCGGAATCAGATTTTGAAAAGCACGTCCTGAGCTGCTTCCGCTTTTGATTCAGATTTTGGCAGCGGATTTCTGAAATCGGATTCTGCTGGGTTCGCCCTTTGATTCAGATTCTGCTGCGCGGCAGCGGAATCCATCGATAAAAGTTGAACCAAACAGGGTCAGAGCCTAGGAGTAACTCTGTGTGTTGTCTCCTAAATTTAACTCTTCAAAATTTGGGAGTTTAAATTTTTGTGCACTTGGTGATTCGATTAGGGCGTGTTTGGTTGTCTGCGTATGGCCTAGCCTGGCCCGTGCGGGAAGAACTTGGCCCGTTTGGTTACCTGTGTTTACTGTGCGCCCCGCATGGCATGGAACTTAAAGCACGCCTGTGAGCCTGTGGAAATGCCCGAATCGACAAGAGCTCATGAGCCCGGTTCGGCGAGGCGAGGGACGGCGACGCGCTTTCTTTCCTCGTGCAATCATGGAGATGGCGCTGAAGCTCGCCAGCCGAAAAATCGGCGGGAGGATTTTGGCTCACCTCCCGCCGAGTCCACCCCTATTTAGCCCCCTCCCTCACCGCCCCAACTCCTGCCATCATTAATCCTCCGTTCGAGCTTTCCCGCCGACACGCATCGGCACTGACGAGCAAGTAACCAGCGCATCTTCATCAGCCGGCGGTCCACGGCGTCGGCGCTCCATCACCAGCCGACGTTGATTTTCTACGACCGTCCCCCCTCGTCCTCGAGCTGCAGCCATGGCCTCTGTGAGTTCAATCCACCTTTTTCTTTGTTTCTTCTAGCTAGATCTGAGCTGCAAGTAGGGTTTGATCTAGATGCGGTTGATTAGTGGTCTGATCTGTGAGCTCATATGGTTGATTGCTATGTTGCGGTTGCAATTTGTGGTAGGGCTAGATGTTCAAGCATGTGGTAGGCTAGATTAGTCGTACAGGTTGAAGTTGAACCGTGTGCTTGTGTTGATTCGTGCTTAGATCTGTGATTTGTAACTATTGGTGGTCCATTTATAGCATGTTGTTTGCTGTAGATGTATGTTCGTGCTCATAGATTGTCCGGTATGCTTAGTATGATAGTGATGAACCATGTGCTTAGTATGATAATGATGAAGCATGTGCTTGCTATGATAGTGATGAACGATGTTCATGTATGCTCCTGCTTTCATGGATTGTCTGGTATGTTGTGTGCTATGCTTATTGTCAATGCGTGCTACGATTGTAGGATATGACCACGCAGACGTAAGATCTTAGTCAGGCCCTTGTCCTGTCCGACAGCCAGTTTGCTCCATCGTTTGTCGATGACTCGCAGCCTATGTCCGAGATGGCACCTGATTTGAGGAGTTTGCGTCTGATTTCCTCTATGTGCCGGTAGTGCTCGTTGAGCCAACTCCTGTTGCTGCTGCCGCTGCACTCAAGGTAGCAACAGCAAAGGCAAAGAAGGATGATAGGTCGAACAACATGAAGTGGCAGTCGTTCATGTCCATGTTCGTATTGAACAAGATGTGTGAGCTCATCTTTAGTGGAGTTAGGACTGACAAGGGCTTCAAGGAGGTGCACTTGAACACCATTGCGAAGCAGGTGTTCGAGTTCTGTGGGCAAGAGGTGTCTGCCACCTAGGTGTACAACCACCTGAGGAAGTGGAGGGGTCGATGGATCCAAGTTTCCAAGCTGAGAGACCTTAGCGGCGCCTCATGGGATGAGAACACTTACTCCATAGTTCTGGAGGCAGAGCACTACGCCGATCATGTCGCGGTTAGCTCACAGCCCTCTTCCTTTTCATACTGTCCACCATTGCCTACTCCTAATCACAACTAACAACACTTGTGTTTCATTCTTAGGACCACCCAAGGGACGCTGAGTTTCTCAACACACACATACAGAACTATAGTCAGATGCAGCACATCTTCTCCTTTGGGCTGGCAACTGGGAAGCATGTCATGGGCTCGGGGGAGCCTCTTGGTTCTCCCATGCCAGACTTCCCTGGGACCCCGGACGTCGAGGTCCTTGATGGCCCTGATAAGCCCTTCGTGAAGCCCTTTGATACGTCTCCGTTGTATCTACTTTTCCAAACTATTTTTCCCTTATTTTGGACTCTAACTTGTATGATTTGAATGAAACTAACCCAGACTCACGCTGTTTTCAGCATAATTACCATGGTGTTATTTTTGTGCAGAATAAAAAGTTCTCGGAATGACCTGAAACTTCACGGAGATAAGTTTTGGATTTAATAAAAAATATTGGCGAAAGAATCAAGTGAAGGGGCCCCACACCCTGGCCACAAGGGTGGGGGCGCGCCCTCCGACCTTGTGGGCCCCCTGGACCTCCACCGACCTCAACTCCAACTCCATATATCCGCATTAGGGGAGAAAAAATCAGAGAGAAGGATTCATCGCATTTTATGATACAGAGCCGCCGCCAAGCCCTGTTCTTTCTCGGGAGGGCAGATCTGGAGTCCGTACGGGGCTCCGGAGAGGGGAATCCGTCGCCATCGTCATCATCAACCATCATCCATCACCAGTTTCATGATGCTCACCGTTGTGCGTTAGTATCCCATCGTAGGCTTGCTGGACCGTGAATCCGTGATGGTTGGATGAGAGTTACCATGTAATCGAGTTAGTTTTGTTAGGGTTTGATCCCTAGTATCCACTATGTTCTAAGATTGATGTTGTTATGACTTTGCTATGCTTAATGCTTGTCACTAGGCCCCGAGGGCCGATTTCAGATCTGGACCTATTATGTTTCCATGAATATATTTGTGTTCTTGATCCTATCTTGCAAGTCAATAGTCACCTACTACGTGTTATGATCCGGCAACCCTGGATTGACAACAATCGGGACCACTCCCGGTGATGACCGTAGTTTGAGGAGTTCATGTATTCACTAAGTGCTAATGCTTTGGTCCGGTACTCTATTAAAAGGAGGCCTTAATATCCCTTAGTTTCCAATAGGACCCCGCTGCCACGGAAGGGTAGGACAAAAGATGCCATGAAAGTTCTTTTCCATAAGCACGTATGACTATATTCGGAATACATGCCTACATTATATTGATGAATGATGTCTACTACGCAACCTTCTTCTTGTAGACGTTGTTGGGCCTCCAAGTGCAGAGGTTTGTAGGACAGTAGCAAATTTCCCTCAAGTGGATGACCTAAGGTTTATCAATCTGTGAGAGGCGTAGGATGAAGATGGTCTCTCTCAAGCAACCCTGCAACCAAATAACAAAAAGTCTCTTGTGTCCCCAACACACCTAATACAATGCTAAATTGTATAGGTGCACTAGTTCGGCGAAGAGATGGTGATACAAGTGCAATATGGATGGTAGATATGAGTATTTGTAATCTGAAAATATAAAAACAGCAAGGTAACTAATGATAAAAGTGAGCGAAAACGGTATTGCAATGCTTTGAAACAAGGCCTAGGGTTCATACTTTCACTAGTGCAAGTTATCTCACCAATAATAACATAACTGGATAATATAACTATCCCTCAACATGCAACAAAGAGTCACTCCAAAGTCACTAATAGAGGAGAACAAACGAAGAGATTATTGTAGGGTACGGAACCTGTTGGGGACACAACTACTGAGTGTGAACCGCCTTGGAGGGGCCGGTTTACCCTCGTCCATGATCCAGGCCCACGGAGGAGGCCCGGAGCCCAGAGGCGACTTAAGGTCCATTTATGTAAACCGCCTTAGTGTTGTAACTTGTGTTGTAAGACAAGAGAGAAGAGACCGAGCGGACACTTGTATGAGCCGGATTGGGACTCAGAGACCGCCAAGGCGTCAACCCGTGTATATAAGGGGACGACCCGTGGCGGATTAAGGACAGAGAATTCGAGGTCGAGGCGGTTATTGCTCCCTAGTCGCGAATCACATCAATCCCATCACAAACTAGACGTAGGCTTTTACCTTCATCGAAGGGGCCGAACTAGTATAACTCACGTGTCTTGTGTCCGCTTTAACCCCTCTAGGTTAACCCGTGCGATGGCCCTGCGACTAAGTCCTTTCACGAGGACATCTGCCGTGACAATTCCACGACAGTTGGCGCCCACCGTGGGGCTATCGCGCGACGGTTTGATGATCTTAGAGGGCAAGTTCGAAGGACTCAAAGGCTATGCTGTGGGCCGGATGACTAAGAGTCGTCGTGGCAAGCTCTACATCGACGATGCGGACTGGGGCCCCGAGGCCGGCTCGGTTGAGTATGGATACCGGGTCCCCTTTGGGGGCATACACGTGTTCATCGGCAAGATCGGCGAGCCAGGGCCTGGGCCGGACATCTGCACCGACCTCGTCGAGACGGCTGACTCGGCGAAGAAGAGTCCCGCCCTGGTTAAACCGCGAATCAAGCGTGCTTTTCGTGGGGTCGTCCATGGAAACTACAAGGGCGGATCAAGCATCCGGGCGACGAAACAGCTTGTCTACTCTGGCGACGAGTCATCCACGGAGAAACGGAGTCTCTACCAGCTCAAGATGGCGGATCGGGGCTGTTCCGACGGTGAGAGTATTCCGGACACCTTTGACCTACCCACCGGGTTGGAATTTTCATGGCGGTACTGGCGGTGCTTCACTCTTCGACCGCGACGCCCATCGTCGGCGGTTCAGCAGCGGTGGTGGCGACCGGGGAAGGAGGCCCCGTGCGCCCGCCGGCTCAAGTTCTATCAGAATTGTTTGACGCATTGGCTACGCTCATGGCGGAGGCCAACCCGGCGGATCAGGACCTACACAACGCAGAGATTGCGAGGGTAAAGGAACAGATCGCTAAAGCTAAAGCGGATCTGGCAGCCGCCGACGTGAGGATGGCGGCGGAACGGGCCGCTTTGGATCTGTGACTTATAGGCTCATCTTTGGATCGAGTGCATCACATGAAGTCATGAAAAGGAAGTACAGATCCGTTTGCCTTCGGTTTTCGAGGAAGAGAGCTCTTCAATACCCTGTAAGGCGAGGACGATAATCCGCCACCGGTGGTAAACCGCCGGAAGCACCCGGACGGCCGCCACGGTTCAGCCCGTGTGATAGATCCGCCTGCCATCACACCGGCGCACCCAGATCGTGCAGACACCTCCGGGTCACTACTCCAACCCGATGGATAACCTTGTCGCGCCGCAAAGACGATTGGAGGCGATTCCGATCGAGGGCGATTCACCGCAGCGGTAGAAACTTCGCCGGTCAAGGAGCTCCTCGAACGGCCCTGGCTCGCCAGGAAGCATATTCATACGATCGGGATCGGATCCACTCCACCCCCGCCTAAGCCGGAGTTATAGCCGGGCGCAGCGGATGAACCGGCCGTGTCAAGCAACGCCAGCGACGGTCCGCCTCGAGGCAACAACCCGGTGGTGGCTTCGAAGACGCTCAAGTGGTGGTGGACCGGTCGAGAACCTGTGAGGAGGCCGAGTTGGCAGCGCAACATGAGGACCAGCGGCCCGCGCCGGTTCGTCCGGCCATCTTCGAACAGGGGGTCACGTCTGGATCATTGGGGGTGCCTTGTCTCGTCCCCGCGATTCAAGTTGTCAGAAATTCGGTCCATTTTTAATCCGGCGATTTTGTTCCGGTTTGATTTTTCTGTTAACATCCCATTATGGAGTAACAGGGGGCTTATCATGCCCGACCACGGTTTACACGGTAAACCGCATTTTGAGCAGGAGTTATGTTCTCCTTGGCGGTAATGGTTTCTAAACCTCCGCCTCAAGATTGGCTAAGCCAACTGAGTGCCCGACGTTGGCAGGTATTTTTATATCGTAGCGTTTGGTCATATACATCCTTATTTTCTTATATAAATATATGGGCATCGCAAGCTGGCTGGCGATACAAACCGCCGTGGCGGGTTAAAGAATTTGTGATTGCAGGCAAAATAAGTTGAGGGTTCATCACTCCACAAAGACGCGACCACCATGCAAAAGGTTACAGACTGAGGTTGTAAAGGCATTGTTCAAAACAAAGTGCTGACTATCCTATTACAAAGCCTTTTAAGGCCCGGTGTTTCATGTGGTGTTATGCATTGAAGCTCCGGAGGCGTCACCTGGCTTGACGGATTACGCTTCTTCGCCGGGTTGACGTGAGGTAGAGGGGGCGCCTGGCGTCGGTTCAACTTCTTCTTCTTCCTCACCCAAAGCCCGGAAGTCATTGGTAGACCAGTCAATCCGGGTTAAGGCACGAAGACGGCTTCTTCACTTATCGGCTCAGCCGGATCAACGTCGGGGCATAAGTGTGCTTACGGATTGGAGGAACAAGGCTACGCACTTCAGGGATGGCAAACTCCACCCGTTTGTTGTTTGCGTCATAAAAGAGCGGTGAACCGCCAGTTGGCTTCACCGCTTGCCGATTGACTTCGCCAACGGACGCATCTCCTTTGTTATCCGTTTGAGCGTCGTTATCAAAGGCCTCACCGTTTTCTTGAGCTGGGAAACCTTTGGCTATGTCCGCGGATCAAGATCTCGCTATCCACGCCTTGGCGCGAGTCGGAAACGATGAGGGTGCCGGCCCGGCCGCGGATCGCTTCAACTCTTCAAGCTGCCGGAACCATGGACACCGGTCGATGTCTCTCTGATCGAGGGGCGGCGCCCGTGTTGTCGTATGATGTGGCACATATGACTCGCTGGGCGCCGGTATACAACTGCTCAATCAACGTATAAGCAGCCTTGAGTTTTTTCCGCACATCAGAGCCCATATGCGCAATACGCTTGCCTGCACCGGTTTCAGATAACTCGGGTTAAACCGGCGGAAATATCAAAATTGAGATAATCTGTGCAAATTTTCTTACCAAAGATAGCAGAGGTCATAGCATGTACTTGGCGCTTGAGTCCGGTAAGCTCTTCAGTCACCGGTTTAAGGGCTGCCTCAGCTTCTTCCGCCCGCTTTATTAAACCGGCTTTCTCGGTGTCGATTGACCCGCTTCGGATTTATGCCACTCCTTCACTGTTCCATAGTGGTCGTGGCAGTTTTTAACTCATCCTTGGCTTTGGTGGCTTACGCCATTTGGGTTTCAGATTGGCTCGAAGGTCCTTGAGTTGCCTTGATTTCTTTGGTATATTTCATTCTGATAACAAAGGGAGCATGTTAGTTGTTTCATTATACAAGTCCCAAGCTCAATACAAGTATTCAACTTGGCACTTGGGGGCTAATGGCTAGTTGATCTCAGTTTGCTATGAGGAGACACACCTTAAGTCCCGGTTTAACTTTGCAAAGTTAAACCGACCCTTGGGGGCTACTATACAGTCAAAGTACAAGAAAGGTCAACTCATTACCTCATAGCGGTCCTTCATGCGATTTACCAGACCGGCTTCAAAGTCACGGCTTGTGTAAAGCCGGTTCAGAAAGCCGGAATGAAGTTCTTGGGCAGAGAAGTTGTCGTAAGCCGACAGATCAGTCTTCCCCTTGTCTTTGTTCATAATAGTGGAACCTTCCTTGATGCTGTGCTTTGCTAAAGCGACCGGTTGGCTAGGAGCAGTGTAGCCAGTGCCTGTCACAATAACATCGTCATTTTCGGCGGTTTTCCTTGGGCTTGATGTCTTCTTGCTCTGGCTCGGCGGATCAACAATCACGACCCGCTCTGTGGGCCGGGTTTGATGGAAGCAGTCGCGAGGTTTCCACTTGGACCTCGGTTCAACTTCCGGCGGGTCGCCAGATCGTCTTTGTACAACTCGCCAGAGCTATCTTTGGCGGCCGTGGATTTTCGTGGGTTTGTTCTGGGGTCTTTCCGGTCAGACATCCATGATGGGGTCAAGGGTTTTCGCTTTCTTACTCAAGCGAGCCTTGGTGCTGCAATATTAGTAATGGAATTAAGACAAATTGGACAAAGCAATTGTAAACCGAATTGACGGGACAAATTGCGTACCCTGCAAAGCAACTTTAAGCGGAGGCGATTGCGTGGTTGATGAACCGCCGGACGAACCGGAAGAGGCACGATAATTTGGGTCGAGATGGATTGAGAGGACATCGGAAAAAAACCCTTTAAGGGATAACGCCAGGAGAGCAAGTCACCTGGACGACGCTTCCGGGTTGGTGTGTCCGGTAAATCGGACGAGGTAATCCGTTGGCCACTATCTTGCCGGGTCGATGCGGCGCTCTTGACTTCTTGTGTCTTCAAAGAAAGGTTTGGATTTAAGTAAGCACAGGAATGATATTTTTTCACTTTCCGGACGGCGTGCCGAATTCTTTTAACCGGCACAAGGTCGGATTCGGAAGAAAGAAAGATTACCTCAACAGGGTCGGCATGGCTGGCTTCAGCGTCATCCTGGGAAGTAAAGTTGTCAGTAAAAGGAATACAAAGGGACAAATCATAAGCAAGAATGAACACAAAGCGGGAAGCCAGTTTACGGCGGCTCCCTCGTAAGAATGTCAATTTTTACCTCAGCCTCTGATTCTTCGTCCTCTGGCGGATTAGAGGACTCGGCGGCTTTCTTCTTGCCTGCTTTCTTGGTGGCCTTGGACTTTACACGCGGCGCCCGAACCGGTTTAGTACGTTTCCAGAAGGAGCTGTCAGCCTGAGAAGTAACAAGGATTAATGCATATCAACAAAGTATTAAGGACCCAAGAACGGTGAATAGAGCTTTACCGCCGGCGGTTTGTTGGCAACACAGAATGGAGCCAACCCGGTTAGGCTGCAGACGGAGATCGGTTCATCAAGCATCTTCTTTACAATCTCTGTAACCTCAAGTTCAGTTATGGGCGATTCAGGAGCGTCTTTGAGGGTCTTTGAGGCTGCCGGTGTACTCATGCATCAATCCGGGCCGGCGGCTTAGCGGCAAGACGCCCCAAGAAACCCAACACCGCACAAGGTCCACGCCGGTTAAGCCATTGGCCATTAGAGCCCGGAGCTTGATTATTTGAGGCGTGAAGTTCTTCCGTTCCGCGGCGGTTAAGCGTGCAGGCAGCGGATCTTTGATTCTTGTCGAAGTGAGGACGATAACCCGGCAAGGGGTTCTCGTTAAGGCGAGCAGGTGTTCGGTAGTAGAACCAGGTTTGGTTCCAATCCTTTGGATGGCTGTGGTGTTTGGCGTGAGGAAAATCCACTTCCTTCCTCTTTTTGGATTGAAACGCCGCTTGATTACGTGTTCGGACCATCAGAAAATTCGGTACGGCGGTTCAAGTGGAAAAAATCCCGGAACAGCTCCACAGATGGTTCTTCCTGAAGATAGACTTCACAGAAGACTTGGAAGTTGCATATGTTTGACACAGAGTTTGGACCGATATCCTGCGGATGGAGCTTCAAACTTGCCAGGACGTCCCGGAAAAATTTTGAACCGGGCGGGCAGAATCCCAGTCTAAGTGCTGCATAAACACGATTACTTCTCCCGCTCGCGGCTCGGGAGGAAATTCGCCTTCCGGAACACGCCAATGGAGGACACTTTTTGGAGCCAAACCGCCAGTGGTGACATAGCCGTTCGATGCGTTTGGTGATTTTGGACCGGACCCAATTGCAAGGCGAGAATTGAGGAGCCATTCCTAAGACTAAGCTGCGAAAGAAAGGAAGAGACGGTTTACCATTAAACGGTTCAGGCATATCATACATTGTTAAACCGGTGATTCAGCATCCGCTTCCGTTCAGTTTAGCGAGGACTAATGGAGTGACGGATTAGCTATCGAAAGTTAAACCGCCGAAAAAGGCAGAGTTGAAAAATCTACTAAGTATGGACAGAAACAGTTTTCACATGCAAATGGAGGTAATCGAGATCTACCGAAGCTCTAGTAAGAAAAGCTTTACGACCTATGCAAACCTTCATAAAGAGCAGGAGGGTTTGGGTATTCTACACTCGAGGATCTGAACAAAGGGAAAGATGCGTAAAGAGGTAATTGGACGGCGGGGCAGCCACCTACACAGGATGTACGGTACGGCTGAGTTGTACGGCCATGGCGGAGCAGGGTATGAAGAACTGATACGAGCACCTATGAACTATGAGATGAACAGGGTTTTCAGATGGGATCTAGGGCTTGAGAGGAACCTTACCCGACGAGCGGAAACCGCGGAGGAGCGCCGAAAACTCGACACGATCAGGTTGATGCAATGCCCGGCGTTGAAGCGTCGTTTGAAGGTCGGGGGCGATGGCGGAGCTTCAAGGGCTGGAGCGTTGCGAGGAAGGAGAAGAGCGGAAGAAGAAGAAGAGAAAGAGGTGACCGGTCTATTTATAAGGGACCGGAGCAATCAACGGGCGTGAGAATCGAGGAGTCAAAAGCGGCGGACGGTGCAGCGGCCGCCTCGATTTCCGGGATAGCATTAAATGAAGGGAATCTTACTGTTTGGATTTCTTTATTAAAGATGACGTCAAGGTGCCCTGACATGGAAATCGGAGGGTGACGTCACGGCGGTTCAAGCGGATGGCGGTTTACAAAATATTAAAGGAGATCAAGAGTTTCCTGAAGATGTTGAAGATTAACCTGAACCGGTTCAAGTCAATCTGGGGCCTAATGTTGGGGACACAACTACTGAGTGTGAACCGCCTTGGAGGGGCCGGTTTACCCTCGTCCATGATCCAGGTCCACGGAGGAGGCCCGGAGCCCAGAGGCGACTTAAGGTCCATTTATGTAAACCGCCTTAGTGTTGTAACTTGTGTTGTAAGACAAGAGAGAAGAGACCGAGCCGGACACTTGTATGAGCCCGATCGGGACTCTGTAGACCGGCCAAGGTCAACCCGTATATAAGGGGACGACCCGTGGCGGATTAAGGACAGAGAATTCAAGGTCGAGGCGGTTATTGCTCCCTAGTCGCGAATCACATCAATCCCATCACAAACTAGACGTAGGCTTTTACCTTCATCGAAGGGGCCGAACTAGTATAACTCACGTGTCTTGTGTCCGCTTTAACCCCTCTAGGTTAACCCGTGCGATGGCCCTGCGACTAAGTCCTTTCACGAGGACATCTGCAGTGACAATTCCACGACAGAACCACCTCAAAGTTATCCTTTCTGATTGATCTATTCAAGAGTCTGTAGTAAAGTAACACGAAGCTATTATTTTCGTCGATCGATCCTAGAGTTCGTACTAGAATAACACCTTAAGACACAAATCAACCAAAACCCTAATGTCACCTAGATACTCCAATGTCACCTCAAGTATCTGTGGGTATGATTATACGATATGCATCACACAATCTCAGATTCATCTATTCAAACCAACACAAAGTACTTCAAAGAGTGCCCTCAAGTTTCTACCGGGAGAGTTAAGATTTAAAACGTGTGCCAACCCCTATGCATAAGTTCACAAGGTCACTGAACCCGCAAGTTGATCACCAAAACATACATCAAGTAGATCACGTGAATATCCCATTGTCACCACAGATAAGCACATGCAAGACATACATCAAGTGTTCTCAAATCCTTAAAGACTCGATCCGATAAGATAACTTCAAAGGGAATACTCAAGCCATTATAAGAGAGTAGATGTGAAGAACCATCAAAAGATCCAAATATAATACCTAATCTCGCGATACATCTAGATAGTGCCTATTCAAGAACACGAGAGAGAGAGAGAGAGAGAGAGAGATCAAACACATAGCTATCGGTACATACCCTCGGCCCCGAGGGTGAACTACTCCCTCCTCATCATGGAGAGCACCATGATGAAGATGGCCACAGTGATGGATCCCTCCGGCAGGTGCGAACAGGGTCCCGATTGGTTTTTGGTGGCTACAGAGGCTTGCGGCGGCGGAACTCCGATCTAGGTTATTTTCTAGAGGTTTCTGTATATATAAGAGGTTTTGGCATCGAGAACAAGTCAGGGGGTCTCCGGGCTGTCCACGAGGTAGGGGACGCGCCCAGGGGGGTGGATGGGCCTCCCACCCTCGTGGGCAGCCCGTGACTCTTCTGGCCCAACTCTTTTACTCCATGGCCTTCTTCTGGTCCAAAAATAAGCTCCGTCAAGTTTCAGGTCAATTGGACTCCGTTTGGTTTTCCTTTTCTGCGGTACTCAAAAACAAGGAAAAATGTAAAGCGCACCTTGGGCTCTAGGTTAATAGGTTAGTCCCAAAAATCATATAAAATAGCATATAAATGCATATAAAACATCCTAGAAGGATAATATAATAGCATGAATACTTCATAAATTATAGATACGTTGGAGACATATCAATGAACGGGAGCTAGTTCTGTGTCACCCTATGTTATAACCGTTGCATCATGAATGCCATCCGACATAATTATCCATCATTGATCCATTGCCTACGAGCTTTTCACAAATTGATCTTTTCTTCGTTACTTTTCCGCTGCTACTGTTACAATCGTTACAAAACTACTACTGTTACTTTTGCCACCGTTACCGCTACTTCCATACTACTTTGCCACTAAATATTTTGCTGCAGATATTAAGTCTTTCAGGTGTGGTTGAATTGACAACTCAGCTGCTAATATTTGAGAATATTCTTTGGCTCCCCTTGTGTCGAATCAATAAATTTGGGTTGAATACTCTACCCTTGAAAACGGTTGCGATCCTCTGTACTTGTGGGTTATCAAGACCTTTTTCTGGCGTCGTTGCCGGGGAGTATAACTCTATTCTCTGAGTCACTTGGGATTTATATCTGTTGATCACTATGAGGAATCTGAAAGTAAGAACTAAGATTTTTCCCTCAACTACGAGGGAAGGTAAGGAACTGCCATCTAGCTCTGCACTTGATTCTCCTTTTGTTTTATGTAAACTTGTGACACCTACACCTGCTATTGATTCTGATATGTCGCATGTTATTGATGATGCTAGTTCTGCTATGCATGATACTTATGATGAAACTACTTCTCTGCTTGATAATACTGTGCTACTTGGTGAATTTCTTGATGAACAACTTGCTAGGGTTAGAGAGAATGAAATTACTGAAACTGATGATATTATTGAAATTGATGATTATGATTCTCCCCCTAGATATGAATTACTCACAGCTCGAGGGTTATGTTATGGATGAAGAAACTGCTAGAGACTTCTTTGCTTGCAATGATAGAGAAGATCTTAAGAAATTGTTAGTTAAGCTGAAAGAAAAATCCTTGAATGCTAGAATGAAATATGATCCCGCTTTTGCTATTTCACCTATCTTTGTTACTAATAAGGATTATGAATTCTCTATCGATCCTGAGTTAATTACTTTGGTTGAATCTGATTCTTTTCATGGTTATGAATCTGAAACTGTTGTGGCACATCTTACTAAACTAAATGATATAGCCACCCTATTTGCTCATGAGGAAAAAATTTGCTATTACTATATTCTTAAATTGTTTTCTTTCTCATTAAAGGGTTATGCTAAGATATGGTTTAATTCTCTTGCTCCTGGTTGTGTGTGTAGTCCCCAGGATATGATTTACTACCACTAGTAGAATGTCCGTGCATTGCCACGGGCTTTTGAAATATTTTGCTGAAGTTATATAAACATAATGCATGTTAAATTTCACATTTAGAGAAAAGATAGCTGGGCATAATTGGGTAATAATTGAAGTCCACTTCACTTGCAATGTAAATTGATTAAAATAGCAATTTGACGATGTATACATATAGAGCAATTATCTAACTAAAAATATGTTACAAATTAAAATTTACTTGATGCACTTAAGAAATTATCTCATAATCAGGAATATTGTCTATCAGTTTTTTTAGCTTACTTGCCTAGCCTTATTCTGACCTCAGCTACTCTCTCACCACAACCAGCCCTCTCACTCTCTCACCCCATGCACCCCTCACTTTATGTGTTCCTATGCCGACAAGGCTGACAATACATAGACGATGAAAGTGACCATCATGAACTACATTATTCCTCATCTCTTCACCCAAATAGATCTTTCTAATATAGCTCCACCAATTTCTTCTATTTTTCGTGATTGCTCGGGATGGATGGTGCAAACGAAATGCTGTAACATGATGTGTCGGCATCCCTCTAAACACTACCACCATCTCCGCCACCTGAGATATCCTGTACCCTACCTTCAAATCCGTTAATCCCCTGCCCCTTCTCATCCAACGATGACCCGCCTTCAGTTCTTCGTCTTCGTCCCGTAGTCACGGACTTTTTTATTAGACACTCTGTCGACCCACCCGCCTCTCCCTGCCTAAGCACATGCCACCACCACCCTACAGCGGCGAGTGTTGCCACACGTCGCCACTTGCTCAAGTCACCACCTCTGTCAACGCTGACGCCAGTCGTCCCTCTAAAATCTACCACCATCTTTTGTGCCCACGACCTCCCGCACCCTGCACTCGAGACTGCGAACCCCTTGCCTCTCCTCCGCCACCAACACCCACTGCTTCTACTACTCTTCTTCCTCCCTCTTCATACTTTTTTCTCTGTCGACTCTATTGACCTGCCCACCTCTACCTACGAAACCACTTTCCACCACCATCAACAGTCAGCAAATGTTGTCACACACTACTACCTCCCTCTACTCGAGTTGCCGCCTCTACCGCCGCCCAACCCTCTAAACAGTGTCACAATCTCTAGCACTCGTGACCTTCTGCACCACAATATATCAATGCTTGGCCATATATGAAGATAAATGAAGGATCAAGATGGTTCTCTGAAGAAGTCATACCATCTCTTGTCACACATCATGTTCATAGATCGTAGGCATACTCTCTTCTCTCAACTTCATTATCATCTGACTACAAAATCTAACACTCATGTTACGAATAGTCAAGAGAATAAATTAATTTCAAGAACATGTCATGGGTGAATTATTTGGGTCCATACTTCAAAATAATAATCAGTTATGCCTGAGAGATATTTGGCAGGTTACACCGAATGCCATGTAGAAGCGATACCCAATTTGAATGGATGCATCGTCTTTCGAGTCCGATAAATATCATTGGCATGCAAACTTGAGATACTTTGCCATCACCTGCGTTAAGTAAGGCGCCTCTCCGCTGCAAGAAAGAGGCGGGCTTCAGAATCAGATCAATAAAATAAGTGAGATCCGAGATTTCTGGAATCGATGTATGGGCGCAAGAAATTTTTTGTCGGAAGATATTGATTAGGTGGGATATAACCTCCTACCGTATGGCAAGAAAAATCGGTAATAAAAACCAGATCCGAAAGGTGTGCTTTCTTTGGATACAAATCAGTGTGGTTGATGCTTGACATACTTTTTTTAAAAGTTGGCAAGAAATCGGTGTGAGCGAGAGGTCGCGCGAGAGGGTCGAGCGAACGAACTATGTATGGGCCCCCATATTTTTGTAAATAAAGAGATAAAAACCAATGAGAGGTAAGACAAAAAAACAGACGAAAAAAACATGGAGGCAAGGCTACCAAGTCATACATTAGGAGTAGAGAAACAGGAATGGATCCGGAAGGAGATCGAGGTGGATGGGAAAAGAATCATTTCCAGCCCATTTGTAATGTGTTTGGTCGGAGAACGGACTAAAATGATCCCTTAAAGATCAATCTAGCAGGACCTAACAAGGAATCGAGTGCTTACTCAGAGTACCAAACTTCTCCACTTAATAAAATATCCATATCTTGACCAGACTGCATATATAGACATAAAACTAACAGGACAAAATAATTCAGTCATACACGCAAGATAAAATTGGCAGCCAACTGCATTTTCATTTCAAATAGCACTTGGTATCTACATGGACCAGATGACTGGAAAAAGGTTTGCTAACTGTCCTGAAAATGCACACCCGTCAGACCATTGGACATATGAAAACTACCAAGTGGAAATATATATTTGAATAATTTTTGAGTGCACAGATTAATGGGAAAGAATGTCACTTTCAGCGATGAAGACATGATGGTGTTCATGTTTCAAAATTAAGCTAAAGAACACCAATAATGTTTCTACCTAGAAATAAGATGAGAAAGTAAATTAATGATCAAAAAGCTTAACTGAAAGCTATACACGTTCTCTCCTAGCAAGTATATACATGTAATTAATGGTCATATCTACCATTGTTCAGATATAACATATATGCAGCTATATATACATGTTCTCTCAAGGCATTTATACATGTATTGGTCAAATAAATAATATGTTATTCAGAGAGTAAATATTAAGTGTAACCTTCTAGCCATCTTTGAGTTGCTCACCATTAGCAAGGAAAGTGGAAGGTCTTTTGCTTAGAGTTTGGCGATGGCAAAGTGGAGGAACTTCTTCATTGAATATCTGCTATGTCTGAATGGGGGCTGATATGCCTGTCCTATAGGATAATCTCCTTGTACGGGACATAACCCTTATAGATAATCTCCATGTACAGTCCTATAGATGGAACAAATTCGGCAGAATATAAGTGAAAGCAGTTTGATGTAGACGGGAACTTCACGTTGCTTTTTCTCCCGCCTACAACAAAAGAAATTAACAGAATCAAAACGAATTTAATGCACACACGTGAAGATGCATATCTATATTTTCTTCTCTTGTTCTTTAAAATCAGATAGCCATATATTTCTTTAGAATCAGACTAAACTCTATGTACTATTACACGCAAGTCGTGGCAATGGAAAACATAGACACGATGCGTCAGAGAAACACTTTGACATCCTCCTTCATGATTTTGAACACATAGACCTGGTCTTTGTTTTCAGAAATGAGCTGCTAGACAGGTGACCAATCTCTAGTTGTCTATAGCCCAACCCGATGAAAACGAGAAAACAAATTAGATGATCTCGAACGAACGGATCCATTGCAACATCTAAGCGCACTACTTGCCATGGAGGCCGCCGCATGTATTGCTTTCTAGCAGGTCGGCACAAAAGAAGATCATGGATGGTCGCCGCTGCTGCTACACAAACAAGATGTGGTCATCGTGGTAGATGTTGGAGGGGGCCAATGGATAGAGAGGACCAAGACGTCGTGCTTGAGTGATTCGATGGGAGGAAGGCGTGGTAATCGTCGTGCCGGTTGTCCTCCATGCCCTCGCCCTCCGACGAGTAGTGAATGCCCGTCTCCCTCCACCGCCACCTCCACCTCCATCTCCTTATATGTATGCCGACGACTTCACGACCCACGGCTCGCCATCGGATCCTCGGGTATTGCAGGAACCTCCAAAGACCCACCAACGCATACATATTCCTCCTACAATGTGCCCATGTATTGCAACGGGAAAAACAATCGTAAAACAATTCATGGATGGGCAGTGGACATGATGAACTTGTACTACTTGCGTTGCATCATCAATCAATTTGTACTATCATTAAAAAGTGTCACAACCTTTGGCATCAATAGCTGCATAGCATTAATCATTCTAGCGAAATCATGGAATTTGAAATGGATTTGATTTCCACAACATGAATTTAAAATTCAACCAAGAGAGTTATGTTTTTTTGGTGTATACATTTCAGTTGTGTCCCCATAATCAAAATATACTACAGATTTTCAGTCAAATGACATTGTTTCATTATTTAAATAAAACCATTTCAAAGTTGTGCCTCTATGAGTTTTGAGCCATGCTCTTACGTATTTTTGTGCAACTACGCGATGATAGTATAAAATGAAAAACATGCCAAATCTGGGTCAGAAGAGTGCAAGAAGGCACCTGCCAATAGCAGTGGACCATTTACTGTCGATGAAATCTGGAGCGGGGCCACTTAACACGATGCATTGCAGACTTCCTCATCAAATCCATTTCAACTCCTGCAGTGATAACCAGAAATATTAATATAAATAATTAAAATGCGGATAGAGGACATATTATGCGTCAATCATGAACAGCTTTGTTGCCGTAAGATCATGTATTGCCGTACTCAAGGCATGCTAGGTCTCCCATTGAAGAATGTAGCTATCAATTGCCACCGAGAACTACAAGTATCCTGTAGTTGTGCATGGTAAGCTTCTTGAAAAGAATAACTCAATGCAAGCTTATTCTTGAGATGGATTATGCAAAACTCACCTCCATCCATGTTATGTGAGATAAATTCTAGCGTAACTTGTGTTACTTCCATTGCATCATCAATGAATTTGCACTATCCTAAGAAATTATATGTATCACAGTCTTTGGCATGAACCACGCTGAACTACAATGCTCTTATCCTCTCTACTCTTTGTTCAATACTTATCTCTTTTTTCTTATCTAAATTGAAAAATAAATGTCACCATGGTGATAAACATTTATGCTAGAGCCACAGAATTTAATACCTATATCTTTTTGTCTATCTACAATGCAATATTACGAAAGGCATAACTTCAAAAATTAAACAACGACAATTCAGTAAACACATCATTTGTCTAAATATAATGATGTTCGAAGTTAGAATATAGGGACGAAAGTCCTGCCTGAAGAACCGTCATCACAAGTTCAACAAACATACCACACACCATAACTTTCTGAAAAGGTACAATCTCTAGCCCATTAAGCATATTTTAGCAGAAAGTAATGGAAGCACTAACAAAACTAATTTAAAAAAGGTAAGATTGGGATCGAAAGGGTGTAGCTTATGAAGATCATTCCTTTTTCTTGACTACAGTGTGGTCCTAAACTTCCGATCATCACGGTTGCAAAGATGCATAACAGAGAAGATTAGACTTGATCAGATTTTGAACTGATTTTCAGTAATCTTCCTGTGTCGTAGGGTACCATGTTCCCTTGAAACTAATATCAACAAAATAATTTTCTTACCCAGTCTTGAGGAACATAATAAAGATACACATAGGGGATTAATATAGAGTAATCCAAAAGAAGAACTAATCAATTGAAAGGTATCCAGATCGTATGAGGAATGAAACAACACCTTCATTAACATGTCATACGAGGATGAACCAATCTAACAATAGTCAAATAAATAGAGGAGCAGGCATACCCGAACTCCACTGCGGAAAGAGTGGTTGATTACTTTTCATGCTTATTCCCCAATAGGTATTTTTATCAGATGGATCAACCCGCCATTCTTGGTATGGTTTGTGGCACAGGATGGTGGCGTCGCACTCCTGCAATTGACATGTGGTTAAAGTATGATCAGCAGCTACATTCACCTCAACATAACTCAGAAGAAAAATCCCCACAAAATAAAATTCAAAAGGCAGGTAATAATTGATAGAAACCTAGATCAAACAGAGTAAGAAATACCTTAGATTAAGCATTCATGATTTGATTTTGCAGTAAAAATCATAATTTGGTCAGAAAATAAAATACCTAAGACTCTCATTGTATGGGATTTAATAATATGTCATGCTTGTATCCTAAATTCAGCACCAAAGGATATGTTCTTAGATTTTAAATCACCACAATCATGTGAAAAGAAATAATCATTGCTATCTATTTTCATTAGGCATTACCCCAAACACAAGGTGAGCAAGTCCAACAGGTAGATGGAGGGATGGCTCGAATGGGGCAGAGGAGAAAAGGGCACGTTGCAAAAGTTTGTTATCAAGTGAGGCGGAGCAATGCTTGCAGCTAGCTATCTATTTTATACTCGATATGTCATTGACAACCAAGTGAAGCTACTGCAACTTGTAAGGTGCACGCATGGTGGGTGTCTTGCCATGGTTGCAGCAATGCTAATCTTTCCCTATGTCGCGGTCCATACTGGGGAAACAAATAACCTGCATACTAATCATGAACATACTCAGAAAATGCATGCAAGGACTGAATATGGAAGTAAAAAATTGTCGACCTTGCGCCACTGCTACTGCATCATTGCAACAATAAGAATTTACACCCACATCTTGTAGAAAGAAATCTGCACACAACATTAGCTACCAAAATTAAGTACCTTTAGCGGTCATCTCTCACATAAAATTTTATCCCGTTTTTCAGCTTTTCTGCACAATCATCTGCAGAGAAACAACCATAGAGTAGATCTTTTCTTTAAGCATTACCAAATCTCCTCATTCATCTGAAAAGAAATAAAATTTTGCATAGCTATTTTATTCAAGCATTACCTCAAACACATGAGTAGGTCCAAGTGTCCAACAGGTAGACCCAAGGGGGATGACTGAATATTTCATAATCGTCATGTCATCCAAGGTGAAGTGAGGCTGCTTTGCTCAGTATACTCTGGCGCATGGTGGGTGTCCTGCCGTGGTTGCAGCAACACCGATATTTCCCTCGCGTGGGGCCGCAATTCCGGCTCTCGGATGGCCGGCGAGCCACCGGCGAGCAGCAGCCTCACTTCACCTTATTATCCTCACACTACAAAACACTATTATGCTCACTAAGTTTAAAATACTTTATTCAGGTTAATTTTATTTGCAAACCTAAAAAATGATATTCTGATTTGCACAATATTAACACATGTCACGATTAAGAAAAAACAAAACCTTTGATGACCATGCCACTTGAATTGCATAATTGCTCCATTCAATGTTTTCTCCTTCCAAAATACAAGAATTTCAAGTTATATGACATGTACCAAGAGAATAACATGTCTAACAGGAATTATCTGTTATTGTAGATTTGACAAATCTGGAAGGCTATGAAACTTTGTTCTAGTTGATCATTAAGCACCAAGTTTAGCACCAGGTGATTGATACCTGCCAAAACAAAGGCTTAAATTGTAGGGAAAGGCAGACCTGGTATATCCATGTGAGTTTAGATGATGTATAGCTCATTGTGGAAACTTGAACCGCTTTTGATTAATACTCTCTGTCTCAATAAATGTGAGAAGCACGCGTGGTCCTGAACCTGGAAATAAAACATGGAAACCTATCATCATACATTTCTAAAAATAAAATTGATCGTAATAAAGATTGTCGTACACGCCAAATACCATGCCCCACCATTCTTTACGAATCATTTTATCTACCGGAAATTGTATCTGATGCAAACATGAATATTTTGGGGTGGGCTCAACCAATTTTGCTACAATGAAATTATCCAAACTTACAATGCATTTCCCTACATGATTTAATGGAATAAAACATAGCGTGATACATGTTCACTCGCACCGGGCATTGGAAATGGTAAAAAAAGTTGAACTGGACAAATGTGTGTAAAATAGTGGTTGACAAACCCCACCTACTATTGGAGAAGCAACAAAATTGTGGCTCACATTACAAAACATTACCTCAGAGTTCAAAAGCTCTTCGTGCTCAAGGGCATAACCCATTGGGTAAAAATCACCATGTCTTCAGATTTCAATTCCTTCATCAACAAAATAGGACAACTCAGGTTTCGAGCAATTTGCATAATCACAATAAAAAGCAGACCTGGGTGATTTTTACGAAGCAGTTTTTGGCAATCTTAGGATCAACACAACCTATACATGAAATTCAGTAGTATAGGTAAAAAGACCAGCATCAAACCATAAGCCCTCTATGCCGCCTGCTACCTCTTGAGCACTGAGTTGGTTTTCCCTTGAAGAGGAAAGGGTGATGCAGCAAAGTAGCGTACGTATTTCCCTCAGTTTTTGAGAACCAAGGTATCAATCCACTAGGAGGCTACGCGCGAGTCCCTCGCACCTACACAAAACAAATAAATCCTCGCAACCAACGTGATAAGGGGTTGTCAATCCCTACACGGTCACTTACGAGAGTGAGATCTGATAGATATGATAGGATAATATTTTTGGTATTTTTGTGATAAAGATGCAAAGTAAAATAAAAACAAAGTAAAAAGCAAAGGAAATAACAAAGTGTTGGAAGATTAATATGATGAAGATAGACCCGGGGGCCATAGGTTTCACTAGTGGCTTCTCTCAAGAGCATAAGTATTTTACGGTGGGTGAACAAATTATTGTTGAGCAATTGGCAGAATTGAGCATAGTTATGAGAATATCTAGGTATGATCATGTATATAGGCATCACGTCTAAGACAAGTAGACCAACTCTTGCCTGCATCTACTACTATTACTCCACTCATCGACCGCTATCCAGCATGCATCTAGAGTATTAAGTTCATAAAAACAGAGTAACGCCTTAAGCAAGATGACATGATGTAGAGGGATAAATTCATGCAATATGATAAAAACCCCATCTTGTTATCCTCGATGGCAACAATACAATACGTGCCTTTGCTGCCCCTCATCACATCGGGAAAGGACACCGCAAGATTGAACCCAAAGCTAAGCACTTCTCCCATTGCAAGAAAGATCAATCTAGTAGGCCAAACCAAACTGATAATTCGAAGAGACTTGCGAAGATAACCAATCATACATAAAAGAATTAAGAGAAGATTCAAATATTGTTCATAGATAAACTTGATCATAAACCCATAATTCATCGGTCTCAACAAACACACCGCAAAAGAAGATTACATCGAATAGATCTCCATGAGAGAGGGGGAGAACATTGTATTGAGATCCAAAAAGAGAGAAGAAGCCATCTAGCTAATAACTATGGACTCGAAGGTCTGAGGTAAACTACTCACACTTCATCGGAGGGGCTATGGTGTTGATGTAGAAGCCCTTCGTGATGGATGCCCCCTCCGGTGGAGCTCCTAACAGTGCCCCAAGATGGGATCTCGTGGAGTACGAGAAGGTTGCGGCGGTGGAATTAGGTTTTTGGCTCCTGTTCTGATCGTTTGGGGGTGCGTAGGTATATATAGGAGGAAGGAGTACGTCAGTGGAGCAACAGGGGGCCCACGAGGGTGGAAGGCGTGCCTGGGGGGGGGGGTAGGCGCGCCCCCTACCTCATGGCTTCCTCCTTTGTTTCTTGGCGTAGGGTCCAAGTCCTCTGGATCATGTTTGTTTCGAAAATCACGTTCCCAAAGGTTTCATTCCGTTTGGACTCCGTTTGATATTCTTTTCCTGCGAAACTCTGAAATAGGCAAAAAACAACAATTCTGGCTGGGCCTTTGGTTAATAGGTTAGTCCCAAAAATAATATAAAAGTGAATAATAAAGCGCAATAATGTCCAAAACAGAAGATAATATAGCATGACGCAATCAAAAATTATAGATACGTCGGAGACGTATCACTGCCGCCACTTGCCAGATTTCCACCAGCGACATCCTCGGCCACTGCTCCTCAGACGGTCTCGCTGCCTCCGCCATCCGCTGCCACCACCGATCTCCCATCGTCTGCTGCGCCACAGGTGGTGTCCAGATCTGTTGCCACTCGCCGCCCCTGCCATGGGAGAGGAGAACTGGGGCGCGTGAGTACAAAGCTACGGGAGAATATGGGTTGGGGCGAGGGCAGGGAAATAGCATTACAGGTCGCCGTTGCTCATCACTGCCGCGACGCGCGCTCCTGCTCGTCTACCTCCCACTTCGATCTCCTCCCGGAATCGGTGAAGAAAAGAAGAGAGGGCAAGGGCGCAGATCCACCGCCCAATCAGATCCTTCCAGTCCCTTCCCTCCCTTGGGAGAGGGAGAGAAGGTGAGGGGGAGGAGGAGGCCACCGGCGGTGTCACCATGGCCGGGCAGGGCTCCTCCCGCCTGCCCGCGATGGGAGGTGGCGGGGGCGGCAGCGACGGGCGGCGGCGTTTGAGGGAGGGGATCGGCGGCGGCTGGGAGGGCGAAGGATCTGGTGTGGCGTCACTCGAGGCAAAGGCTTCGCTCGCTCGTTTGCAACGCACGGGTAACGTCTGGCTAATTTTCGTAGGTTTATTTTCGTAGATTTTTTTCAGAACGATTTTTTTGATCAACCTGAGGCTTTAGCACTGGACATCGTGGGAGCCTACCATTTTTTCTTTCGTGGTTCGAGGGTGGAGGGGGAAATCGATGGGATGTGGGAGGTGGGATCGAGGACGAAAAAAAACCGTCTCTGGTGGGACGAAAATTGACCGGCAAAGACTACCAACTGCTCCATTAGGAGTAGAGACTACTGCAGGATGCCGCTAACGCGACACTACGATCAAAGACCCTTCGACAAAACTGTGTGTGATGCAATAATCGCAAATGGTGGTGTAAAAAACCATCAAAAAAGGTGCAAAACGTTTGCGATGATGGATGCATCAAACACGGTTTAGATTTTAGTTGCGTGTGTGATTCAGGGTATACGGTTCAGTTCAATTAACCGTTTTCGATGAGGAGGAACAAAAGAAACAGGCAGCCAGATGAAGGTGTGTGCGATGTACAACATATGATTCACTCGGATGAACTGTTTGTGATTAGGCAACACAAAAAAAACGGTCAGCCAGATCAAGGTGTGTGCGATGTACAACATACAGTTCACTCGGATCAACTGTCTGTGATTATGCAACACAAAAGAAACAGTCAGCCAGATCAAGGTGTGTGCGACATACAACATGCGGTTCACTCGGATGAACTATTTGCGTTTAGACAAGATAACAGAAACGATTCAATATAACAAATACCATAAATATTGCAAGGTTCAAATTCAAAGATTTCAACGCCCAAATTCAAACATCGCAAGCTGCGTCATTTCTGAAAAGGGATCAGCCGCTGACAAGTCATGTATGGGTTTGACACAATGACTTCCAATTGCTTTGCCATATGCTCTTCCAATACGAAGTTTGGCATTTTTGGAGGCTCTTCCATTCTGCAGTACCTGTCGGCTCTGATAATCATACCATTCATCTTTCCTAATTAAATGCGTGTTCAACCTCAGTACCCTCAGCACCTTTGCTCTGGCAAGAAAGAATCTGGCGAGTGTAATCTCCGGTAATGTCCCTCGGTAGGAGTTCAAAGTAATATTTGAGAGATGCAGATCCAGGTATACGATGTGATTGTCGTTATAAACATTATCCACCTTCGGGCCTATTATTATATGCAAAAGAATAGAACGTGTTAGTGCCTACATGCAGTTTTGAACACTGCTACACGCCCATTTGGTTTGCAGGATTTGTAAAATGTACCAACGTGCCATCTTCGATCAGGCATGATTAACATTGGCATTTTATTACAGTCTAGAAACATGTAGCCTTCTTCACAAGAGGTTGGATTGGATGAAAAATTCCCTAGGAAAACTAGTACAGATGAATCCAAAGGAGAAATGCTTATGGACGATTGTAACCATATGAATGAAGCAACCAATATGGGGTGGGGGTGTATGTCCTAAAATCCTCCAAAATTCCTTCAGAAATCGTAGTACATTGTCATTGTAAACTTGGGAAAGGTGCAAAAACTGAACTCCCTTATGGTTAACATTTAACAGGAAAGGAACATCACCTCGATATACAGCTTCTTCAAGCACGGAAAGCATCTCAGGCAACTGACAACTTGGTCCAGGTTGGGGCCGACAGATTTTAGTGCCAACACCTTCACTGCGCCCAGAGTCTAGGTGAAGCTCATTTGGATGATGCATTTAACATACATCTTCAAAACTAGAAATAACGTTGATATCAAGAAGGAGTATATACATTGTTGTACTGAAAGTTGTAGTATTTGGATGACGAGTAGCCCACCACTTCCAATTTCGGCGTAGAAATAACATTGATTCTTGTTGGACCTTGTTGATCAACTACAAGTAATCTCTCAAGTGAAGGTGTGTCCTGGATGACCATATTGTGGTCCACCTTTTGTGATCTCTCGTTCCAGCACTAGCAACACACATAAATAGTCTGGAGAGTCATGGAGATGATGTGCAAGGTACTTGACCAATTCATCGCCTGAAGACGAAGGAACTCGAGTGCAGTACAGATGCAGAGCAGGCGCTCTGTGTCATCCTTTGGGATGCGGACGTCGACGAGCTCGAGGTGCTTCAGTCGTGGTAGAAAAAGAGCGGGCGTGTCATTAAGGGGGTGTCCGTGTCAAAACCGGCGGATCTTGGGTAGGGGGTCCCGAACTGTGCGTCTAGGCGGATGGTAACAGGAGACAAGGGACACAATGTTTTTACCCAGGTTCGGGCCCTCTCGATGGAGGTAATACACTACACATGATTGATTAATATTGATGATATGGGTAGTACAAGAGTAGATCTACCACGAGATCGAGAGGCTAAACCCTAGAAGCTAGCCTATGGTATGATTGTTGTTCGCCCCTACGGACTAAAACCCTTCGGTTTATCTGAGACACCGAATAGGGTTAGGGTTATACGAAGTCGGTTACAATGGTAGGAAATCTACATATCCGTATCGCCAAGCTTGCCTTCCACGCCAAGGAAAGTCCTATCCGGACACGGGACGAAGTCTTCAATCTTGTATCTTCATAGTCCAGGAGTCCGGCCAAAGATGATGGTTCGGCTATCCGGACACCCTCTAGTCCAGGACTCCCTCAGTAGCCCCCGAACCAGGCTTCAATGATGATAAGTCCGGCGTGTTGATTGTCTTCGGCATTGCAAGGCGGGTTCCCCTCCGAATCCTATGTTGAATAGTGTCCGGCTTTCTTGTGAATATCACGCTTCTCGGCTTCCACGCCCAATAATGGCCATCTTCCACGTGTCGAACGAATGTGAAAAGTCAGGGTATCTTTACATTTACCCCCCTTGCTGTGCAAATGAGCCATCTATAAAAGAGACGGAGATCCAGATCCGGATCACACCATCCTCCCTTCGTGAGCCTTCATCAGAGCGCCTTTGACAAAAAACCCACTCCATCATGGACAGTCGACGCGGCTCCTCCTCTCGCGTTCCCAGCCCTCAGCCCGGAGATTGGGGAGATGCTCGATCCCGCAAATAATTGGTGGTGCTCCAAACCAAGGGATTCCTTCCCCGGCCTTCATGGTTCCGTGCATTCGGACTCGCCACTTATAAGGGCGGGAAGCAGCGGAGAGCGCCCCGATCCCTCTAAAGGAGAGCGGGTATGCTTAATCTCTTACCTAATGAGATGACTCGGATTTCCAATCCATCCGCTTTCTCCGGGCTTCGGAGTTCTATGGCCTCCATTTGCACAACCTTACGCTGCCTCCATCTCGCATATAAGCGGGCTTTGTGGCCCTTTATGCGTCTTTGTTTCTAGGCGTTGAGGCCCATTTCGCTCTTTGGAAGAGATTGCTCGCCTTGTGCCTCGTTCTCACGAAGGGTCAATATATCAAGTGGGCGGAGCCGAACTATGGCGCATCGCCGGACCGGATACTTATCCGGAACCCCAAAGAAGGCGCCCGAGGACTGGCCTCGGAATGGTTTTACATGGAGGACGTCCGCTGCCGGATCCTGTTCGGATCGGCCTTCCGGAGTTTAGCAACGCTCCTCTGAAGAAGCGCCTAAGCTGGCGCTCATGAGCCCGGAGGGAAAATGACCGGACGTCCTTTACTTGATGAGCCGAATAAGATTATCGGCTCATGCCGGATTGACCATGATTGGAGTCATGGCAATCTGCATTATGAGGAGTGCAGCCGCCCAATATAGGGGCCACCCCATGTGGGACTTCAACGGGAGGACGATGCCACCCGCCATGGCCGCAAAGGGCGGGATCGGGCACCGAACTGGTGAAGACCTTGTCCGCCATGTACAAAGGGGAAGAGGAGGATTTTCTCCGCGTCAGTCCACTGAACGGGTTTTCTTCGAATAATCCTCGAAGTTGGGTAAGCAAATATCTTTGTGGCCTATCCGATCCTGTTCCCGTGGCTAAATATCTCATTTCATGGTTTCTACGCAGGAACTGCGCCGGGCCATGGAGAAGATACACAGCCCGCCCCCACAACCCGAGGATCCGAAATGGTCCCTCGATCCGGCCTCCGAAGAGGACCCGGATATAAAGGTGGAGCTGATCGATGGGGTGTTCCACCAACTTAGCATCGACAATGCTTTGGTTGCCATTACGGCCGACTACCCCGGATTATTTCCGGCCTCCTGTGTAACCGTGACGAAGTCCGGATACCATGACCCACCCGTGCTTTACTTCTAATCACCACGTATTTGATGGTGTTTCGCAGGGGTGCCTTGAGAATGGGAAGTCGAGCCCGCCGCCATCCAACAAGGCAGCTTCGCCCAAGAAAGCGGAAAAGAAGTGCGATGGGACTCGAGACGTCGCCGCAATGGTATGATGTGCCATCATGTTTTAAGGAGAGGTTCCTGGGAGGCACACTGACGCTCGTGGTTTTTTCAGGAAAAAGAGCGCTCGCCGGACTGAGTCCGGAGAAGTTGCCAATCGGACTTCCACCAACCAGGCTCAAAAGCCGAGTCCGGAAGGGGGTACAAACACGAGGCGTGCGTCGGATGCTCCTCCAACGGAGGATGCCGACAGACTGTCCGCCACCAAGTCGGAGGTGGAGAGTGCCATGAATCATAGGCGCCACGGACTATTCTACGTGACGCATGTTTCTCCCAAGAGGCATTGGACGCCTTTAGTTCGGGAGAAGCGCACCTCCGTGCCGCTCAAGATGGCCTAGCCAGAGCCACGGAGCGGTATGTGAAAGACATACGGGTAAGGAATTTTGACAGTTATATATGCCAGTAGCCCCCGAGACTTAAAATAGTTAGGATAACTGATTTAAGGATCATTTGGAATCTGAGTTCTTACCGAAAAGAATACCCGTTTGTCGGGGAGCTTGATGAGTGCAGGCCCAACTTGAGGTCAAGATCGCCGCGACCGGGAAGCCATGAAGACTCCCTACGGTAATATATGCCCTTCAAAGTAGAAGTAGTTTCAAAGTGCGGCGTGTGCATAAATCGACATTAACATTGCAGAGATAGCGCCGGACGGATCCGGACAAGCAACAGCTCCTGCGCCAGCTAAAGGCCGGCGAGAGCGTGCTTATGAGGGTGCGGCAGGAGAAAAATAACCTCAAGATGCCAACACCCAACCGGGTGAGGAACTAAAGGATGTTCGTGCCCGGTTGTCCGACTCCGTAAGGAGAATCGGCCAACCGTCGCGGCATTTTCAGTAAGTGCTTAAACGAACTTTGAAAGAGTTCGGCGAGGAAGTCGACTAACATAAACATGTATGTACGTTTGCTCACAAGTCGTCCTGAGGAGGAGATGCCCAGTTCTTCGGGTGATCTTCTTCCCGAATTATGCTACCGCATTTAACGAAGTTCGGCAGTGATGAAAGGTGTCGCCTGTGCCTTGTGGCCATCTATCTCCTGTCCGAAGGCATTGGGGAGCTGGCAGAGCGGCTTCAAGGAGCACGGCGGCGCTTCCGACTATGGAAGATATCGCCCGCCGTCAAGGCGCCAGGAGGCATGGGCCATGGTAAAGACGCGGTACACGGTTGACCCAAACCACATGGCCGAGGTCGGACTGTGGGGCTGATGGGAAGGAGATCCTGTAAGCTTAGTGTACGGCCAAGTAGAATTGGCTGCCAAGTATTCCCAAAGAAGATTGTAAATTAGATAGCCTGTTAGATGGCATTGAGGAGGAATACAATTAGTCGAGTTGACTATGTAATTGAATATGACATGAAAAATGTCTTCTAGCCGGATTGTAGATCGTTTGTCATAGCGGACCTTTTCGCCGACCTCGGGACCCAATAGTACGGAGTGTGTCCGAATACCCTCGCGGTTATGTAAGAACCGGGCATGCATGGAGACAAGGCATAGGGGTCATTATTGCTTTGTATCAGACAAGTGCCAAACTAGTTATGTTATATTACATGGATAGTAAGAAACATCTTCCGTGGAGAATAGTTCCGTTAAGGGTTCCTTTCTCGGGAGGCGTGCCCTAAAGTGCATGTCCAAACTGCTAAGAAAGCAGAAAATCATCTGGGGCAGATGGATAAATAGTTAAAAATCATCTTTCAGTTCACCGACCGAATATTCCCTTAAGAACGCTTAGCTTTCGGCTTCACCTGGTCGAGGTACACATCCGGTGACCGGCAAAGAATAATCGCGGAGGTGCTCCCTTTACCACCTAGCCGAACAATCGGGAACGTAGGGGTAAGCACAGAGCCGAGCAACCCAGCTTGGCCAAAACTTAAGTCATATCGATGCATATAATGGTGAGTAAAAGGTACATGCGGAAGTTTGACACATGTGTTGGGCATGAAGCCCGTATAAATAAGCTTCTGTTAAAGAAGCCCCCAGGTATAATGAGCGCGGACAGCGCGTCAAGTATGTGCGAACAAAGCGCAAACGAGCCTCTAAAGGCTTCAAGAAGAAGGAGGAGGAAGGAGAGAAATAAAAGACAACAAAAATAGAAAATGTGGACGGAGGAAGGAGACGAACTCGGAGTCTGGCGCTTAGGCGTAGAATCTTCGTAGACGGGCTGTGTTCCATGGGTTCGGCTCGAGTCGGTTATCCGATGCGTTTTGCAGACGGTATGCTCCGTCGGTCAGGACCTGGTCGATGATGAAGGGACCTTCCCATTTGGGCTTGAGTTTGTCCTTTTTCTTGTCCGTGAGCGTAGAACTAGTTCGCCAACGTTGTAAGCTTTGGCCCGCATTTCCCTCGCTTTGATATCTTCGAGCCTGCTGTTGATAAAATGCGGAACGAGCTTTTGCCACGTCGCGCTCCTCCTCCAATGCGTCCAAACTGTCCTCCCGATCGAGCTCGGCTTCTCTTTCTTCATACATGCGCACGCGAGGTGAGTCATGCATTATGTCGCAGGGCAAGACTGCCTTCGCACTGCATACACCATAAAAATGGTGTGAATCCGGTAGTACGGTTCGGCGTGGTCCGCAGCCCCAGAGTCTGGTCGAGCTCCTCAACCCGGCGTGTTAGATTCCTTGAGGACCGCACTAGTTTGGGTTTAATGCCGCTCATGATTAGACCGTTTGCTCGCTCGACTTGACCGTTGGTTTGAGGGTGATAGACCGAGGCGTAATCGAGCTTGATGCCCATGTTTTTGCACCATAATTTGACCTCGTCGGCCATGAAGTTGGTGCCGTTATCGCGATGATACTGTGGGGACGCCAGAACGGTGCACTACCCACGATATGAAGTCTATCACAGGCCCGGATTCGGCCGCTTTTAATGAGCTTGGCCTCTATCCATTTGGTGAATTTATCCACCATGACCAATAGGTATTTTTGCTTGTGGGTTCCTCCCTTAAGGGGTCCAACCATGTCAAGCCCCGGACCATGAACGGCCAGGTGATGGGTATAGTTTTGAGGCGGTGGGTGGCATGTGGCTTTGGTTAGCAAAAAGTCGGCAACCGACGCATCGTTGGACTAAATCCTGCCTACCCGGCCGTCGGCCAATAAAATCTCAGACGGAAGGCCTTGCCTACAAGGGCCCGGGCTGCGGCGTGGTGCCCACCCAGTCCTGCATGAATTTCAGCCAGGAGGTTTCGCCGTTCCTCTTCGGAGATACACCTTTGAAGGACTACTGTTATGCTTTTCTTATAGAGCTCTCTGTAACGCCCCGGATTCGATGCGCCAGGTGTCTGCCAGTTATTCGTCGTCTTTGCCATGTCATGTGCTTGCGTGTTGCACTTTGCCATGTCATCATCTGCATTTCATATCATGTCGTCATGTGCATCGCATTTGCATACATGTTCGTCTCATGCATCCGAGCATTTTCCCCGTTGTCCGTTTTGCAATCCGGCACTCCTATGTCCCCCGGCGCTCCCTTTTACCTCTTTTCGTGTGTGGGTATTAAACGTTCTCGGAATGGACCGAGTCTTGCCAAGCGGCCTTGGTATAGCACCGGTAGACCGCCTGTCAAGTTTCGTGCCATTTGGAGGTCGTTTGATGCTCCAACGGTTAACCGGGTAACCATAAAAGCCCCTTCTCTTTGCAGCCCAACACCCCCTCCAAAGTGGCCCAAAACCCAGCAAACTTCCCTCCATGCTCTCGGTCGTTCGATCACGATCGCGTGGCCGAAAACCGCACCTCATTTGGACTCTCCTAGCTCCCTATGCCTATAAAAACGTCCTCCCCGTCCATTTTTCCCCCTAACCCTAGTCTCCTTCTTCCTCCGCGCCCGGACGCGTCCGCACCCCGCCGGACACGTCCGCCCTCGCCCCCGCGCCAATCAGCGCCTGCCACGTGGCAACCGCCGCCCGTAGCCGCCAGCCGCCGAACCGTGGCAACAGCGCCCAGCGACCCGCCGCCGCTTCGGCCGTGCCGAAACCTCCCGCCAGCCTGCGCCGCCGCCAGCCGCGCCGCCAGCCTTGCCGGCCGCGCCGCTGCGCCTCCCGCCGCCTCATTTCGCGGCCGTAGCCGGACAGCATGGCGCCCGCAGCGCCCGCCGTGCGGCCCGCCGGCGCCCGCGCCCTCATGGCTTCGCCGCCAGCGTCGTTCCGCCCGCCCGCCGCCAGTGGCCGTCGCCGTCCAGCCACTGGTCGTCGCCTCGGCGTCGCCGCCATACTCCGGTCTGCGCGCCCTCCGCCGAGCCGAGCTCCCGCCCTCCTCCTCCTCCGGATCCGGCCATGGAGCTCGGCCGCCGGATCCGCCCGTCTCCGGCATCTTCCCCACCAACTCCGGCGAGATCCCAGCCATCCTCGGAATCCGTGCACGAGGTTGACTTTCCCCGAGCCCCGGATTTCCTCCAAGTCTTTTATCTGTGATATTTTGTTGCATTTTCTTCATGCCATAACTCTATGCATATTGCTCCGTTTCGTGCGTGTAATATGTCAAATTGTTCGTCTCGACGAGTACATCATTTCATCTCATTGCATCATTTTCGTTTAAGCTCATATTGATGCCCGAAATGCTGTTGGAAGAGGGCTATGTGATGTTAGTTTCAGATTCTTATCAGTACATGCACTTTTGTCATTTTTGCCATGATTGATGTGTGCACCCTATGAACTTGAGTCCTACATGTGTTTTGTAATATGCCATGCCATCTTTCCAGGGGTGTATGCCATGTATTTTTGTGATCTCTGTGGTGACTAGCACAAGCATGCAAACTAGGCTTCATGATGTTGCTGATTTCAGCCCCTGTTTTGCTGATATTTTTATGCCATGTTAACTTGATGCTACAGAGAGATCCATGCTTATTTTGAGATACTTCAGTAAGGATGTTTTGAAAATATGGTTATTCTCTATCCATCCATGCCCTTTTTTGCAATTATGGAGTGCCATAGCTTGAGTCAATCGAGCTCTACTTTTGCTATAAAATGTTTCCTGGCAGGTTGTTTACATGTTATTCAATTTTGCCAAGGTTGTTTTAGTTGATCCGTGTATGCTATGATGTTGTTCTTGCCATGTATAGATTCTATGCCATGTCTTCTTACTATGAGTTGCCTTGCCATGCCATTTATTGCTCTGTAGTGAGTGGTTCAAGCTCACCAACATGCCTACTTATTGTTGTTCCTGCCATGTATGAATCTGTAATATAACTTGCCATGTTTACATGGGTGCCATCATATCTTCTGATCCTTTTTGGCTTATGGTCAGTAAAGGACTTTTGTTCTATGTAATTAGTAGATTCATGCCATTCCTTTGTTTGCCATGATAAGTTCCTGTAGCATGTTGTTTGATAGCTCTAAACATTGCAACCTGATGTTATTTCTGCTAAAGTCTGAAACTGTTATTATTTGCAATCTTGCCATGTCATTTTGAGCATGTTCTAGTGATTTCTGGAGATAGCTCAGTGTTCATGTTTTGTAATGCTTTACCTGTACATCATGCCCATGCCTTTAGTTTTCATATTGAGGTGCTGTAGCATATTGTTTTGATGCCTGCAATATGCCTAGTTGCTGTATTGGACAGATTGTTGTCATGACTTGTATAGGGTGTATGTGTTGCACCGTTGCTCCGTTTTGAGTGTGCTCTATATGAAACTTGCTTGATTTTGCATGTAGTTTCATATTATCATGTTGCATCCTTGATTTGAGGTGTTTGCTTGATGTTTGTATGCATTTTGCATCAATGCCATGTTTAACTTGTTTTGCTCATATCTTCTAGGCCGTAGCTCCGAATCTAATGAACTTTATATGTAACTTGACTAGAATTTCGTGTAGATCATAGTGGTGCGTCTTAACTTGCTGTTTAACAACTTGAACATAAGGTTTATTCAGATCTGGACCAATTTCGAAATTTGCATATGAGGACTTACCGGAGTGGTTATATGTTGTTTCCGGCCTCATTTAAACTTGCTTTGATGTGTTGCTCTTGTATGCATCATCTCTTGCCATGAGTAGCCTCATCTAGAATTGTCATGCATCATTCTTGGTTGAGCACCATGCCTTGTTCATGTGTGGTGTGTTTACCATGTTGTGTGCTTCTTCTTGTTAGTTCCTGTTTCGTTGCGATCGTGAGGATTCGTTCGTCTACGCTTGGTTCGGCTTCATCCGTTCATCTTATTCATGGACTCGTTCTTCTTCCTTGCGGGATTTCAGGCAAGATGAACGCTACCCTGGATCTCACTACTATCATTGCTATGCTAGTTGCCTCGTTCTATCGCTATGCTGCGCTACCTATTACCTGTTTATCAAGCCATCCCAAATTGCCATGTCAGCCTCTAACCTTTTGCACCCTTCCTATGCAAACCGTTGTTTGGCTATGTTACCGCTTTGCTCAGCCCCTCTTATAGCGTTGTTAGTTGCAGGTGAAGATGAAGTTTGTTCCTCGTTGGAACTTGGAGATGTTGTTCCTTGCTGGAACATGTTTACTTGTTGGGATATCACAATATATCTTATATTATTAACGCATCTATATACTTGGTAAAGGGTGGAAGGCTCGGCCTTATGCCTGGTGTTTTGTTCCACTCTTGCCGCCCTAGTTTCCGTCATATCGGTATTATGTTCCCGGATTTTGCGTCCCTAACGCGGTCGGGTGATTTATGGGACCCCTTGACAGTTCGCTTTGAATAAGACTCCTCCAAAGAAGGCCCAACATTGGTTTTACCATTTGCCTCACCTATGCCCTTTTTCCCTTGGGTTTCGGAGCCCAAGGGTCATCTTTATTTTAGCCCCGGGCGGTGCTCCTTCGAGTGTTGGTCCGAAAGCAGGCAGATCAAGGGGCCACCACGGGCAACTCGAGGGCTGGTTTTACTCAGAGGCTGACCTATCCGGTGTGCCCCGAGAACGAGGTACGTGCGACTCCTATCGGGATTTGTCGGCACATCTGTGCTTTGCTGGTCTTGTTTTATTCTTTGTCGAAATGTCTTGTAGCCGGATTCGAGACTGATCGGGTGTTCGGGGAGAAGGAATATCCTTCGTTGATCGCGAGAGCTTATCATGGGCTAAGTTGGGACACCCTGCAGGTATAAACTTTCGAGAGCCGTGCCCGCGGTTATGTGGCAGATGGGAATTTGTTAATATCCGGTTGTAGTAAACTTGAAGCAAACTCTTCTAAAATACACCAACCGTAGCGTAACCGTGAGTGTCTCTTTTCGGGGTTGATCGAGAGGAGAACACGGTTTACGGGTTATGTCGGCGTAAGTAGGAGTTCAGGATCACTTCTTGATCATTACTAGTTGACGACCGTTCCTTTGTTTCTCTTCTCGCTCTCATTTGCGTATGTTAGACACCATATATGCTTAGTCGCTGCTGCAACCTCACCACTTTATCCCTTCCTTTCCTACTTAAGCTTTGCTAGTCTTGATACCCATGGTAATGGGATTGCTGAGTCCTCGTGGCTCACAGATTACTACACCACCAGTTGCAGGTACAGGTTATGCGATGATCATGACGTGAGAGTGATGTTTGCTTGTGTTGAGTTCTTCTGCTTCGTCTTCGATCGGGGATAGGTTCTGGTCGGCAGCCTGGCTAAAGGTGGTGGATGTCGTTTGAGTTTCTGTTTATGTTTCATCCGTAGTCGGATGTTGTTCTTGTATATGATGTTGATGTATTCATGTGACATTGTATGTCTTGGATGTATCCCCACTATTATGTAATGTTGATGTAATGATATCCACCTTGCAAAAGCGTTTCAATATGCGGGTCTATCCTTGGTGGGACCGTCGAGTTCCTTTTGGATAGGGTCGCATATTGGGCGTGACACTCTCCCTCATGGACTTTATAGGCTTTGGATCGCCGTACTATGCAGCGAGCCTCATTTTGGTCTTCGGGGAGTTCCTGCTTAGTTAGGTAGGCTAGGAATGGTTCCGTCCACGGGGCGATAACCGCCATTATTTCGTGGGCGGAGGGTGTTATCTCGTTGGCAAAGCCTCCGATTGTGTCAGAGTGTTCGGTGTCAGGTAGTGCGGTTGGGTCCGGATTGTTATTTTCGGACTCCCCTTCCCATAGTACAGATGGCTTGAACAGCCGTTCCAGGAAGATGTTGGGCGGGACGGCATCGCGTTTTGCGCTTATGTGTGCCAATACGTCCGCCGCCTGGTTGTTATCCCGGGCTATGTGATGAAATTCGAGCCCTTGAACTGCGCCGACATTTTTAGGACCGCATTGCAGACGCTGCCATTTTGGATCTTTGGCATCAAAGTCTCCGTTTATTTGAGATATCGCGAGGTTGAATCGCGCACCTCTAGGCGTTTAATGCCCATGGAGACTGCCATCCGGAGGCCGTGCAGAAGGGCCTCGCATTCGGCTGCGTTGTTGGAGTCCGTACACATTATCTGAAGGACGTATTGGACTGTGTCCTCGGTTGGGGACGTCAGGACGACGCCTTCTGTGCCGCCAACATTTTGGAGCCGTCAAAGTGCATGATCCAATTGGAGTATGCGCCGTACTCTTTAGGGAGTTCAGCTTCGGTCCATTCGGCCACGAAGTCGGCCAAAACCTGCAACTTAATAGCTCGTCGTGGCTTATAGGTTATGTCGAATGGAAGGAGCTCTATGGCCCATTTAGCAATCCGGCCCGTCGCGTCGCGGTTGTTTATAATGTTGCTAAGAGGTACTTCGGAGGCTACCGTTATCGAACACTCTTGAAAGTAGTGTCGCAGCTTCTGGGATGCCATGAACACCGCGTATGCTATCTTTAGATAATGTGGGTACCGGGACTTGCATGGAGTTAGGACAGTGGACACATAATAAATCGGTTTTTGAAGAGGGAACCTGTGTCCGTCCGTTTCTCGTTCGACGACGAGCACCGCGCTGACAACTTGATGTGTTGCGATGATATATAATAGCATTGGTTCGCCCATGTTGGGCGCGGCCAGGACCGGATTTTTTGCCAATATGGCTTTTATTTCTTCGAGTCCGGCCATGGCGGCATCCGTCCACTCGAAGTGTTCGGTGCGCCGGAGGAGGCGGTAAAGGGTAACGCCTTTTCTCCCAAGCGGGAAATAAAGCGGCTTAGAGCCGCCACGCATCCAAATAATTTTTGTATTTGTTTGAGGTCTTTTGGAATATCCAATTGTGACAGAGCTCGGATCTTGGCTGGGTTTGCTTCAATTCCTCTACCGGACATAGTGAAGCCCAAGAGCTTTCCGGCTGGAACGCCGAAGACGCATTTTTCTGGATTGAGCTTAATGTCATATTTTCGGAGATTGTCGAATGTGAGCCTCAAGTCGTCTACTAGAGTTTCGACATGCTTGGATTTGACGACCACGTCATCTACATATGCTTGCACTGTTTTGCCGACCTGGTTTGCCAGACATGTCTGAGTCATGCGCTGATATGTTGCGCCGACGTTTTTGAGCCCGAAGGGCATTGTGTTGAAGCAGAATGGGCCTTATGGAGTGATGAATGCTGTTGCGGCCACCATCTTGATTTGGTGGTAGCCGGAGTATGCGTCGAGGAAGCACAATGAGTCGTGTCCTGCTGTAGCGTCGATAATTTGATCAATGCGAGGGAGGGGGAAGGGATCCTTTGGGCAAGCCTTATTAGGGTCTTTGAAATCAACACATAGGCGCCAGGATTTATCCTTCTTTGGTACCATCACCAGATTTGCTAGCCATCCGGATGTTTTATATCTCCGATGAATCCGGCTTCCGGAAGTTTGGCTAGCTCCTCTCCCATGGCCTGTCTCTTGGGTTCGGAAAAGCGCCAAGAGCCTGTTTGGTAGCTTGAATCCTTTTAGGGTATTTAGGCTGTGCTCGCCACCGACGTGGGATTCTGGCATGTCCGAAGGATGCCAGTGCAAAAATGTCCCGATTTTCTCAGAGAAATTGTCGTAGTGCAGCGTCTACATTAGGGTTTAATTGTGCCCCAATGGAGGCCGTCTTTGCGGTGGTCCGTTGGGTGGACTTGGAATTTGACTATTTCATCCGCTGGTTTAAAAGAGGTGGACTTGGATCTTTTATCAAGTATCACATCGTCCCTGTTCACCGTGGAGCGCATCGCAGTTAGTTCCTCGGCCGCTAGGGCTTCGGATAGTGCCTCGAGGGCTAGTGCGGCTGTCTTGTTTTCGGCGTGGAGTGCTATGTTCGGATCACTAGCGAGAGTGATGATTCTGTTAGGCCCGGGCATTTTAAGCTTCATGTACCCATAATGGGGTATAGCTTGAAAAATTGTGAATGCCTCTCGCCCTAATAAAGCGTGATATCCGCTGCTGAACGGGGCCACTTGAAATGTGACCTCCTCGACCTGTAATTGTCCGTGAGCGAACACTACGTCGGTGTGATTTTTCTGCAGCATGCTTCCCAGCTAGGGATTATTCCTCTAAAGGTTGTGCCGCTTCGCTCAATGCGGTTCCAGTCTATTTCCATTTTTCGGAGGGTTTCCTCGTAGATGAGGTTTAGTCCGCCGCCATCCATGAGTACCTTAGTAAGGCGAAAGCCGTCCACTATTGGACCGAGGACCAATGCGGCTGGTGCTCGGGCTGTTCGAATTTGGGTTCACAACGGCATTAAAGGTAATAGCCGTGTCACTCCATGGATTTATTGTTGCTACTTGGTAGACTTGGCAAGGTTATGGAGTGTTCGTTTCGCATGATATTTGATGCGAAAGTCTCAAGACTTAATACCGTCTTGGTGTTGCTGGGCTGGGATTACGAGGCTAGAACCTCTTCGCCACTTTTGGCCACCGCCGTAGTATCCAACATGCTCAAGGCTATGAGTTGGGGTGGCGCCCTACGTGCTATGAATTTTGCAGGTCTGTTTAGCCAACCCTCCAAAGACGTTCCTTGCCCTTTAGGGGTTTTGTTTTTGATGTTTAACCCAGGTGCTTGGTGATGATGCACCTTTTATTTCGGACTAGGGCTGTATTCAGGGCGGATTATCCCAAAATTTACTTTCGGTTTTCCAAGCACTCTCCATCGCACAAGATTACTTTTGTAGTATGGTCACCAAGTCAGCAAAGCATGTAATTTCGCGACGACTTATGGCGTTTAGGATTCCCTTGTCCGTGCAATTATTGCAGAAAAGTGAGATTGCGTCCTCCTCTTGGCAGTCCTTTATCTTGTCCATAACCAGGAGGAATCTGGCCCAGTAATGATGTACTGTTTCAGCGGGCTCTTGCCGAATTCGGGATATATCGCTAATGTTTGGGTGGGCGGGTGGAACTAGATCCGGAACCCCGTCCAATTTAAGACTCGGGGGCCGAGAAGTTTCCGAACTTGAAAGTTTGGATTTTGAATGCTATCCGATGAATCCAACCCGCCGTCGACTTTAAGTTCGTGGCTTGATCGACATCCGCCCCTCTGCGGAATCCGGCATGGAGGGATCGGGAATCCGGACGTAGCTAGTCCTTAAGATAGAAGAAGAATCGCTGTATTGCTCCTCTACCACAACAACATGATGGGTAGCCTGGGGAGAGTTGATCTCTCTCAGATCGGTTTTAGGCCCGATCTGGTCGTAGTCTGTGGCGACTCGAGGCGGCGATGCGATCCAAGAGCTCGTTTACGGAGGAGAGCTCGATCGGATCTAATCGCTCGGCAAGTTCGAAGTTAACTTGAAGATTGGTTTCGATGACCGAGAAGTCATCGTCGGCGTGGTGGCCGGATGGCGGTCATAAGAAAACCACCTAACCAAGAGTCGACCCGGTGGCCAAGGCTCCTTTGGCGATAGTATCGTCTTTAAAGACGGGATGAGGCATCCTTCCCGACGGGCGACGCATACGGCAGGAACTCTCAATGAAAGCACCAATGTCGGTGTCAAACCGGCGGATCTCGGGTAGGGGGTCCCGAATCTGCGTCTAGGCGGATGGTAACAGGAGACAAGGGACACGATGTTTTTACCCAGGTTCGGGCCCTCTCGATGGCGGTAATACCCTACTCCTGCTTGATTACTATTGATGATTTGGGTAGTACAAGAGTAGATCGCCCACGAGATCGTAGAGGCTAAACCCTAGAAGCTAGCCTATGGTATGATTGTTGTTCGTCCTACAGACTAAAACCCTTCGGTTTATACAGACACCGAATAGGGTTAGGGTTACACAGAGTCGGTTACAATGGTAGGAAATCTACATATCCATATCTCCAAGCTTGCCTTCCACGCCAAGGAAAGTCCTATCCGGACACGGGACGAAGTCTTCAATCTTGTATCTTCATAGTCCAGGAGTCCGACCAAAGATGATAGTTCGGCTATCCGGACACCCCCTAGTCCAGGACTCCCTCAGGGGGGGATGGCAGTTCATGAAGTTGGCGAGGCGCAGCGTGGGCGCGAAGTGGAGCACGGATGCTGGCAGCAAGTGCATATGCCCATCATTAAAATTGAGCTTCTCGAGCTGATCTATGGCGGGGGATCGGAACCACTCGTTAAGCTTGGCTCGGTCCTTGCCATTGGAACAGAGCTTGCCCGTGATAAGGCCTTTGATTGGGCCATGGTGACTGCCGAGGATCTGGGAGAACGCATCCAAGCTTTAGCGATAGCCATGGCAGAGCTTGTGGGCGTCGAGGAGGTCGACAGGGGTGAGGAGCCAAAGGAGGCGCCACCGCCGGGAAAGGGCGGTTGTCCTTGCCCGATATTTGATTGGGAGGAGGGATATGATGACTATCAACATATCATCGGGGAGGTTGTTGATGAAGTCTAGGCCTGCTGGAGTCGCTTGCGGTTCTTTCTCGACCCGCCTCCGCTTGTTGGCAGCCTCGTTCTCCACCTCGTTGGCGGCGATGGAAACCTATGTCTCCATATTCACACCGTGCTCCGGTGCTTCAGCAGCCCCGGCGTCGCCACTCCCTCCGATGGGGCGCTTCGGCGGCATCTTCGTACATTGACGGCTTTGAGGACTCAGAGCGACGTCGAGGATGCGGACGGAGAGAGAGGAATTGTGTGTGTGTGGAAAGGATGGGGGGGGGGGTGCGGCCGCTCGGTGCCGCCATTAATATAGACCAGTGGGAGCGAGGCGGGCGACGGTCCAAGGCTGTCTCGCTTCCGGTGAGAACGATCGCTAATCTCTAGTATGAATGAAATCTATACTTAATTACTGAATTTTAGTTGCAAAAAATAGATAGTGCTATTGATTTTTAGCTGCATATTTTGACAAATCGCAGTGTCTCTTGGCTTAGCCGAAGTCTGGCTTTAATTTGCATACCGTAATCTGAATCGTTTGCGTTGACGAGATGCACAGATCCTGCGTTGAACAACTTGTACGCTTCCCGGTGAGCCTGTGCACCGGACTGCGCTCGCACGCCTCCCGTTCAGTCTAGCAGCTATCCACACGGCACCTCCTATAGCCATTAAAACCAAGACACGTGGCGTGATGTGAATGGTTAATAGAATGCACACGGTTTGAATTATACAAACGTTTGAGATATTAAAGTGGCAGCTATTTTTTCAAAATGCCTTTGTTGGCTGTCATTATTCTAGTGCACCTTCTCTCAAAATGGACACAAAAAATACCACAGCTTGTCGGTGCCATTCCATGATAGCATGCCAAGTTTCATGAATTTCAGACGAGTTTTGGATTTACTAGAATTTAAAAACCAGGTATCTCAATGTTTTGCCGGCAATCAACGGTGCCCTGGTGTTTGAAATTCATTCCCATTTCTTGCATTGGACCTAAGCATGCACCCAAGGACACATATTTTATTTTTCAACCAATTTATATGCACTGGAGCATGTGCATGTAGTTCAAATTTGAATTATGCACATAAATGCATTGAAAACTCAGTTAATGCATAAAAAATGTCCAAACGAACCCCGAAAAATCACAAAAATTGACACAACACTCCTATTGTTCTATGTTGACACGAGAAAAAATTTGAAAGCAATAAGAGGCAATGGATATCATTTCGTCCCCAAAGGTGGGACGTTCCCTGTCGAAACCAACATGCTTGTTGTGAGAAGCTATGGTTTGTGAGAAGCTTATACCCAAACCTGCCCCAAATGGGACAAAAAATTACCACGGCAGGTTGATGCCGCTCCATGATACCATGCCAATTTTCATGAATTTTAGATGAGTTTTGGATTTACTAGAATTAAAATACCAGGTATCTCAACGTTTTGCCGGCAATCAACGGTGCCCTGGTGATTGAAATTCATTCCCATTTCTTGCATGGGACCTAAGCATGCACCAACGGACACAGATTTGTGTTTTCAACCAATTTATATGCACTGCAGCATGTGCATGTAGTTCAAATTTGAATTATGCACATAAATGCATTGAAAACTCAGTTAATGCATAAAAATGTCCAAATGAAGCCCGAAAAATCACAAAAATTGACACAACACTCCTATTGTTCTATGTTGACACGAGAAATAATTTGAAAGCAATAAGAGGCAATGGATATCGTTTCGTCCCCAAAGGTGGGACGTTCCCTATCGAAACCATCATGCATGTTGTGAGAAGCTATGGTTTGTGAGAAGCTTATACCCAAACCCGCCCCAAATGGGACAAAAAAATTACCACGACATGTTGATGCCGCTCCATGATACCTTGCCAAGTTTCATGCATTTCAGACGAGTTTTGGATTTACCAGAATTAAATACCAGGTATCTCAACGTTTTGCCGGCAATCAACGGTGCCCTGGTGTTTGAGATTCATTCTCATTTCTTGAATGGGACATAAGCATGCACCCAAGAACCCATATTCGATTTTTCAACCAATTTATATGCACAGGAGCATGTGCATGTAGTTCAAATTTGAATTATGCACATAAATGCATTGAAAACTTAGTTAATGCATAAAAATGTCCAAACGAACCCTAAAAAATCAAAAAAATTGACACAACACTCGTGTTGTTCTATGTTGACACGAGAAAAGAATTGAAAGCAATAAGAGGCAATGGATATCGTTTCGTCCCCAAAGGTGGGACGTTCCCTATCGAAACCATCATGCTTGTTGTGAGAAGCTTATACCCAAACCTGCCCCAAATCGACAAAAAATTTACCACGACATGTTGATGCCGCTCCATGATAGCATGCCAAGTTTCATGAATTTCAGACGAGTTTTGGATTTACTAGAATTTAAATACCAGGTATCTCAATGTTTGCGGCCTAGTGACGGTGGCAGGGTGTTTGAAATTCATTCTCATTTCTTGCATGGGACCTAAGCATGCACCCAAGGAGACATATTTGAATTTTAAACCAATTTATATGCACTGGAGCATGTGCATGTAGTTCAATTTTGAATTATGCACATAAATGCATTGAAAACTCAGTTAATGCATAAACATGTCCAAATGAACCCCGAAAAATCTCAAAAATTGACACAACACTCTTGTTCTTCTATGTTGACACGAGAAAAATTTTGAAATCAATAAGAGGCAATGGATATCATTTCGTCCCCAAAGGTGGGACGTTCCCTATCGAAATCATCATGCTTGTTGTGAGAAGCTTATACCAAAACCTGCCCCAAATGGGACAAAAAATTACCACGGCATGTTGATGCCGCTCCATGATACCATGCCAAGTTTCATGAATTTCAGACGAGTTTTGAATTTACTAGAATTTAAATACCAGGTATCTCAACGTTTTGCGGGCAATCAACGGTGCCGTGGTGTTTGAAATTTATTCCCATTTCTTGCATGGGACGTAAGCATGCACCCAAGGACACAAATTTGATTTTTAAACCAATTTATATGCACTGGAGCATGTGCATGTAGTTCAAATTATAATTATGCACATAAATACATTGAAAACTCAGCTAATGCATAAAAATGTCCAAACGAACCCCGAAAAATCACAAAAATTGACAAAACACTCGTGTTGTTCTATGTTGACATGAGAAAAAAAATTGAAAGCAATAAGAGGCAATGGATATCGTTTCGTTCCCAAAGGTGGGACGTTCCCTATCGAAACCATCATGTTGTTGTGAGAATCTCTGGTTTGTGACCAGCTTATACCCAAACCTGCCCCAAATGGGAAATTTTTTTACCACGACATGCTGATGCCGCTCCATGATACCATGCCAAGTTTCATGAATTTCAGACGAGTTTTGGATTTAATAGAATTTAAATACCAGGTATCTCAATGTTTTGCCGGCAATCAACGGTGCCCTGGTGTTGGAAATTCATTCCCATTTCTTGCATGGGACCTAAGCATGCACCCAAGGACACCGATTTTATTTTTCAACCAATTTATCTGCACTGGAACATGTGCATGTAGTTCAAATTTGAATTATGCACATAAATGCATTGAAAACTCAGTTAATGCATAAAAAATGTCCAAACGAACCACGAAAAATCACAAAAATTGACACAACACTCCTATTGTTCTATGTTGACACGAGAAAAATTTTGAAAGCAATAAGAGGCAATGGACATCGTTTCGTCCCCAAAGGTGGGACATGCCCTATCGAAACCATCATGCTTGTTGTGAGAAGCTCTGATTTGTTAGAAGCTTATACCCAAACCTGCCCCAAATGGGACAAAAAATTACCACGACATGTTGATGCCGCTCCATGATACCTTCCAAGTTTCATGAATTTTAGACGAGTTTTGGATTTACTATAATTTAAATATCAGGTATCTCAACGTTTTTCCGGCAATCAACGGTGCCCTGGTGTTTGAAATTCGTTCCCATTTCTTGAATGGTACATAAGCATGCACCCAAGGACCCATATTCGATTTTTCAACCTATTTATATGCCTTTGCGGCATGTGCATGTAGTTCAAATTTGAATTATGCACATAAATGCATTGAAAACTTAGTTAATACATAAAATGTCCAAAGGAACCCTGAAAATCAATAAAATTGACACAACACTCCTGTTGTTCTATGTTGACACGAGAAAAGAATTGAAAGCAATAAGAGGCAATGGATATCGTTTCGTCCCCAAAGGTGGGACGTCCCTATCGAAACCATCATGCATGTTGTGAGAAGCTATGGTTTGTGAGAAGCTTATACCCAAACCCGCCCCAAATGGGACAAAAAAATTACCACGACATGTTGATGCCGCTCCATGATACCTTGCCAAGTTTCATGCATTTCGCATTTAGTTTTGAATTTACCAGAATTTAAATACCAGGCATCTCAACGTTTTGCCGGCAATCAACGGTGCCCTGGTGTTTGAAATTCATTCTCATTTCTTGAATAGGACATAAGCATGCACCCAAGGACCCATATTCGATTTTTCAACCAATTTATATGCACTGGAGCATGTGCATGTAGTTCAAATTGGAATTATGCACATAAATGCATTGAAAACTTAGTTAATGCATAAAAATGTCCAAACGAACCCTGAAAACCAAAAAATTGACACAACACTCCTGTTGTTCTATGTTGACACGAGAAAAGAATTGAAAGAAATAAGAGGCAATGGGTATCGTTTCGTCCCCAAAGGTGGGACGTTCCCTGTCGAAACCATCATGCTTGTTGTGAGAAGCCTATACCCAAACCTGCCCCAAATGCGACAAAAAATTTACCATGACATGTTGATGCCGCTCCATGATAGCATGCCAAGTTTCATGAATTTCAGACGAGTTTTGGATTTACTAGTATTTAAATACCAGGTATCTTAATGTTTTGGGCCTAGTGACGGTGGCAGGGTGTTTGAAATTCATTCCCATTTCTTGCATGGGACCTAAGCATGCACCCAAGGAGACATATTTGATTTTTAAACCAATTTATATGCACTGGAGCATGTCCATGTAGTTCAAATTTGAATTATGCACATAAATGCATTGAAAACTTAGTTAATGCATAAAAATGTCCAAATGAACCCCGAAAAATCTCAAAAATTTACACAACACTCTTGTTGTTCTATGTTGACACGAGAAAAAAATTTGAAATTAATAAGAGGCAATGGATATCGTTTCGTCCCCAAAGGTGGGACGTTCCCTATCGAAATCATCATGCTTGTTGTGAGAAGCTTATACCCAAACCTGCCCCAAATGGGACAAAACATTACAGCACCATGTTGATGCCGCTCCATGATACCATGCCAAGTTTCATGAATTTCAGACGAGTTTTGGATTTACTAGAATTTAAATACCAGGTATCTCAACGTTTTGCTGGCAATCAATGGTGTCGTGGTGTGTGTAATTTATTCCCATTTCTTGCATGGGACCTAAGCATGCACCCAAGGACACAGATTTGATTTTTAAACCAATTTATATGCACTGGAGCATGTGCATGTAGTTAAAATTTTAATTATGCACATAAATGCATTGAAAACTCAGTTAATGCATAAAAATGTCCAAACGAACCCCGAAAAATCATAAAAATTGACACAACACTCGTGTTGTTCTATGTTGACATGAGAATTTTTTTGAAAGCAATAAAAGGCAATGGACATCGTTTCGTCCCCAAAGGTGGGACGTTCCCTATCGAAACCATCATGTTGTTGTGAGAAGCTCTGGTTTGTGACAAGCTTATACCCAAACCTGCCCCAAATGGGACAAAAAATTTACCACGGCATGCTGATGCCGCTTCATGATACCTTCCAAGTTTCATGAATTTCAGACGAGTTTTGGATTTACTAGAATTGAAATACCAGGTATCTCAATGTTTTGCCGGCAATCAACGGTGCCAAGGTGTTTGAAATTCATTCCCATTTCTTGCATGGGACCTAAGCATGCACCCAAGGACACAGATTTGTTTTTTCAACCAATTTATATGCACTGCAGCATGTGCATGTAGTTCAAATTTGAATTGTGCACATAAATGCATTGAAAATTCAGTTAATGCATAAAAATGTCCAAATGAACCCCGAAAAATCACAAAAATCGACACAACACTCCTATTGTTTTATGTTGACACGAGAAATAATTTGAAAGCAATAAGAGGCAATGGATATCGTTTCGTCCCCAAAGGTGGGACTTTCCCTATCGAAACCATCATGCATGTCGTGAGAAGCTATGGTTTGTGAGAAGCTTATACCCAAACCCGCCCCAAATGGGACAAAAAAATTACCACGACATGTTGATGCCGCTCCATGATACCTTGCCAAGTTTCATGCATTTCAGACGAGTTTTGGATTTACCAGAATTTAAATACCAAGCATCTCAACGTTTTGCCGGCAATCAACGGTGCCCTGGTGTTTGAAATTCATTCTCATTTCTTGAATGGGACATAAGCATGCACCCAAGGACCCATATTTGATTTTTCAACCAATTTATATGCACTGGAGCATGTGCATGTAGTTCAAATTGGAATTATGCACATAAATGCATTGAAAACTTAGTTAATGCATAAAAATGTCCAAACGAACCCTGAAAACCCAAAAAATTGACACAACACTCCTGTTGTTCTATGTTGACACGAGAAAAGAATTGAAATCAATAAGAAGCAATGGATATCGTTTCGTCCCCAAAGGTGGGACGTTCCCTATCGAAACCATCATGCTTGTTGTGAGAAGCTTATACCCAAACCTGCACCAAATGCGACAAAAAATTTACCACGACATGTTGATGCCGCTCCATGATAGCATGCCAAGTTTCATGAATTTCAGACGAGTTTTGGATTTACTAGAATTTAAATACCAGGTATCTCAATGTTTGCGGCCTAGTGACGGTGGCAGGGTGTTTGAAATTCATTCCCATTTCTTGCATGGGACCTAAGCATGCACCCAAGGAGACATATTTGATTTTTAAACCAATTTATATGCACTGGAGCATGTCCATGTAGTTCAAATTTGAATTATGCACATAAATGCATTGAAAACTTAGTTAATGCATAAAAATGTCCAAATGAACCCCGAAAAATCTCAAAAATTGACACAACACTCTTGTTGTTCTATGTTGACATGAGAAATTTTTTGAAATACATAAGAGGCAATGGATATCGTTTCGTCCCCAAAGGTGGGGCGTTCCCTATCGAAACTACCATGCTTGTTGTGAGAAGCTTATACCCAAACCTGCCCCCAAATGGGACAAAACATTACCACGGCATGTTGATGCCGCTCCATGATACCATGCCAAGTTTCATGAATTTCAGACGAGTTTTGGATTTACTAGAATTTAAATACCAGGTATCTCAACGTTTTGCTGGCAATCAATGGTGTCGTGGTGTTTGTAATTTATTCCCATTTCTTGCATGGGACCTAAGCATGCACCCAAGGACACATATTTGATTTTTAAACCAATTTATATGCACTGGAGCATGTGCATGTAGTTCAAATTTTAATTATGCACATAAATGCATCGAAAACTCAGTTAATGCATAAAAAATGTCCAAACGAACCCTGAAAAATCACAAAAATTGACACAACACTTCTATTGTTCTATGTTGACACGAGAAAAAATTTGAAAGCAATAATAGGCAATGTACATCGTTTCGTCCCAAAAGGTGGGACATTCCCTATCGAAACCATCATGCTTGTTGTGAGAAGCTCTGACTTGTTAGAAGCTTATACCCAAACCTGCCCCAAATGGGACAAAAAATTACCACGACATGTTGATGCCGCTCCATGATACCATGCCAAGTTTCATGAATTTTAGACGAGTTTCGGATTTACTACAATTTAAATACGAGGTATCTCAATGTTTTGCCGGCAATCAACGGTGCCCTGGTGTTTGAAATTCATTCCCATTTCTTGGATGGGACCTAAGCATGCACCCAACGACACAAATTTGTTTTTTCAACCAATTTATATGCACTGCAGCATGTGCATGTAGTTCAAATTTGAATTATGCACATAAATGCATTGAAAACTCAGTGAATGCATAAAAATGTCCAATGAACCCCGAAAAATCTCAAAAATTGACACAACACTCTTGTTGTTCTATGTATACATGAGAAAAAAATTTAAAGCAATAAGAGGCAATGGATATCATTTCGTCCCCAAAGGTGGGACGTTCCCTATCGAAACCATCATGCTTGTCGTGAGAAGCTTATACCCAAACCTGCCCCAAATGCGATAAAAAAATTACCACGGCATGTTGATGCCGCTCCATGATACCATGCCAAGTTTCCTGAATTTCAGACGAGTTTTGGATTTACTAGAATTTAAATACTAGGTATCTCAACGTTTTACTGGCAATCAACGGTGTCGTGGTGTTCGAAATTTATTCCCATTTCTTGCATGTGACCTAAGCATGCACCCAAGGACACCGATTTGATTTTTTAACCAATTTATATGCACTGGAGCATGTGCATGTAGTTCAAATTTGAATTATGCACATAAATGCATTGAAAACTCAGTTAATGCATAAAAAATGTCCAAACGAACCCCAAATAATCACAAAAATTGACACAACACTCCTGTTGTTCTGTGTTGACACGAGAAATAATTTGAAAGCAATAAGAGGCAATGGATATCGTTTCGCCCCCAAAGGTGGGACGTTCCCTATCGAAACCATCATGCATGTTGTGAGAAGCTATGGTTTGTGAGAAGCTTATACCCAAACCCGCCCCAAATGGGACAAAAAAATTACCACGACATGTTGATGCCGCTCCATGACACCTTCCCAAGATTCATGCATTTCAGACGAGTTTTGGATTTACCAGAATTTAAATACCAGGTATCTCAATGTTTTGCCGGCCGTCAACGGTGCCCTGGTGTTTGAAATTCATTCTCATTTCTTGAATGGGACATAAGCATGCATCCAAGGACCCATATTCAATTTTTCAACCAATTTATATGCACTGGAGCATGTGCATGTAGTTCAAATTTGAATTATGCACATAAATGCATTGAAAACTTAGTTAATACATAAAAATGTCCAAACGAACCCTGAAAATCAAAAAAATTGACACAACACTCCTGTTGTTCTATGTTGACACGAGAAAAGAATTGAAAGCAATAAGAGGCAATGGATATCGTTTCGTCCCCAAAGGTGGGACGTTCCCTATCGAAACCATCATGCATGTTGTGAGAAGCTATGGTTTGTGAGAAGCTTATACCCAAACCCGCCTAAATGGGACAAAAAATTACCACGACATGTTGATGCCGCTCCATGATACCTTGCCAAGTTTCATGCATTTCAGATTTAGTTTTGGATTTACCAGAATTTAAATACCAGGTATCTCAACGTTTTGCCGGCAATCAACGGTGCCCTGGTGTTTGAAAATCATTCTCATTTCTTGAATGGGACATAAGCATGCACCCAAGGACCCATATTCGATTTTTCAACCAATTTATATGCACTGGAGCATGTGCATGTAGGTCAAATTTGAATTAAGCACATAAATGCATTGAAAACTTAGTTAATGCATAAAAATGTCCAAAAGAACCCTCAAAAATCAATAAAATTGACACAACACTCCTGTTGTTCTATGTTGACACGAGAAAAGAATTGAAAGCAATAAGAGGCAATGGATATCGTTTCGTCCCCAAAGGTGGGACGTTCCCTATCGAAACCATCATGCTTGTTGTGAGAAGCTTATACCCAAACCTGCCCCAAATGCGACAAAAAATTTACCACGACATGTTGATGCCGCTCCATGATAGCATGCCAAGTTTCATGAATTTCAGACAAGTTTTGGATTTACTAGAATCTAAATACCAGGTATCTCAATGTTCGCGGCCTAGTGACGGTGGCAGGGTGTTTTAAATTCATTCCCATTTCTTGCATGGGACCTAAGCATGCACCCAAGGACACATATTTGATTTTTAAACCAATTTATATGCACTGGAGCATGTGCATGTAGTTCAAATTTGAATTATGCAATAAATGCATTGAAAACTCAGTTAATGCATAAAAATGTCCAAATGAACCCCGAAAAATCTCAAAAATTGACACAACACTCTTGTTGTTCTATGTTGACATGAGAAAAAATTTGAAAGCAATAAGAGGCAATGGATATCGTTTCCTCCCCAAAGGTGGGACGTTCCCTATCGAAACCATCATGCTTGTTGTGAGAAGCTTATACCCAAACCTGCCCCAAATGCGACAAAAAATTTACCACGACTTGTTGATGCCGCTCCATGATAGCATGCCAAGTTTCATGAATTTCAGACGAGTTTTGGATTTACTAGAATTTAAATACCAGGTATCTCAACGTTTTGCTGGCAATCAACGGTGTCGTGGTGTTTGAAATTTATTCCCATTTCTTGCATGTGACCTAAGCATGCACCCAAGGACACATATTTGATTTTTAAACCAATTTATATGCACTGGAGCATGTGCGTGAAGTTCAAATTTGAATTATGCACATAAATGCATTGAAAACTCAGTTAATGCATAAAAAATGTCCAAACGAACCCCGAAAAATCACAAAAATTGACACAACACTCCTGTTGTTCTGTGTTGACACGAGAAATAATTTGAAAGCAATAAGAGGCAATGGATATCGTTTCGTCCCCAAAGGTGGGACGTTCCCTATCGAAACCATCATGCATGTTGTGAGAAGCTATGGTTTGTGAGAAGGTTACACCCAAACCCGCCCCAAATGGGACAAAAAAATTACCACGACATGTTGATGCCGCTCCATGATACCTTCCCAAGATTCATGCATTTCAGACGAGTTTTGGATTTACCAGAATTTAAATACCAGGTATCTCAACGTTTTTCCGGCAATCAACGGTGCCCTAGTGTTTGAAATTCGTTCCCATTTCTTGAATGGTACATAAGCATGCACCCAAGGACCCATATTCGATTTTTCAACCTATTTATATGCACTGCAGCATGTGCATGTAGTTCAAATTTGAATTATGCACATAAATGCATTGAAAACTTAGTTAATACATAAAATGTCCAAAGGAACCCTGAAAATCAATAAAATTGACACAACACTCCTGTTGTTCTATGTTGACACGAGAAAAGAATTGAAAGCAATAAGAGGCAATGGATATCATTTCGTCCCCAAAGGTGGGACGTTCCCTATCGAAACCATCATGCATGTTGTGAGAAGCTATGGTTTGTGAGAAGCTTATACCCAAACCCGCCCCAAATGGGACAAAAAAATTACCACGACATGTTGATGCCGCTCCATGATACCTTGCCAAGTTTCATGCATTTCAGACGAGTTTTGGATTTACCAGAATTTAAATACCAGGTATCTCAACGTTTTGCCGGCAATCAACGGTGCCCTAGTGTTTGAAATTCATTCTCATTTCTTGAATGGGACATAAGCATGCACCCAAGGACCCATATTCGATTTTTCAACCAATTTATATGCACTGGAGCATGTGCATGTAGGTCAAATTTGAATTATGCACATAAATGCATTGAAAACTTAGTTAAGCATAAAAATGTCCAAACGAACCCTGGAAAATCAAAAAAATTGACACAACACTCCTGTTGTTCTATGTTGACACGAGAAAAGAATTGAAAGCAATAAGAGGCAATGGATATCGTTTCGTCCCCAAAGGTGGGACGTTCCCTACCGAAACCATCATGCTTGTTGTGAGAAGCTTATACCCAAACCTGCCCCAAAAGCGACAAAAAATTTACCACGACATGTTGATGCCGCTCCATGATAGCATGCCAAGTTTCATGAATTTCAGACGAGTTTTGGATTTACTAGAATTTAAATACCAGACATCTCAATGTTCGCGGCCTAGTGACGGTGGCAGGGTGTTTGAAATTCATTCCCATTTCTTGCATGGGACCTAAGCATGCACCCAAGGACACATATTTGATTTTTAAACCAATTTATATGCACTGGAGCATGTGCATGTAGTTCAAATTTGAATTATGCACATAAATGCATTGAAAACTCAGTTAATGCATAAAAATGTCCAAATGAGCCCCGAATAATCTCAAAAATGACACAACACTCTTGTTGTTCTATTTTGACTTGAGAAAATTTTTGAAAGCAATAAGAGGCAATGGATATCGTTTCGTCCCCAAAGGTGGGACGTTCCCTATCGAAACCATCATGCTTGTTGTGAGAAGCTTATACCCAAACCTGCCCCAAATGGGACAAAAAAATTACCACGGCTTGTTGATGCCGCTCCATGATACCATGCCAAGTTTCATGAATTTCAGACGAGTTTTGGATTTACTAGAATTTAAATACCAGGTATCTCAACGTTTTGCTGGCAATCAACGGTGTCGAGGTGTTTGAAATTTATTCCCATTTCTTGCATGTGACCTAAGCATGCACCCATGGACACAGATTTGATTTTTAAACCAATTTATATGCACTGGAGCATGTGCATGAAGTTCAAATTTGAATTATGCACATAAATGCATTGAAAACTCAGTTAATGCATAAAAAATGTCCAAACGAACCCCGAAAAATCACAAAAATTGACACAACACTCCTGTTGTTCTGTGTTGACACGAGAAATAATTTGAAAGCAATAAGTGGCAATGGATATCGTTTCGTCCCCAAAGGTGGGACGTTCCGCATCGAAACCATCATGTATGTTGTGAGAAGCTATGGTTTGTGAGAAGCTTATACCCAAACCCGCCCCAAATGGGACAAAAAAATTACCACGACATGTTGATGCTGCTCCATGAAACCTTGCCAAGTTTCATGCATTTCAGACGAGTTTTGGATTTACCAGAATTTAAATACCAGGTATCTCAACGTTTTGCCGGCAATCAACGGTGCCCTGGTGCTTGAAATTCATTCTCATTTCTTGAATGGGACATAAGCATGCACTCAAGGACCCATATTCGATTTTTCAACCAATTTATATGCATTGGAGCATGTGCATGTAGGTCAAATTTGAATTATGCACATAAATGCATTGAAAACTTTGTTAATGCATAAAAATGTCCAAACAAACCCTGAAAAATTAAAAAAATTGACACAACACTCCTGTTGTTCTATGTTGACACGAGAAAAGAATTGAAAGCAATAAGAGGCAATGGATATCGTTTCGTCCCCAAAGGTGGGACGTTCCCTATCGAAACCATCATGCTTGTTGTGAGAAGCTTATACCCAAACCTGCCCCAAATGCGACAAAAAATTTACCATGACATGTTGATGCCGCTCCATGATAGCATGCCAAGTTTCATGAATTTCAGACGAGTTTTGGATTTAGTAGAATTTAAATACCAGGCATCTCAATGTTCGCGGCCTAGTGACAGTGGCAGGGTGTTTGAAATTCATTCCCATTGCTTGCATGGGACCTAAGCATGCACCCAAGGACACATATTTGATTTTTAAACCAATTTATATGCACTGGAGCATGTGCATGTAGTTCAAATTTGAATTATGCACATAAATGCATTGAAAACTCAGTTAATGCATAAAAATGTCCAAATGAACCCCGAATAATCTCAAAAATTGACACAACACTCTTGTTGTTCTATGTTGACATGAGAAAAATTTTGAAAGCAATAAGAGGCAAGTGATATCGTTTCATCCCCAAAGGTGGGACGTTCCCTATCAAAACCATCATGCTTGTTGTGAGAAGCTTATACCCAAACCTGCCCCAAATGGGACAAAAAATTACCACGACATGTTGATGCCGCTCCATGATACCTTGCCAAGTTTCATGAATTTCAGACGAGTTTTGGATTTACTAGAATTTAAATACCAGGTATCTCAACGTTTTGCTGGCAATCAACGGTGCCGTGGTGTTTGAAATTTATTCCCATTTCTTGCATGTGACCTAAGCATGCACCCAAGGACACAGATTCGATTTTTCAACCAATTTATATGCACTGGAGCATGTTGTTGGGGAACGTAGCAGAAAATCAAAATTTTCCTACGTGTCACCAAGATCTATCTATGGAGAAACTAGCAATGAGGGGAAGGAGAGTGCATCTATATACCCTTGTAGATCGCTAAGCGGAAGCGTTCAAGAGAACGGGGTTGATGGAGTCGTACTGCCGTGATCCAAATCACCGATGATCCTAGCGCCGAGCAGACGGCACCTCCAAGTTCAACACACGCACGGAACGGTGGCGTCTCCCATGCCTTGATCCAGCAAGGAGAGAGGGAGAGGTTGGGGAAGACTCCGTCCAGCAAAGACGACGACGTGGTGGTGGTGGAGGAGCACGATACTCGGCAGGGCTTCGCCAAGCACTACGAGAGACGAGGAGGGAGAGAGGTAGGGCTGCGCCAAGAGGGAGATGTTCTCGTGTGTTAGGCAGCCCCAAAACCTCCACTATATATAGGGGGAAAGGGAGGAGGCGCCTAGGGTTTCCCCTAGGGGCGGCCAGGCAGATGGGATCTCCCCTTGGGTGACTTGGCCCCCAAGCCAGGAGGTGGGAACCCTAGATGGGGCGCCCCAAACCCCTGGTCACGTGGGAATAGGTGAGGCGGCGACAGCCCCTTAGTGAGCTGGTTTGCCCCTTCCCTTGGCCCATGAAGCCCCCAACACTTGCCGGGGCTCCCGAAACACCTTTCGGTCATGCTGGTCATCACCCGGTACCTCCGGAACACTTCCGGACTCCAAAACCCTTCGTCCAATATATCAATCTTTACCTCCGGACCATTTCGAAACTCCTCGTGACGTCCGGGATCTCATCCGGGACTCCGAACAACATTTGGTAACCATGTATATCTATTCCCTATAACCCTAGCGTCACCGAACCTTATGTGTGTAGACCCTACGGGTTCGGGAACCATGCAGACATGACCGAGACGTTCTGCGGCCAACAACCAACTGCGGGATCTGGATACCCATGTTGGCTCCCACATGTTCCACGATGATCTCATCGGATGAACCACGATGTCGAGGATTCAATCAATCCTGTATTCAATTCCCTTTGTCTAGCGGTATTGTACTTGCCCGAGATTCGATCGTCGGTATCCCGATACCTTGTTCAATCTCACATCTTGGCAAGTCTCATTACTCGCCCGTAACACATCATCCGTGATCAACCCTTGGTCACATTGTGCACATTATGATGATGTCCTACCGAGTGGGCCTAGAGATACCTCTCCGTCAACCGGAGTGACAAATCCCAGTCTCGATTCGTGCCAACCCAATGACATTTTCGGAGATACCTGTAATGCACCTTTATAGCCACCCGATTCGTTGTGACGTTTGGTACACCCAAAGCATTCCTACGGTATCCGGGAGTTGCACAATCTCATGGTCTAAGGAAATGATACTTGACATTTAGAAAAGCTTTAGCATATGAACTACGATCTTTGTGCTAGGCTTAGGATTGGGTCTTGTCCATCACATCATTCTCCAAATGATGTGATCCCGTTATCAACGACATCCAATGTCCATGGTCGTGAAACCGTAACCATCTCGTTGATCAACGAGCTAGTCAACTAGAGGCTTACTAGGGACATGGTGTTGTTTATGTACCCACACATGTATCCGAGTTTCCTATCAATACAATTATAGCATGGGTAATAAACAATTATCATGAACAAGGAAATATAATAATAACTAATTTATTATTGCCTCTAGGGCATATTTCCAACAGTCTCCCACTTGCACTAGAGTCAATAATCTAGTTCACATCGTCATGTGATTAACATTGATAGGTCACATCGCCATGTGACCAACATCCAAAGAGTTTACTAGTGTCTCAGAACTAGTTCACATCATCATGTGATTAAGACTCAATGAGTTACGAGGTTTGATCATGTTTTGCTTGTGAGAGAGGTTTTAGTCAACGGTCCGAACCTTTCAGATCCGTGTGTGCTTTGCAAATTTCTAGGTAATATTGTAAACGCTGCTTCCACGCTCCACTTGGAGCTATTCCAAATGGTTGCTCCACTATACGTATCCGGTTTGCTACTCAGAGTCACTCGGATAGGTCTTAAAGCTTGCACCGACGTAACCCTTTACGCCGAACTCTTTATCACCTCCATAATCGAGAAACATGTCCTTATTTACTCCAAGGACAATTTTGACCTCTGTCCAATGATCCATTCCTGGATCATTCTTGTACCCCTTGACTGACTCATGGCAAGGCACACTTCCGGTGCGGTACACAACATACCATACTGTAGAGCCTACGTCTAAGGCATAGGGGACGACCTTCGTCCTTTCTCTCTGTTCTTTCGTGGTCGAGCTTTAAGTCTTAACTTCATACCTTACATCTCATGCAAGAACTCCTTCTTTGACTGATCCATCTTGAACACCTTCAAGATCATGTCAAGGTATATGCTCATTTGAGAGTACCATTAAGCGGTTTTGATCTATCCCTATAGATCTTGATGCTCAATGTTCAAGTAGCTTAATACAGGTTTTCACTTGAAAAACACTTTCCAAATAACCCTATATGCTTTCCAGAAATTCTAGATCATTTCTGATCAACAATATGTCAACAACATATACTCATCAAAAATTCTATAGTGCTCCCACTCACTTCTTTGGAAATACAAGTTTCTCATAAACTTTGTATAAACCCAAAATCTTTGATCATCTTATCAAAGAGTATATTCCAACTCCGAGATGCTTACTCCGGTCCATGGAAGGATCACTTTGGAGCTAGCATACCTTTCGGCATCCTTAGGATCGACAAAACCTTTCTGATTGTATCTCATACAACCTTTCCTTACGGAAACTGGTAAGGAAACTCGTTTTGACATCCATCTGCTAGATTTCATAAATGCAGCTAATGCTAACATGATTCCAACGGACTTAAGAATCGCTACGGATGAGAAAATCTCATCGTAGTAAACTTGTGAAAAACTCTTTGCCACAAGTCGAGCTTCATAGACGGTGACATTACCGTCCACGTCCGCCTTCTTCTTAAAAATCCATTTATCTCAATAGCTTGCCGATCATCGGGCAAGTCCACCAAAGTCCATGCTTTGTTACATTACATGGATCCTATCTCGGATTTCATGGCCTCTAACCATTTGTCGGAATATGGGCCCACCATCGCTTCTCCATAGCTCGTAGGTTCATTGTTGTCTAGCAACATGACCTTCAAGACAAGATTACTGTACCACTCTGAAGCAGTACGCATCCTTGTCACCCTACGAGGTACGGTAGTGACTTGATCCGAAGTTTCATGATCACTATCATAAGCTTCTACTTCAATTGGTGTAGGTGCCACAGGAACAACTTCCTGTGCCCTGCTACACACTAGTTGTAGTGACGGTTCAATAACCATATCAAGTCTCCACCATCCTCCCACTAACTTTTCGAGACAAACTTTTCCTCGAGGAAGGACCTGATTCAAGAAACAATCCCTATTGCTTTCGGATCTGAATTAGGAGGTATACCCAACTGTTTTGGGTGTCCTATGAAGATGCATTTTACCCGCTTTGGGTTCGAGCTTATCAACCTGAAACTTTTTCACATAAGCGTCGCAACCCCAAACTTTTAAGAAACGACAACTTTGGTTTCTCCAAACCATACTTCAAACAGGGTCGTCTCAACGGAATTACGTGGTGCCCTATTAAAGTGAGTGTGGTTGTCTCTAATGCCTAACCCATGAACGATAGTGGTAATTCGATAAGAGACATCATGGTACGCACCATATCTAATAGGGTGCAACTATGATGTTCGGACACGCCATCACACTATGGTGTTCCAGGCGGTATTAATTGTGAAACAATTTCCAGTATGTCTTAATAGCGTGCCAAAGCTCGTAACTCAGATACTCATCTCTATGATCATATCATAGACATTTTATCCTCTTGTCACGATGATCTTTAACTTCACTCTGAAATTACTTGAACCATTCAATAATTCAGACTTGTGTTTCATCAAGTAAATATACCCAGTATCTACTCAAATCATCTGTGAAGTAAGAACATAACGATATCCACTGCGTGCCTCAGCATTCATTGGACTGCACACATCAAAATGTATTATTTCCAACAAGTTGCTTTCTTGTTCCATTTCACTGAAAACGAGGCTTTCAGTCATCTTGCCCATGTGGTATGATTTGCATGTCTCAAGTGATTCAAAATCAAGTGAGTCCAAGCGGTCCATTTGCATGGAGTTTCTTCATGCATATACACCAATAGACATGGTTCGCATGTCTCAAACTTTTCAAAAACGAGTGAGTCCAAAGATCCATCAACATGGAGCTTCTTCATGCGTTCTATACCAATATGACTCAAATGGCGATTGCCACAAGTAGGTGGTACTATCATTACTATCTTATATCTTTTGGCATGAAAAATGTGTATCACTACGATAGAGATTCAATAAACCATTCCTTTAGGTGCAAGACCATTGAAGGTATTATTCAAATAAATAGAGTAACCATTATTCTCCTTAAATGAATAACCGTATTGCGATAGACATAATCCAATCATGTCTATGCTCAACGCAATCACCAAATGACAATTATTCAGGTTTAATACTAATCTTGATGGTAGAGGGAGGCGTGCGATGTTTGATCAAATCAAACTTGGAAAAACTTCCAACACATATCGTCAGCTCACCTTTAGCTAGTCTCCGTTTATTCCGTAGCTCTTTTATTTGAGTTACTAACACTTAGCAACCGAACCGGTATCTTAATACCCTGGTGCTACTAGGAGTACTAGTAAAGTACACATTAACATAATGTATATCCAATATACTTCTATCGACCTTGCCAGCCTTCTCATCTACCAAGTATCTAGGGTAATTCTGCTCCAGTGGCTGTTCCCCTTATTACAGAAGCACTTAGTCTCGGATTTGGGTTCAACCTTGGGTTTCTTCACTAGAGTAGCAGCTGATTTGCTGTTTCATGCAGTATCCCTTCTTGCCCTTGCCCTTCTTGAAACTAGTGGTTTCACCAACCATCAACAATTGATGCTCCTTCTTGATTTCTACTTTCGCGGTGTCAAACATCGTGAATACCTCAAGGATCATCATATCTATCCACGATATGTTATAGTTCATCACGAAGCTCTAGCAGCTTGGTGGCAATGACTTTGGAGAAACATCACTATCTCATCCGGAAGATCAACTCCCTCGATTCAAGTGATTGTTGCACTCGAGACAATCTGAGCACAAGCTCAACGATTGAGCTTTTCTCCCTTAGTTTGCAGGCTAAGAAAATCGTCGGAGGTCTTATACCTTTTGGCGTGGGCACAAGCCTGAAATCCCAATTTCAGCCCTCGAAACATCTTATATGTTTCGAGAAACGTCTTTGGTGCCTCTACTCTAAACCATTTAACCGAACTATCATGTAGTTATCAAAGCGTGTATGTCGATGTTACGCAACATCCACAGACTGACGTTTGGGGTTCAACACACTGGCGGTGCATTAAGGACACAAGCTTTCTCCGTCGCATAATCTCTCATCAACTTTCAACTATATTTTCTCTAGGAACATATCTAAACAGTGGAACTAAAGCGCGAGCTTACGATATAATTTGCAAAGATCTTTTGACTATGTTCAGGATAATTAAGTTCATCTCATGAACTTCCACTCAGATAGACATCCCTCTAGTAATCTAAGTGATTACATGATCCGAGTCAACTAGGCCGTGTTCGATCATCACGTGAGACGGACTAGTCATCATCGGTGAACATCTTCATGTTGATCGTATCTACTATACGACTCATGCTCGACCTTTCGGTCTCTTGTGTTTCGAGGCCATGTCTGTACATGCTAGGCTCGTCAAGTCAACCTAAGTGTTTCGCGTGTGCAAATTTGGCTTACACCCGTTGTATGTGAACATAAGAATCTATCACACCTGATCATCACGTGGTGCTTCAAAGCCATTTAACTTTCGCAGAACGGTGCGATTAGGGGGAACACTTTCTTGAAATTTTAATGAGGATCTTCTTATTTACTACCGTCGTTCTAAGCAAATAAGATGTATAATCATGATAAACATCACATGCAATCAAATAGTGACATGATATGGCCAATATCATATTGCTCCTTTTGATCTCCATCTTCGGGGCTCCATGATCATCATCGTCACCGGCATGACACCATGATCTCCATCATCGTGTCTCCATGAAGTTGTCTCGCCAACTTATTACTTCTACTACTATGGCTACCGGTTAGCAATAAAGTAAAGTAATTACATGGCGTTGTTCAATGACACGCAGGTCATACAATAAATAAAGACAACTCCTATGGCTCCTGCGGTTGTCATACTCATCGACATGCAAGTCGTGATTCCTATTACAAGAACATGATCAATCTCATACATCACATATCATTCATCACATTCTTCTTGGCCATATCACATCACATAGCATACCCTGCAAAAACAAGTTAGACGTCCTCTAATTGTTGTTTGCATGTTTTACGTGGCTGCTATGGGTTTCTAGCAAGAACGTATCTTACCTACGCGAAACCACAACGTGATATGCCAATTGCTATTTACCTTTCATAAGGACCCTTTTCATCGAATCCGTTCCGACTAAAGTGGGAGAGACTGGCACCCGCTATCCACCTTATGCACCAAGTGCATGTCGATTCGGTGGAACACATCTCACGTAAGTGTGCGTGTAAGGTCGGTCTGGGCCGCTTCATCCCACAATACCGTCGAAACAAGATTGGACTAGTAACGGTAAGCATATTGAACAAAATCAACGCCCACAACTACTTTGTGTTCTACTCGTGCAAAGAATTTACGCAATAGACCTAGCTCATGATGCCCTTTGTTGGGGAGCGTGGCGAGAAAATCAAAATTTTCCTACGTGTCACCAAGATCTATCTATGGAGAAACTAGCAACGAGGGGAAGGAGAGTGCATCTACATACCCTTGTAGATCGCTAAGCAGAAGCGTTCAAGAGAACGGGGTTGATGGAGTCGTACTCGTCGTGATCCAAATCACCGATGATCCTAGCGCTGAACGGACGGCACCTCCGCGTTCAACACACGTACGGAACGGTGACGTCTCCCATGACTTGATCCAGCAAGGAGAGAGGGAGAGGTCGGGGAAGACTCCGTCCAGCAGCAGCACGACGGCGTGGTGGTGGTGGAGGAGCGGTACTCAGCGAGGCTTCGCCAAGCACTACGAGAGACGAGGAGGGAGAGAGGTAGGGCTGCGCCAAGAGGGAGATGTTCTCGTGTGTTAGGCAGCCCCAAAACCTCCACTATATATAGGGGAAAGGGGAGGGGAGGCGCCCTAGGGTTTCCCCTAGGGGGGGCGGCCAGGGCAGATGGGATCTCCCCCTTGGGTGACTTGGCCCCCAAGCCAGGAGGTGGGAACCCTAGATGGGGCGCCCCAAACCCCCTGGTCACGTGGTAATAGGTGAGGGTGGCGCACAGCCCCTTAGTGGGCTGGTTTGCCCCCCTTCCCTTGGCCCATGAAGCCCCCAACACTTGCCGGGCTCCCGAAACACCTTTCGGTCATCTTTGGTCATCACCGGTACCTCCGGAACACTTAGGACTCCAAAACCCTTCGTCCAATATATCAATCTTTACCTCCGGACCATTCTGGAACTCCTCGTGACGTCCGGGATCTCATCCGGGACTCCGAACAACATTCGGTAACCACGTATATCTATTCCCTATAACCCTAGCGTCACCGAACCTTAAGTGTGTAGACCCTACGGGTTCGGGAACCATGCGAACATGACCGAGACGTTCTCGGTCAATAACCAACAGCGGGATCTGGATACCCATGTTGGCTCCCACATGTTCCACGATGATCTCATCGGATGAACCACGATGTCGAGGATTCAATCAATCCTGTATTCAATTCCCTTTGTCTAGCGGTATTGTACTTGCCCGAGATTCGATCGTCGGTATCCCGATACCTTGTTCAATCTCGTTCTTGGCAAGTCTCTTTACTCGTTCCGTAACACATCATCCGTGATCAACCCCTTGGTCACATTGTGCACATTATGATGATGTCCTACCGAGTGGGCCCAGAGATACCTCTCCGTCAACCGGAGTGACAAATCCGATCTCGTCGTGCCAACCCAGCGGACATTTTCGGAGATACCTATAATGCACCTTTATAGCCACCCGATTACGTTGTGATGTTTGGTACACCCAAAGCATTCCTACGGTATCCGGGAGTTGCACAATCTCATGGTCTAAGGAAATGATACTTGACATTTAGAAAAGCTTTAGCATACGAACTACGATCTTTGTGCTAGGCTTAGGATTGGGTCTTGTCCATCACATCATTCTCCAAATGATGTGATCCCGTTATCAACGACATCCAATGTCAATGGTCAGGAAACCGTAACCATCTGTTGATCAACGAGCTAGTTAGCAAGAGGCTTACTAGGGACATGGTGTTGTTTATGTACCCACACATGTATCTGAGTTTCCTATCAATACAATTATAGCATGGGTAATAAACGATTATCATGAACAAGGAAATATAATAATAACTAATTTATTATTGCCTCTAGGGCATATTTCCAACACATGTGCATGTAGGTCAAATTAGAATTATGCACATAAATGCATTGAAAACTTAGTTAATGCATAAAAATGTCCAAAGGAACCCTGAAAAATCAAAAAAATTGACACAACACTCCTGTTGTTCTATGTTGACACGAGAAAAGAATTGAAAGCAATAAGAGGCAATGGATATCGTTTAAATGCCAAAGGTGGGACGTTCCCTATCGAAACCATCATGCTTGTTGTGAGAAGCTTATACCCAAACCTGCCCCAAATGCGACAAAAAATTTACCACGACATGTTGATGCCGCTCCATGGTAGCATGCCAAGTTTCATGAATTTCAGACGAGTTTTGGATTTACTAGAATTTAAATACCAGGTATCTCAATGTTCGCGGCCTAGTGACGGTGGAAGGGTTTTTGAAATTCATTCCCATTTCTTGCATGGGACCTAAGCATGCACCCAAGGACACATATTTGATTTTTAAACCAATTTATATGCACTGGAGCATGTGCATGTAGTTCAAATTTGAATTATGCACATAAATGCATTGAAAACTCAGTTAATGCATAAAAATGTCCAAATGAACCCTGAAAAATCTCAAAAATTGACACAACACTCTTGTTGTTCTATGTTGACATGAGAAAAAATTTCAAAGCAATAAGAGGCAATGGATATCGTTTCGTCCCCAAAGGTGGGACGTTCCCTATCGAAACCATCATGCTTGTTGTGAGAAGCTTATACCCAAACCTGCCCCAAATGGGACAAAAATATTACCACGGCATGTTGATGCCGCTCCATGATACCATGCCAAGTTTCATGAATTTCAGACGAGTTTTGGATTTACTAGAATTTAAATACCAGGTATCTCAACGTTTTGCTGGCAATCAACGGTTCCGTGGTGTTTGAAATTTATTCCCATTTCTTGCATGTGACCTAAGCATGCACCCAAGGACATAGATTTGATTTTTAAACCAATTTATATGCACTGGAGCATGTGCATGTAGTTCAAATTTGAATTATGAACATAAATGCATTGAAAACTCAGTTAATGCATAAAAAATGTCCAAACGAACCCCGAAAAATCACAAAAATTGACACAACACTCCTGTTGTTACGTGTTGACCACGAGAAATAATTTGAAAGCAATAAGAGGCAATGGATATCGTTTAGGTCCCCAAAGGTGGGGCGTTCCCTATCGAAACCATCATGCATGTTGTGAGAAGCTATGGTTTGTGAGAAGCTTATACCCAAACCCGCCCCAAATGGGACAAAAAAATTACCACGACATGTTGATGCCGCTCCATGATACCTTCCCAAGATTCATGCATTTCAGACGAGTTTCGGATTTACCAGAATTTAAATACCAGGTATCTCAATGTTTTGCCGGCAATCAACGGTGCCCTAGTGTTTGAAATTCATTCTCATTTCTTGAATGGGACATAAGCATGCACCCAAGGACCCATATTCGATTTTTCAACCAATTTATATGCACTGGAGCATGTGCACGTAGTTCAAATTTGAATTATGCACATAAATGCATTGAAAACTTAGTTAATACATAAAAATGTCCAAACGAACCCTGAAAATCAAAAAAATTGACACAACACTCCTGTTGTTCTATGTTGACACGAGAAAAGAATTGAAAGCAATAAGAGGCAATGGATATCGTTTCGTCCCCAAAGGTGGGACGTTCCCTATCGAAACCATCATGCATGTTGTGAGAAGCTATGGTTTGTGAGAAGCTTATACCCAAACCCGCCCCAAATGGGATAAAAAAATTACCACGACATGTTGATGCCGCTCCATGATACCTTGCCAAGTTTCATGCATTTCAGACGAGTTTTGGATTTACCAGAATTTAAATACCAGGTATCTCAACGTTTTCCCGGCAATCAACGGTGCCCTGGTGTTTGAAATTCATTCTCATTTCTTGAATGGGACATAAGCATGCACCCAAGGACCCATATTCGATTTTTCAACCAATTTATATGCACTGGAGCATGTGAATGTAGGTCAAATTTGAATTATGCAGATAAATGCATTGAAAACTTAGTTAATGCATAAAAATGTCCAAACAAACCCTGAAAAATCAAAAAAATTGACACAACACTCCTGTTGTTCTATGTTGACACGAGAAAAGAATTGAAAGCAATAAGAGGCAATGGATATCGTTTCGTCCCCAAAGGTGGGACGTTCCCTATCGAAACCATCATGCTTGTTGTGAGAAGCTTATACCCAAACCTGCCCCAAATGCGACAAAAAATTTACCACGACATGTTGATGCCGCTCCATGATAGCATGCCAAGTTTCATGAATTTCAGACGAGTTTTGGATTTACTAGAATTTAAATACCAGGCATCTCAATGTTCGCGGCCTAGTGACGGTGGCAGGGTATTTGAAATTCATTCCCATTTCTTGCATGGGACCTAAGCACGCACCCAAGGACACATATTTGATTTTTAAACCAATTTATATGCACTGGAGCATGTGCATGTAGTTCAAATTGGAATTATGCACATAAATGCATTGAAAACTCAGTTAATGAATAAAAATGTCCAAATGAACCCCGAAAAATCTCAAAAATTGACACAACACTCTTGTTGTTCTATGTTGACATGAGAAAAATTTTGAAAGCAATAAGAGGCAATGGATATCGTTTCGTCCCCAAAGGTGGGACGTTCCCTATCGAAATCATCATGCTTGTTGTGAGAAGCTTATACCCAAACCTGCCCCAAATGGGACAAAAAAATTACCATGGCATGTTGATGCCGCTCCATGATACCATGCCAAGTTTCATGAATTTCAGACGAGTTTTGGATTTACTAGAATTTAAATACCAGGTATCTCAACGTTTTGCTGGCAATCAACGGTGTCGTGGTGTTTGAAATTTATTCCCATTTCTTGCATGTGACCTAAGCATGCACCCAAGGACACATATTTGATTTTTAAACCAATTTATATGCACTGGAGCATGTTCATGTAGTTCAAATTTGAATTATGCACATAAATGCATTGAAAACTCAGTTAATGCATAAAAATGTCCAAACGAACCCCGAAAAATCACAAAAATTGACACAACACTCCTGTTGTTCTATGTTGACATGGGAAAAAAATTAAAGCAATAAGAGGCAATGGATATCGTTTCGTCCCCAAAGGTGGGACGTTCCCTATCAAAACCATCATGTTCTTGTGAGAAGCTCTGGTTTGTGAGAAGCTTATACCCAAACCTGCCCCAAATGGGACAAAAAATTTACCACGGCATGTTGATGCCGCTCCATGATACCATGCCGAGTTTCATGAATTTTAGACGAGTTTTGGATTTACTAGAATTTAAATACCAGGTATCTCAATGTTTTGCTGGCAATCAACAGTGCCCTGGTGTTGAAAATTCATTCCCATTTCTTGCATGGGACCTAAGCATGCACCCAAGGAGACATATTTGATTTTTCAACCAATTTATATGCACTGGAGCATGTGCATGTGGTTCAAATTTGAATTATGCATATAAATGCATTGAAACTCACTTAATGCATAAAAATGTCCAAACGAACCCCGAAAAATCACAAAAAATAATACAACACTCCTGTTGTTCTATGTTGACACGAGAAAAATTTTGAAAGCAATAAGAGGCAATGGATACCGTTTCATCCCCAAAGGTGGGGCATTCCCTACCGAAACCATCATGCTTGTTGTGAGAAGCTCTGGTTTGTGAGAAGCATATACCCAATCCTACCCCAAATGGGACAAAAAAATTACCACGGCATGTTGATGCCGCTCCATGAGAGCATGCCATGTTTCATGAATTTCAGACGAGTTTTGTATTTACTAGAATTAAAAAACCAGGTATCTCAATATTTGCGGCCGAGTGACAGTGGCAGGGTGTTTGACATTCATTCCCATTTCTTGCATGGGAACTAAGCATGCACCCTATGACAAAAATTTGATTTTTCAACCAATTTATATGCACTGGAGCATGTGCATGTAGTTCAAATTTGAATTATGCACATAAATGCATTAAAAACTCAACTAATGCATAAAAATGTCCAAACAAACCCCGAATAATTCCAATTCTTTTATGACACACATATAGTTGCATGTTCACTGCAGATAAAAGGTCTAGCAATTCAAACACCGTCCATGGCTGTTGTGACCCCATTATGTAATTCAAATCGAGACGAAAAATCAAGTAGATCCCACATAGTTTATTATAACCAACCGTGTGAGATGCAGAACAAAATATCTTGGAGCACCGTCGGAGTATAGTACGCATACAGCTTACGCGAGAAGGTGCGACGGCTACAGTCCACAGCCCGCTCTGAATAAGGGACCGTGTTTGATGACACTTTGCTGGCCAGATTTTTTATTTGAAGCGATTCCAAATTTTGGCTTCATGAAAATATCTACCTCCCCGCCCCCTCCCCTCACCAAAAGCCACATTTCCCCTGCTTCCGCCTTCCTTTCCAAGTTGAAACCTTCACTCCTTGCTTGCAGCGCCACCTCCTCGCCGGCGACCCTCCTTCACGCTGCTTGGCCTCGCCTATCTTGGCAGGTAATCCACACCCGACCCCCATCCTCCTCCTCCTTCTACATCCCACATGCCACGATCACCGGGCCTTGGCCGACACCTTCCACCCAAATCACCAACCCCTCCACCAAATAAGCGTCGGCCTAAGCCATGGTGCACGCAGTATAGCCAGGATCTCAAGGATCATTTGGCAGCGGAGAAGCAAATCACGGTCGTGATACGTCTCCAACGTATATATAATTTTTTATTGTTCCATGCTATTATATTATCTGTTTTGGATGTTCAATGGGCTTTATTATACACTTTTATATTATTTTTGGGACTAACCTATTAACCGGAGGCCCAGCCCAAATTGCTTTTTTGCCTATTTCAGTGTTTCGAAGGAAAGGAATATCAAACGGAGTCCAAACGGAATGAAACCTTCGGGAACGTGATTTTCGGAACAAACGTGATCCAGATGACTTGGAGTAGACGTCAAGCAATCAACGAGGAGGCCACGAGGCAGGGAGGCGCGCCCCACCATCGTGGGCCCCTCGTAGCTCTCCTGACCGACCTCTTTCGCCTATATATACTCATATACCCTAGAAACATTAGAATAGGAGCCGAAACCCTATTTCCACCGCCGCAACTTTCTGTACCCGTGAGATCCCATCTTGGGGCCTTTTCTGGCGCTCTGACGGAGGGGGCATTTATCATGGAGGGCTTCTACATCAACACCATAGCCTCTCCGATGATGTGTGAGTAGTTTACCTCAGAACTTCGGGTCCATAGTTATTAGCTAGATGGCTTCTTCTCTCTCTTTGGATCTCAATACAAAGTTCTCCTCGATTCTCTTGGAGATCTATTCGATGTAATCTTCTTTTGCGGTGTGTTTGTCGAGATCCGATGAATTGTGGGTTTATGATCCAGATTATCTTTGAACAATATTTGAATATGCTCTGAATTCTTTTATTTCTGATTTGTTATCTTTGCAAGTCTCTTGAATTATCAGTTTGGTTTGGCCTACTAGATTGATCTTTCTTGCAATGGGAAAAGTGCTTAGCTTTGGGTTCAATCTTGCGGTGCTCGATCCTAGTGATGATGGGGAAAGCGACACGTATTGTATTGTTTCCATCGAGGATAAAAAGATGGGGTTTATATCATATTGCTTTAGTTTATCCCTCTACATCATGTCATCTTGCTTAAACCGTTACTTTGTTCTTATGAACTTAATACTCTAGATGCATGCTGGATAACGGTCGATGTGTGGAGTAATAGTAGTAGATGCAGGCAGGAGTTGGTCTACTTGTCACGGACGTGATGCCTATATACATGATCATACCTAGATATTCTCATAACTATGCTCAATTCTATCAATTGCTTGACAGTAATTCGTTCACCCACCATAATACTTATGCTCTTGAGAGAAGCCACTAGTGAAACCTATGGTCCTCGGGTCTATTCTCTATCATATTAATCTACCGTTATTTCTATTACCGTTTATTTTGCTTTCTTTACTTTTAGTCTTTATCATAAAAATACCAAAAATATTATCTTATCATCTCTATCAGATCTCACTTTTGCAAGTGGCCGTGAAGGGATTGACAACCCCTTTATCGCGTTGGTTGCAATGTTCTTATTTGTTTGTGTAGGTACGAGGGACTTGAGCGTGGTCTCCTCTTTGGATTGATACCTTGGTTCTCAAAACTGAGGGAAATACTTATGCTACTTTCTTGCATCACCCTTTCCTCTTCAAGGGAAAACCAATGCAGTTCTCAAGAGGTAGCAAGAAGGATTTCTGGCGCCCCTTCCGGGGGTCTATGCACAAGTCAAGACATACCAAGTACCCATCACAAACTCTTATCCCTCGCATTACATTATTTGCCATTTGCCTCTCGTTTTCCTCTCCCCCACTTCACCCTTGCCGTTTTGTTCGCCCTCTTTTCCGTTTGCCTCTTTTCCGCTTGCTTCGTCGTTATGGCTAGTCCTCTATCTACTCCTTTGTCCCCCGAGTTTGAAATTCTTAACTTCAAACAAAAACAAGGAGAAAATTTAAAAGATGCTTGGTATAGGATGATAGAATCCTATCGTGGTTGCACTATAGAGGGAGATTTCAAGGTTTTACTTCACAATTTTTATGTTGGGCTAACCTTATCCCATAGACAACTCCTTGATTTTGCCGCCAAAGGAAATTTTATTGAAACTGATCCTAGTTTTGCTTATGAAATTATAGAGGGGATAGTAGGAGTACTTCCCCCACAAAAGGGACCAACTCTTACTGAAGAGGGAACCCAAATCTTAGAAAAATTATGCGATTTGCAAAAGTCTCTTGAACCTCTTAAAAATGTTGGAGGAAACCTTAATCGTATGAATACATTGATTACACTTTGCAATAAACGGTTGGATGCTCTAGATCTAAGAATCTCCGAGTATGAAGGGAACTAGAAGGAACCTCCCGGATTCGGGCATAACTCCACTAAAAAGATAAATACCAAAGACGGCAATACTTAGAGCTATCCTCGCTTTTATGCCTAGCTAGGGGCGTTAAACGATAGCGCTTGTTGGGAGGCAACCCAATTTTATTTTAGTTTTTCTCTTTTTGTTCCTGTTTAGCAATAAATATTTGATCTATCCTCCGGTTATATTTGTTTTTTTGTTTTAATTAGTGTTTGTGCCAAGTGAAACCTATAGGATCTTCTTGGATAATAGTTATTTGATCTTGCTGAAAAAGCCAGAAACTTTCTGCTCACGAAAACAATTCTTAAAAATCACCAGAACGTGATAAAATACTGATTCCAATTGCAGTAGATCAATAAAAAAATTATCTAGGTCTTCCTATTTTGGTAGATTTTTCTGAATTCCATAAGTTTGCGTTAGATACAGATTACTACAGACTGTTCTGTTTTTGACAGATTCTGTTTTTCGTGTGTTGTTTGCTTATTTTGACGAATCTATGGATAGTAAAAGAGTTTATAGACCATAGATAAGTTGTAATACAGTGGATTTAACACCAATATAAATAAATAATGAGTTCAATACAGTACCTTAAAGTGGTGGTTTGTTTTATTTCGCTAACGGAGCTCATGAGATTTTCTGTTGAGTTTTGTGTTGTGAAGTTTTCAAGTTTTGGGTTAAGATTTGATGGATTATGGAACAAGGATTGGCAAGAGCCTAAGCTTGGGGATGCCCAAGGCACCCCAAGGTAAAATTCAAGGACAACCAAAAGCTTAAGCTTGGGGATGCCCCGGAAGGCATCCCCTCTTTCGTCTTTGTCTATCGGTAACTTTACTTGGGACTATATTTTTATTCACCACATGATATGTATTTTTCTTGGAGCGTATTGTATAATTTGAGTCTTTGCTTTTTTAGTTTACCACAATCATCCTTGCTGAATACACCTTTTGAGAGAGACACACATGATTCGGAATTTATTAGAATACTCTATGTGCTTCACTTATATCTTTTGAGCTATATAGTTTTTGCCCTAGTGCTTCACTTATATCTTTTAGAGCACGGTGGTGGTTTTATTTTATAGAAATGATTGATCAGTCATGCTTCACTTGTATTATTTTGTGAGTCTTAAACAGCATGGTAATTTGCTTTAATTGTGAAATTAGTCCTAATATGATAGGCATCCAAGATGAGTATAATAAAAACTTCCATATTGAGTTCATTGAATATCGTGAGAAGTTTGATACTTGATAAGTGTTTTGAGATATAAAGGTGGTAATATTAGAGTGTGCTAGTTGAGTAATTGTGAAATTGAGAAATACTTGTGTTAAGGTTGGCAAGTCCCGTAGCATGCACGTATGGTAAAAGTTGTGTGACAAATTTGATGCATAAGATGTTCTTTTATTGCTTTCCTTATGAGTGGCGGTCGGGGACGAGCGATGGTCTTTTCCTACCAATCTATCCCTCTAGGGGCATGCGTAGTAGTACTTTGCTTGAGGGCTAATAAACTTTTGCAATAAGTATATGAGTTCTTTATGACTAATGTGAGTCCATGGATTATACGCACTCTCACCCTTCCACAATTTTCTAGCCTCTACGATACCGTGCATTGCCCTTTCTCACCTTGAGAGTTGGTGCAAACTTCACGGGTGCATCCAAACCCCGTGATATGATACGCTCTATCACACATAAACCTCCTTATATCTTCCTCAAAACAGCCACCATACCTACCTATCATGGCATTTCCATAGCCATTCCGAGATATATTGTCATATTGTTTTGCATGATCATGTAGTTGACATTGTATTTGTGGCAAAGCCACCTGTCGGTGTCAAAACCGGCGGATCTCGGGTAGGGGGTCTCGAACTGTGCGTCTAGGCGGATGGTAACAGGAGACAAGGGACATGATGTTTTTACCCAGGTTCGGGCCCTCTCGATGGAGGTAATACCCTACTCCTGCTTGATTAATATTGATGATATGGGTAGTACAAGAGTAGATCTACCACAAGATCGAGAGGCTAAACCCTAGAAGCTAGCCTATGGTATGATTGTTGTTCGTCCTATGGACTAAAACCCTCCGGTTTATATAGACACCGGATAGGGTTAGGGTTACACAGAGTCGGTTACAATGGTAGGAGATCTACATATCCGCATCGCCAAGCTTGCCCTTCCACGCCAAGGAAAGTCCCATCCGGACATGGGACGAAGTCTTCAATCTTGTATCTTCATGGTCTAGGAGTCCGGCCAACGGTGATAGTTCGGCTATCCGGACACCCCCTAATCCAGGACTCCCTCAGTAGCCCCCGAACCAGGCTTCAAATGGCGATGAGTCCGGCGCGTAGATTGTCTTTGTCATTGCAAGGCGGGTTCTTCTCCAAATTCCATATACTTGTCGGATAGTGTCAAACCACGGTAAATCTTTGCGCTCCTTGGCTTCTACGCCCAATAATGGCCATCTTCCACGTATCTGAATGAATGCGAAAAGCCAGGGTATTTTTACACCTACCCCCTAGCTGCGCAAATGAGCCGCCTATAAAAGGGACGAGGATCTAGATCTGAGTCACACCATCCCCCCTCTGCGAGCTTTCATCGGAGCGCCTCTGACAAAAACTCATTCCATCATGGACGGTCGTGGCTCCTCCTCTCGCGCTCCCGGCCCTCAGCACAGAAATTGGGAGAGATGCTCCGTCCCGCATAGCGAGCTAGTTATACTCCAAACCAAGGGATTTCTTCCCCCGGCCTTCATGGTTCCGGTTCGAGCCGGACTTGCCACCTACAAGGGCGGAAAGCAAGCGGAGAGCGTCCTCGATCCCTCTAAAGGAGAGCGGGTATGCTTTGTCTCTTATCTAGTAAGAGGACTCGGATTTCCAATCCATCCGTTTCTCCGAGGGCTCTTGGAGTTCTACGGCCTCCAGTTGCACCACCTTACGCCTGCCTCCATTTTGCACATCGCGGGCTTCGTGGCCCTATGCGAACTGTTCTTGGGCATAGAGGCTCATTTTGCGCTGTGGAAGAGATTATTCGGCCTTGTACCCCGTTCTCATGAAGGTTCAATATATCAAGTGGGCGGAGCCGAACTATGGCGCATCATCGGGACCAGATATCTATCCGGAACCCCGAAGAAGGCGTCCGTAGATTGGCCTTCGGAATGGTTTTACATGGAGGACGTCCCGCTGCCGGATCCTGTTCGGATTGGCCTTCCGGAGTTTAGCAACGCTCCTCTGAAGAAGCGCCCAAGCTGGCGCCTGCGGAGCCCCCCGAGGGAAAATGACCGGGACGTCCTTTACTTGAAGCCGAATAAGATTACTGGCTCATGCCGGATTGACCATGACTGGAGTCATGGCAATCTGCATTATGAGGGGAGTGCAGCCGCTCCAATATAGGGGCCACCCCATGTGGGATTTCACGGGGAGGACGATGCCACCCGCCATGGCCGCAAAGGGACGGGATCGGTCACCGAACTGGTGAAGACCTTGTCCGCCATGTACAAAGGGGAAGAGGAGGATTTTCTCCACGTCAATCCACTGAGCGGGTTTTCTTCGAATAATCCTCGAAGTTGGGTAAGCAAATATCTTTGTGGCCTGTCCGATCCATGTTCCCGTGGTTAAACATCTCATTTAATGGTTTCTACGCAGGAACTGCGCCGGGCCGTGGAGAAGATACACAACCCGCCCCCACAACCCGAGGATCCAGAACGGTCCCTCGATCCGGCCTCCGAAGAGGACCCAGATATAAAGGTGGAGCTGATCGACGGGGTGTTCCACCAACTTAGCATCGACAATGCTTTGGTTGCCATTACGGCCGACTACCCTGGATTATTTCCGGCCTCCCAGGTAACCGTGACCGAAGTCCGGATACCATGACCCCACCCGTGCTTTACTTCTAATCACCACGTATTTGATGGTGTTTCGCAGGGGGTGCCTTCGAGGGAGGAGGCCGAGCCCGCAGCGGCTAGCCAACAAGGGACAGTACGGCCGCGCAGGCTAAAAAGAAGTGCGGTCCGGATCGAAACTCCGCCGCAACGGTATGGCGTGTCACCATATTCCTGGATTGATTCACGGAAGGCGTATTAACGCTAGTGCTCTTTTCAGGAAAAAGCGCCGCCAGACCGAGTCCGGGAGGTTGCCAATCGAACCTCCATGACCTGTGCTCCAAAGCCGGGTCGAAGCGGAGGCGAAACGAGGCGTGCGTCGGATGCTCCTCCGACAGAGGATGCCGACAGATTGCCCGCCACCAACTCCGAGGTGGAGAGCGCCATGAATCACAGGCGCCGCCGGACTATTCTTCGTGACGCATGTTTCTCCCAAGAGGCCTTGAATGCCTTCAATTCGGGACATGCGCACCTCTGTGCCACTCAAGATGGTCTAGCCAGAGCCACGGAGCAGTATGTAAAGGACATACGGGTGAGGGAATTTGACAGCTATATATGCCAGTAGCCCCCGAGACTTAAAATAGTTAGAATAACTGATTTAAGGATCATTTGTTATGCAGGATCTTACAAAAAAGAATACCCGACTGTCCCCGGAGCTTGAAGAATGCAAGGCCCAACTTGAGGCCGCACTAGCCGCTACATGGGGAGCCGCAGAGACCACCTCTGGTAATATATGCTTCGAAAGATAAATAGTTTATGAAGTGCGGCGGGTGTGTAAATCCGACAATAATATTGCAGATGGCGCCGGACTAGATCCGGACAAGAAACAGCTCCTGCGCCAACTAAAGGCTGGCGAGAGCGTGCTTACGAGGGTGCGGCAGGAGAAAAATAACCTCCAAGATGCCCACACCCAACTGGGTGAGGAACTAAAGGATGTTCGTGCCCAGTTGTCTAACTCCGTAAAGGAGAATCGACGGCTTCGTCGCGGCATTTTCAGTAAGTCCTTGAGCAAACTTTGAAAGAGTTCGGCGAGGAAGGCGACTAACATAAACATGTATGTAGGTTTGCTCACAGTCGTCTGAGGAGGAGATGCCCAGTTCTTGGTGATCTTCTTCCCGAGCTGCTACTGCACGAACGAAGTTCGGCAGGTGATGAAAGGCGTCGGCCAGGCCTTGTGGCCATCTATCTCCCTGCCGAAGGCATTGGGGAGCTGGCAGAGCGGCTTCAAGGAGCACGCGGCGCTTTCGACTATGGAAGATATCGGCCTGCCGTCAAAGGCGCCAGGAGGCCTTGGCCATGGTAAAGACGCGGTACACGGTTGTCGACCCAAACCACAAGGCCGAGGTCGGACCTGTGGGGCTGATGGGAAGGAGATCCTGTAAAGCTTAGTGTACGACCAAGTAGAATTGGCCGCCAAATATTCCCGGCAAGATTGTAAATTAGATAGCCTATTAGATGGCATTGAGGAGGAATACAATGAGTCGAGTTGACTATGTAATTGAATATGACATGAAAAATGTCTTCTAGCCGGATTGTAGATCGTTTGTCATAGCGGACCTTTTCGCTTCAACCTCGGGACCCAATAGTCCGGAGTGTGTCCGAATACCCTCGCGATTATATAAGAACCGGGGCATGCATGGAGACAACGCGTAGGGGTCATTATTGCTGTATCAGACAAGTGCCCAACTAGTTATGTTATATTACATGGATAGTAAGAAACATCTTCCAGGGAGAATAGTTCCGTTAAGGGTTCCTTTATTTGGGAGGCATGCCCTAAAGTGCATGTCAAAACTGCTAAGAAAGCAGAAAAAATCATCCGGGGCGAACGGATAAATAGTTGAAAATCATCTTTCAGTTCACCCAACGAATATTCCCTTAAGAACGCTTAGCTTTCGGCTTCACCCGGTCGAGGTACACATCCGGTGACCAGCAGTAACAATCACAGAGGTGCTCCCTTTACCACCTAGCCGAACAATCGGGAACGTAGGGGTAAGCACATGAGCCAGGCAACCCAGCTTGGCCAAAACTTAAGTCATATCGATGCATATAATGATGAATAAAAGGTACATGCGGAAGTTTGACACATGTGTTGGGCATGAAGCCCGTATAAATAAGCTTCTGTTAAAGAAGCCCCCAGGTATAATGAGCGCGGACAGGCGTCAAATATGTCTTGAAAAAAAGCGCAAACGAGCCTCTAAAGGCTTCAAGAAGAAGGAGGAGGAAGGAGAGAAATAAAAGACAGCAAAAATAGAAAATGTGGGCCGGAGGAAGGAGACGAACTTGGAGTCCGCGCTTAGGCATAGAATCTTCGTGAGGCGGGCTGCGTTCCATGGGTTTGGCTCGAGTCGGTTATCCGATGCGTTTAGCAGACGGTATGCTCCATGATCAGGACCTGGTCGATGATGAAGGGACCTTCCCATTTGGGCTTGAGTTTGTCCTTTTCTTGTCCGGCAGCGAGAACTAGTTCGCCAACGTTATAAGCTTTGGCCCATACTTCCCTGCTTTGATATCTTTGAGCCTCTTGTTGATAAAATGCAGAGCGAGCTTTTGCCACGTCGCGCTCCTCCTCCAATGCGTCCAACTGTCCCCGCCGATCGAGCTCGGCTTCTCTTTCTTCATACATGCGCACGCGAGGTGAGTCATGAATTATGTCGCAGGGCAAGACTGCCTCTGCACCGTACACCATAAAAAATGGTGTGAATCCGTTAGTACGATTCGGCGTGGTCCGCAGCCCCCAGAGTACGGAGTCGAGCTCCTCAACCCAGTGCGTGTTAGATTCCTTTAGGGACCGCACTAGTCTGGGTTTAATGCCGATCATGATTAGACCGTTCGCTCGCTCGACTTGGCCGTTGGTTTGAGGGTGATAGACTGAGGCGTAATCGAGCTTGATGCCCATGTTTTTGCACCATAAGTTGACCTCATCGGCCGTAAAGTTGGTGCCGTTATCGCGATGATGATCTTGTGGGGACACCATAACGGTGCACTACCCACGATATGAAGTCTATCACGGTTCGGATTCAGCCGTTTTAACAGGCTTGGCCTCTATCCATTTGGTGAATTTATCCACCATGACCAATAGGTATTTTTTGCTTGTGGGTTCCTCCCTTAAGGGGTCCAACCATGTCAAGCCCCCAAACCGCGAATCCACTGTGTGATGGGTATAGTTTTGAGGGTGGTGGGTGGCATGTGGCTTTGGTTAGCCAAAGGCTGGCAACCAACGCATCGTTGGACTAAATCCTCAAGATCTGCCCGGGCCGTCGGCCAATAAAATCATGTACGGAAGGCCTTGCCTACAAGGGCCCGGGCTGCGGCGTGGTGCCCACCCAGTCCGGCATGAATTTCAGCCAGGAGGTTTCGCCCTTCCTCTTCAGAGATACACCTTTGAAGGACTGTTGTTGTGCTTTTCTTATAGAGCTCTCCCTCATGGACTTTATAGGCTTTAGATCGCCGTACTATGCAGCGAGCCTCATTTTGGTCTTCGGGGAGTTCCTGCCTAGTTAGGTAGGCTAGGAATGGTTCCGTCCACGGGCGATAACCGCCATTATTTCGTGGGCGGAGGTGTTATCTCGGTGGCGAGATCCTCCGATTGTGTCGAGTGTTTGGTGTCGTGGAGTGCGGCTGGGTCCGGATTGTTATTTCCGGACTCCCTTCCCATAGTACTGCGGATGGCTTGAACAGCCGTTCCAGTGAAGATGTTGGGCGGGGCGGCATCGCGTTTTGCGCCCGATGCGTGCTAATACGTCCGCCGCCTGGTTGTTATCCCGAGCTATATGATGAAATTGAGCCCTTGAACCGTGCGACATTTTTAGGACCGCATTGCGCACGCTGCCATTTTCAGATCTTTGGCATCAAAGTCTCCGTTTATTTGAGATATCGTAAGGTTCAATCCCGCGCGCACCTCTAGGCGTTTAATGCCCATAGAGATCGCCATCCGGAGGCCGTGCGAAGGGCCTCGTGATTCGCCGCGTTGTTGGAGTCCGTATACATTATCTGAAGGACGTATTGGACTATGTCCCTGGTTGGGGACGTCAGGACGACGCCAGCCCCCAGGCCGTCCAACATTTTGGAGCCGTCAAAGTGCATGATCCAATGGAGTATGCGCCGTACTCTTTAGGGAGTTCGGCTTCGGTCCATTCGGCCACGAAGTCGGCCAAAACCTGTGACTTAATAGCTCGTTGTGGCTTATAGGTTATGTCGAATGGAAGGAGCTCTATGGCCCATTTAGCAATCCGGCCCGTCGCGTCGCGGTTGTTTATAATGTCGTTAAGAGGTACTTCGGAGGCTACCGTTATCGAGCACTCTTGAAAGTAGTGTCGTAGCTTCCGGGATGCCATGAACACCGCGTATGCTATCTTTTGATAATGTGCGTACCGGGACTTGCATGGAGTTAGGACAGTGGACACATAGTAAACCGGTTTTTGAAGAGGGAACCGGTGTCCGTCTGCTTTCGCTCGACGACGAGCACCGCTACCGACAACTTGATGTGTTGCGGCGATATATAATAGCATTGGTTCGCCCATGTTGGGTGCGGCCAGGACCGGATTTGTTGCCAATATGGCTTTTATTTCTTCGAGTCCGGCCGTGGCGGCATCCGTCCACTCGAAGTGTTCGGTGCGCCGGAGGAGGCGGTAAAGGGGTAACGCCTTTTCTCCCAAACGGGAATAAAGCGGCTTAGATCCGCCACGCATCGATCAATTTTGTATTTGTTTGAGGTCTTTTGGAATATCCAATTGTGAGAGCTCGGATCTTGGCTGGGTTTGCTTCAATTCCTCTACGAGACACAATGAAGCCCAGAGCTTTCCTTTGGAACGTCAAGACGCATTTTTCTGGATTGAGCTTAATGTCATATTTTCGGAGATTGTCGAATGTGAGCCTCAAGTCGTCTACTAGAGTTTCGACATGCTTGGATTTGATGACCACGTCATCTACGTATGCTTCCACTGTTTTGCCGATCTGGTTTGCCAGACATGTCTGAATCATGCGTTGATATGTTGAGCCGGCGTTTTGAGCCCGAAGGGCATTGTGTTGAAGCAGAATGGGCCGTATGGAGTGATGAATGTTGTTGCAGCTTGGTCTGGCTCCGCCATCTTGTTTTGGTGGTAGCCGAGATGCAGCGTCGAGGAAGCACAATGAGTCGTGTCCTGCCAGAAGCGTCGATACTTTGATCAATACGAGGGAGGGGGCAGGGATACTTTGGGCAGGCCTTATTAAGGTCGTTGAAGTCAACACATAGGCGCCAGGATTTATCCATCTTTTGTACCATCACCACGTTTGCTAGCCAGTCCGGATGATTTATATCTACGATGAATCCGGCTTCGGAAGTTTGGCTAGCTCTTCTCCCATGGCCTGTCTCTTGGGTTCGAAAAGCGCCAAGAGCCTGTTTGATCGCTTAAATCCTTTTAGGATATTTAGGCTGTGCTCGGCCACCGACGTGGGATACTGGCATATCTGAAGGGTGCCGAGGAAAAAATGTCGATTTTTTCGTAGAAATTCTCGTAGTCTTGGCGTCTACATCGAGGTTTAATTGTGCCCCAATGGAGGACGTCTTTGCGGTCCGTTAGGTGGACTTGGAATTTGACTATTTCATCCGCTGGTTTAAAAGAGGTGGACTTGGATCTTTTATCAAGTATCACATCATCCCTGTTCACCGTGGAGCGCATCGCGATGAGTTCCTCGGCCGCTAAGGCTTCGGATAGTGCCTCGAGGGCTAGAGCGGCTGTCTTGTTTTCGGCATGAGTGCTATGTTCGGATCACTAGAGAGAGTGATGATTCCGTTAGGTCCGGCATTTTAAGCTTCATGTACCCATAATGGGGTATAGCTTGAAAAATTGTGAATGCCTCCCGCCCTAATAAAGCGTGATATCCGGCTGCTGAACGGGGCCACTTGAAATGTGACCTCCTCGGACCTGTAATTGTCCGTGAGCGAACACTACGTCCAGTGTGATTTTTCCTGTGCAGCATACTTCCCGGCTAGGGATTATTCCTCTAAAGGTTTTGCTCCTTCACTCAATGCGGTTCCAGTCTATTTCCATTTTTCGGAGGGTTTCCTCATAGATGAGGTTTAGTCCGCTGCCGCCATCCATGAGTACCTTAGTAAGGTGAAAGCCGTCCACTATTGGACTGAGGACCAATGCGACTGGTGCTCGGGCTGTTCGGAATTTGGGTTCGTCACTAGCATTAAAGGTAAGAGCCGTGTCACTCCATGGATTTATTGTTGCTACTTGGTAGACTTCGGCAAGGTTGCGGAGTGTTCGTTTCCGCATGTTATTTGATGCGAAAGTCTCGAAGACTGTTAAGACCATACTGGTGTTTCTGGGTTGGGATTCTGAAGCTAGAAGCTCTTCGCCACTTTTGGCCACCTGCCGTAGTATCCAACATGCTCGAAGGCTATGAGTTGGAGTGGCGCCCTCTGTGCTATGAATTTTGCAGGGTCCGTTTAGCCAACCCTCCAGTACGGTTCCGTACCCTTTAGGGGGTTTTGGTTTTTTGGTGTTTAACCCAGGTGCTTGGTAATGATGCACCCTTTTATTTCGGACTAGGGATGTGTTCGGGGCCGGATTATCCCAGAATTTACTTTCGGTTTTCCAGGCACTCTCCATCGCACAGTACTTTTGTACTATGGTCACCAAGTCAGCAAAGCGTGTAACTTCGCGACGACTTATGGCATTTAGGATTCCCTTGTCCGTGCAATTATTGCAGAAAAGTGGGATTGCGTCCTCCTCTCGGCGATCCTTTATCCTGTCCATAACCAGGAGGAATCGCCCAAGAATGATGTCTTGTTTCAGCGGGCTCTTGCCGAATTCGGGATAGATCGCTAATGTTTGGGTGGGCGGTGGAACTAGATCCTAACCCCGTCCAATTTAAGACTCAGGGGGCCGAGAAGTTTCCGAACTCGGAAGTTTGGATTTTTGAATGCTATCCAATGAATCCAACCCGCCGCCTGACTTTTAGTTCAGGGCTTGATCGACATCCGTCCCTCTGCGGGAATCCGGCATGGAGGGATCGGGAATCTGGACGTAGCTAGTCCTTAATATAGAAGAAGAATCGCTGTATTGCTCCTCTATCACAGCAACATGATGGGTAGCCTGGGGAGAGTTGATCTCTCTCAGATCGGTTTTAGGCCCGATCCGGTCGTAGTCTGTGGCGACTCCCAGGGCGGCGATGCGATCCAAGAGCTCGTTTACGGAGGAGAGCTCGATCGGATCCAACTGTTCGGCAAGTTCCGAATTAACGTGAAGATTGGTTTCGATGACTCGAGAAGTCATCGTCGGTATGATGAACCGGCGGTCATAAGAAAACCACCTAGCGAAGAGTCGACCAGTGGCCAAGGCTCCTTTGGCGATAGTATCGTCTTTAAAGACGGGATGAGGCATCCTTCCTGACGGCGACGACACAGAGGAACTCTCAGTGAAAGCACCAATGTCCAAAACCGGCGGATCTCGGGTAGGGGGTCCCGAACTGTGCGTCTAGGCGGATGGTAACAGGAGACAAGGGACACGATGTTTTTACCCAGGTTCGGGCCCTCTCGATGGAGGTAATACCCTACTCCTGCTTGATTAATATTGATGATATGGGTAGTACAAGAGTAGATCTACCACGAGATCGGAGAGGCTAAACCCTAGAGGCTAGCCTATGGTATGATTGTAGTTCGTCCCTACGGACTAAAACCCTCCGGTTTGTATAGACATCGGATAGGGTTAGGGTTACATAGAGTCGGTTACAATGGTAGGAGATCTACATATCCGCATCGCCAAGCTTGCCTTCCACGCCAAGGAAAGTCCCATCCGGACACGGGACGAAGTCTTCAATCTTGTATCTTCATGGTCTAGGAGTCCGGCCAACGGTGATAGTTCGGCTATCCGGACACCCCCTAATCCAGGACTCCCTCACCACCATTCATAATTTTTCATACATGTCACTCTTGATTCATTGCATATCCCGGTACACCGCCGGAGGCATTCACATAGAGTCATATTTTGTTCTAAGTATTGAGTTGTAATTCTTGAGTCGTAAGTAATAAAAGTGTGATGATCATCATTATTAGAGCATTGTCCCATGTGAGGAAAGGATGGTGGAGACTATGATTCCCCCACAAGTCGGGATGAGATTCCGGACTAAATAAAAAAAGAGGCCAAAGAAAAAATGGAAGGCCCAAAAAAATGAATGAGAGAAAAAGAGAGAAGGGACAATGTTACTATCCTTTTTCCACACTTGTGCTTCAAAGTAGCACTGTGATCTTCATGATAGAAAGTCTCCTATGTTGTCACTTTCATATACTAGTGGGAATTTTTCATTATAGAACTTGGCTTGTATATTCCAATGACAGGCTTCCTCAAAATGCACTAGGTCTTCGTGAGCAAGCAAGTTGGATGCACACCCACTTAGTTTCTTTTGTGGAGCTTTCATATATTTATAGATCTAGTGCATCCGTTGCATGGCAATCCCTACTCCTCACATTGCCATCAATTGATGGGCATCTCCATAGCCTATTGATTAGCCGCGTCAATGTGAGACTTTCTACCTTTTTTGTCCTCTCACATAACCTCCATCATTGTACTTTATTCCACCCATAGTGCTATATCCATGGCTTGTGCTCATGTATTGCGTAAGGGTTGAAAAGGCTGAAGCACGTTAAAAAGTATGAACCAATTGCTTGGCTTGTCATCGGGGTTATGCATGATGAGAATGTTTTGTGTGATGAAATTGAAGCATGGCCTAACTATATGATTTTGTAGGGATAAGATTTCTTTGGCTATGTTGTTTTGATAAGACATAATTGCTTGGTTAGCATGTTTGACGTATTATTGTTTTTATGTCAACATTAAACTTTTATCTTGAATCTTTCAGATCTAAATATTCATGCCACAATAAAAAGAATTACATTGAAAATTATGCTAAGTAGCATTCCACATCAAAAATTCTGTTTTTATCATTTACCTACTCGAGGACGAGCAAGAATTAAGCTTGGGGAAGCTTGATACGTCTCCAACGTATCTATAATTTTTGATTGTCCCATGCTATTATATTATCTGTTTTGGATGTTCAATGGGCTTTATTATACACTTTTATATTATTTTTGGGACTAACCTATTAACCGGAGGCCCAGCCCAAATTGTTGTTTTTTGCCTATTTCAGTGTTTCGAAGGAAAGGAATATCAAACGGAGTCCAAACGGAATGAAACCTTCGGGAACGTGATTTTCGAAACAAACGCGATCCAGAGGACTTGGAGTGGACGTCAAGCAATCAACGAGGAGGCCACGAGGCAGAGAGGCGCGCCCCCACCCTCATGGGCCCCTCGTATCTCTCCTGACCGACCTCTTTCGCCTATATATACTCATATACCCTGGAAACATCAGAACAGGAGCCGAAACCCTATTTCCACCGCCGCAACTTTCTGTACCCGTGAGATCCCATCTTGGGGCCTTTTCCGGCGCTCCTCCGGAGGGGGCATTGATCATGAAGGGCTTCTACATCAACACCATAGCCTCTCCGATGATGTGTGAGTAGTTTACCTCAGACCTTCGGGTCCATAGTTATTAGCTAGATGGCTTCTTCTCTCTCTTTGGATCTTAATACAAAGTTCTCCTCAATTCTCTTGGAGATCTATTCGATGTAATCTTCTTTTGCGGTGTGTTTGTCGAGATCCGATGAATTGTGGGTTTATGATCCAGATTATCTATGAACAATATTTGAATATCGCTGAATTCTTTTATGTATGATTGGTTATCTTTGCAAGTCTCTTCGAATTATCAGTTTGGTTTGGCCTACTAGATTGATCTTTCTTGCAATGGGAAAAGTGCTTAGCTTTGGGTTCAATCTTGCGGTGCTCGATCCCAGTGATAGTAGGGGAAACGACGCGTATTGTATTGTTGCCATCGAGGATAAAAAGATGGGTTTTATATCATATTGCTTGAGTTTATCCCTCTACATCATGTCATCTTGCTTAAAGCGTTACTCTGTTCTTATGAACTTAATACTCTAGATGCATCTTTGGATAGCGGTCGATGTGTGGAGTAATAGTAGTAGATGCAGGCAGGAGTCGGTCTACTTGTCACGGACGTGATGCCTATATACATGATCATACCTAGATATTCTCATAACTATGCTCAATAGTAATTCGTTCACCCACCGTAATACTTATGCTCTTGAGAGAAGCCACTAGTGAAACCTATGGCCCCCGGGTCTATTCTCTATCATATTAATCTACCGTTATTTCTATTACCGTTTATTTCGCTTTCTTTAATTTTAGTCTTTATCATAAAAATACCAAAAATATTATCTTATCATCTCTATTAGATCTCACTTTTGCAAGTGGCCGTGAAGGGATTGACAACCCCTTTATCGCGTTGGTTGCAAGGTTCTTATTTGTTTGTGTAGGTACGAGGGACTTGAGCGTGGTCTCCTACTGGATTGATATCTTGGTTCTCAAAGCTGAGGGAAATACTTACACTACTTTACTGCATCACCCTTTCCTCTTCAAGGGAAAACCAACGTAGTTCTCAAGAGGTAGCAGGCCGCACGTGCGGATGAGGTCGTGATGGCTGCCATTCGTGCCGACCCCCAGATCTTGGAGGAGAACCTCGCCGTCGAGGCCACTGTTGATGCCTCGTGTGCCGATGCCGCGACGCGGTTGGCTGCTTTAAATGACAGTTCTTGGCGTTTTCTCGAGGCCATCGTCGGTGCCTTCGACAAAGACTACGAGGTGTTTTCTCAGTGTGCATGTGCTTACCTCATCTCGAGAGCCAGCGGGTTGGTTCCCGTAGCGGCTCAGGCAACTCACCACTACAATGAGGGCACCCACAATGCGGAGGCCTCACCCTCTTCCATGTCCAAGGAGCCAATCGTCATCGATATCTCCGACAATGAGGAGTAGCTTGTCTTATTAGCTCACTATAAGGACCCATGTTCAGTTTGCTAGCTACTGCCTTTCCTTAACAAATTCTAGTGAATTGTGCTATCAACTTTTACGATGCAATCTTCTGCTATAGTGTATATGTTCTATATGTCGTGCAATGTGGTATTCAGTTAACTGCTTGGTTCAATTCTGCAAATGTGATGTTCAATTCTTCAGGGTGCAATATTTCCAAGTTGTTAAGCATGCTTGGTTTGGTTAACTGTCCGATCTTCTATTACGAGTATGTTATATTGTGCAATGTAGTGCTCAGATAACGTTTGGTTCATTTGTTGTCGTGTTTAGTTAACTGCTTGGTTCAATTCTGCAATGCGATGTTCAATTGTTATGGCTGCATTCTGTTATTGTATACCATGTGAGAAATAAATCAAATTTGGCTGTATTAAATACATGAGAAACAAATACAATTGCTATATTTCCAAGTTGTTAAGCATGCTTGGTTTGGTTAACTGTCTGATCTTCTATTACGAGTATGTTATATTATGCAATGTAGTGCCCAGTTAACATTTGGTTCATTTGTTGTGGTGTTTAGTTAACTGCTTGGTTCACCATGTGAGAAATAAATCAAATTTGGTTGTACTAAATACATGAGAAACAAATACAATTGCTATATTTCTAAGTTGTTAAGCATGCTTGGTTTGGTTAACTGTCTGATCTTCTATTAGGAGTATGTTATATTGTGCAATGTGGTGCTCAGTTAACGTTTGGTTCATTTGCTGTGGTGTTTAGTTAACTGCTTGGTTCAATTCTGCAATGCGATGTTCAATTTTGTGGCTGCATTATGTTATTATATACCATGTGAGGAATAAATCGAATTTGGCTGCACTTAATACATGAGAAACATATACAAGTGCTATATTTCCTAGTCTTAACCATGCTTGGTTTGGATAAATGGGTTTTCCATGTGGCTTGAATTAATCTAATGAATCTGCAATGTGCTTATTTATCATCAACATATTTTACTGATAGCATGTGAACACTTACTTAACCTGATGACTAACTACCTTATATGTATTGCAGGGAAACAATGGGAAGCACTGAGGTTTACAAGATGGTACTAACTATTATACCTTGCCTTTTTTATTCCTTTGCCCCATTTCCAATATAGAGAAGATATTTATGCACATCCTCGTTTTCGGGGTTCATCGATGATTACCTCTCAAACCACCTCTCGTGGGTCAGGAGGCGAGGAAAGTTTTCATACAACACCCACGGTTCAATATTGAAGTGTTCCTGAAGAGGTCAAAGGATGGGCGGCCAATCATCCACAGGCACTGGCCTAAAGTTGCAAAGACCTTCAACGTGAATGAAGGCTCAATATTCGCCTTCCGCTTCAGCAGTTTTCCAGATGAGATGCATCTCTCTATGTACCGTCTATGATGCTATTTTCGTTAGTTTCTAGATGTTGCATGTGAAACTTCTTCTGGTGCGATCGTGTAATGGGGTAGCTGAGTGTCAAGCTATATCATGTTGTACTCCGATGTATTTCAATTATGAAATCCTGCTTCCTTAATATGGAAATGGAATGTATTAAGTGCTTAATATGAATGTCAATTAGATTAGTAAATGGATTATTAATAATAGGGCAATTAGCTTGCTAATTGGGTTTTCCTATTGCAAACGGTTATTGAGAAAACACCGTGGGCGATGACCTCATGCAACATACACAGTTTCTAGGAATAAACCGTGTTGGATCAATGAACAATCACACACGACATTCTCTTGAAAACTGTTTGCATTACGCCACCTTGCGTAAAAGTTTTCCTTGGAGTGACTGTGTGGGATGTATATACAAACGGAAACATTTAGCGGTGACTGGCTGTGTGGGATGTACTTACGACCAAAAATGATTTCGCCTGTATAATTGTATTTTTTAGCACTACTGTACGTATTTCTTTATTTGAGTGCTACTTGATTACACGACCTCATTTTACCGAAGCGTGTGTACAATAGGCATATCCCTGACGGTTTCTGGGTCATGTGGGAAGGACCCCCTATCGCCCACACTCATTAGGTGACGGTTCTGAACGCCGTCGCGGAAAAGGGTTAAAAAACCGTTTGTATAGCACCTACATGTAACAGTGTACTTATCTGAAAAATATTTCCCCTCTCATAAGAAACAAGCTGCCTTAAGGGAAATATTTAATTTTGTGCAAATTGAAGAAGAGAGTCTCCCACAAGCTTGGGGGAGGGTTCTCCAATTACTTAATGCTTTGCCCAATCATCCTCTCAAGAAAAATGAAATACTTGATATCTTTTATAATGGACTAACCGATGCTTCCAAAGACCACCTGTATAGTTGTGCTGGTTGTGTTTTCAGGGAACGAGTTGTTGAGCAAGCTAAATTGCTATTGAATAATATATTGAGTAATGATAATGATTGGACACTTCCTAAACCAACTCCTAAGACAACTCTGAATAAAAGGGGTGTTCTATTTCTCAGTCCTGAAGATATGCAAGAGGCAAAGCAATCTAAGAAAGAAAAGGGTATTAAAGCTGAAGATGTTAAAAATTTACCGCCTATTGAAGAAATACATGGTCTTGATAACCCGACACATGTAGTAGATATAAACTCTCTCCGTAGATTTGATGAAGGTGATATTCCTCATAATAAGTCTGCTAGTCAATGCTTGGATGAGTTTGATAATTTTATTGTTAAACAAGAAAATTTCAATGCTTATGTTAGTAGACAATTGAAACGCAATGCTTATATGCTTGACCACTTGGGTGATTATATGAATAGAACTGTTAATGATCTTAAGATTATTAGTAAACATGCTTCCATGGTTACAACTCAAGTAGAACAAGTACTTAAGGCACAAGATGATTTGCTTAATGAGTTGAATAGTAAAAATGATGATAATGTTGTTAGGGTTATGACTAGAGGTGGTAAAATGACAAGGAACCTTTGTATCCTGAGGGTCATCCTAAGAGAGTTGAGCAGGATTCTCAGAGAACTAATACTGATGCACGTAGTCCTCTTACTAAAAACAAAAAGAAAACTGATAGGACTTTGCATGCCACTGAACCTGCTATAGCAACACCTGAGAATCCTAATGATATTTCTATTTCTGATGCTAAGACACAATCTGGTGATGAACATGAACCTAGTGATAATGTTAATAATGATGTTCATGTTGATGCTCAACCTAGTAATGATAATGATGTAGAGATTGAACCTGATGTTGATCTTGATAACCCACAATCAAAGAATCAATGTTATGACAAGAGAGACTTCGTTGCTAGGAAACATGGTAAAGAATGAGAACCATGGGTTCAGAAACCCATGCCCTTTCCTCTTAAGCCATCCAAGAAAAAGGATGAAGAGGATTTTGAGCGCTTTGCTTAAATGATTAGACCTATCTTTTTGCGTATGCGTTTGATTGATATGCTTAAAATGCCTCCTTATGCTAACTATATGAAAGATATTGTTACTAATAAAAGAAAGATACCGGAAGCTGAAATTTTCACCATGCTTGCTAATTATACTTTTAAGGATGGAATACCAAAGAAACTTGGTGATCCAGGAGTACCAACTATACCATGCTCCGTTAAAAGAAACTATGTTAAAACTGCTTTATGTGATCTTGGAGCCGGTGTTAGTGTTATGCCTTTCTCTTTGTATCGTAGACTTGAATTGAATAAGTTGATGAAGGAAATATGCCCTAGAGGCAATAATAAAGTTATTATTTATTTCCTTATTTAATGATAAATGTTTATTATTCATGCTAGAATTGTATTAACCGGAAACTTAGTACATGTGTGGATACATAGACAAACAAAGTGTCACTAGTATGCCTCTACTTGACTAGCTCATTGAATCAAAGATGGTTAAGTTTCCTAGCCATAGACATGAGTTGTCATTTGATTAACGGGATCACATCATTAGAGAATGATGTGATTGACTTGACCCATTCCGTTAGCTTAGCACTTGATCGTTTAGTATACTGCTATTGCTTTCTTCATGACTTATACATGTTCCTATGACTATGAGATTATGCAACTCCCGGATACCGGAGGAACACTTTGTGTGCTACCAAACGTCACAACGTAACTGGGCGATTATAAAGGTGCTCTACAGGTGTCTCCGATGGTACTTGTTGAGTTGGCATAGATCAAGATTAGGATTTGTTACTCCGTTGTCGGAGAGCTATCTCTGGGCCCTCTTGGTAATGCACACCACTATAAGCCTTGCAAGCAATGCGACTAATGAGTTAGTTGCGGGATGACGCATTATGGAACGAGTAAAGGGACTTGTCGGCAATGAGATTGAACTAGGTATTGAGATACCGACGATCGAATCTCGGGCAAGTAACATACCGATGACAAAGGGAACAACGTATGTTGTTATGCAGTTTTACCGATAAAGATCTTCGTAGAATATGTATGAGCCAATATGAGCATCCAGGTTCCGCTATTGGTTATTGACCGGAGACGTGTCTCAGTCATGTCTACATAGTTCTCGAACCCGTAGGGTCCGCACGCTTAATGTTCGTTAACGATCGTATTATGAGTTTATGTGTTTTGATGTACCGAAGGTAGTTCGGAGTGTTGGGTAACGTAGTAATTTCAAAAATTTTCCTACGATCACGCAAGATCATGGTGATGCATAGCAACGAGATGAGAGTGTTGTCTACATACCCTCGTAGACCAGCAACGGAAGCGTTGACGCAACGTAGAGGAAGTAGTCGTGCTTCTTCACGATCCAACCGATCCAAGTACCGAACGACGGCACCTCCGAGTTCTGCACACGTTCAGCTCGATGACGTCCCTCGAACTCCGATCCAGCCGAGTGTTGAGGGAGAGTTTCACAAGACGACGGGCGTGGTGGCGATGATGATGTTCCACCGCGCAGGCTTCGCCTAAGCTCCGCCACGGTATTTTCGAGGTGTAATATGGTGGAAGGGGCACCAGACACGGCTAAGGAAAGATCTCAAGGATCAACTTGTGTGTCATGGGGTGCCCCCTGCCCTCAGATATATAAAGGAGGGAAGGGAGGGCTGGCCGGCCAAGGCTTGGTGCGCCAGGGTGTCCTACTCCTACTAGGAGTAGGATTCCCCCAATCCTAGTCCAACTAGGTTTCCCCAAGTGGGAAGGGAGAGAGAGGCGCCTTCTCCTAGTCCTAATAGGACTAGGGAAGGGGGAAGGTGCGACCAGCACTTGGGCCCCTTCTCTCCTTTCCACTAAGGCCCATGTTGGCCCATTAGTATTCCGGGGTTCGGTAACCTCCTTGCATTTGGTAAAATTCCCAATTTCACCCGGAACACTTCCGATGTCCAAACATAGTCTTCCAATATATGAATCTTTATGTCTCGACCATTTCGAGACTCCTCGTCACGTCCGTGATCTCATCCGGGACTCGAACAACCTTCGGTACAGAAACATCATAACAACTCATAGTAAGCATCGCCGAAGCGTTAAGCGTGCGGACCCTACGGGTTCGAGAACTATGTAGACATGACCGAGACACCTCTCCGGTCAATAACCAATAGCGGGACCTGGATGCCCATATTGGCTCCTACATATTCTACGAAGATCTTTATCGGTCGGACCGCATAACAACATACGTTGTTCCCTTTGTCATCGGTATGTTACTTGCCCGAGATTCGATCGTCGGTATCCAATACCTAGTTCAATCTCGTTACCGGCAAGTCTCTTTACTCGTTCCGTAATACATCATCTCACAACTAACTCATTAGTTGCAATGCTTGCAAGGCTTATGTGATGTGCATTACCGAGAGGGCCAGAGATACCTCTCCGACAATCGGAGTGACAAATCCTAATCTCGAAATATGCCAACCCAACATGTACCTTCGGAGACACCTGTAATGTACCTTTATAATCACCCGATTCACGTTGTGACGTTTGGTAGCACCCAAAGTGTTCCTCGGGCATACGGAGTTGCATAATCTCATAGTCATAGGAACATGTATAAGTCATGAAGAAAAGCACTAGCAACAAACTATACGATCAGGTGCTATGCTAATGGAATGGGTCATGTCAATCAGATCATTCAACCAATGATGTGATCCCGTTAATCAAATGACAACTCATGTCTATGGTTAGGAAACATAACCATCTTCAATTAACGAGCTAGTCAAGTAGAGGCATACTAGTGACACTCTGTTTGTCTATGTATTCACACATGTATTATGTTTCCGGTTAATACAATTCTAGCATGAATAATAAACATTTATCATAAAATAAGGAAATAAATAATAACTTTATTATTGCCTCTAGGGCATATTTCCTTCAGTCTCCCACTTGCACTAGAGTCAATAATCTAGATCACATCACCATGTGATTTAACATCGATAGTTCACATCATCATGTGATTAACACCCATAGTTCACATCGCCATGTGACCAACACCCAAAGGGTTTACTAGATTCAGTAATCTAGTTCACATCGCTGTGTGATTAACACCCAAAGAGTACTAAGGGATGATCATGTTTTGCTCGTGAGAGAAGCTTAGTCAACGGGTTACATCATATTGAGCCGTATGTATTTTGCAAATATTCTATGTCTACAATGCTCGCACGGGCTACTCTAGCTAATTGCTCCCACTTACAATATGTATCCAGATTGAGACTTAGAGTCATCCGGATCAGTGTAAAAGCTTGCACCGATGTAACTCTTTACGACGGGCTCTTTTATCACCTCCATAATCGAGAAATATTTCCTTAGTCCTCACTAAGGATGTTCTTTGACCAATGTCCGGTGATCTACTCCTAGATCACTATTGTACTCCTTGCCAAATTCAGAGCAAGGTATACAATAGGTGCAGTACATAGCATAGCATACTTTATAGAACCTATGGCTGAGGCATAGGGAATGACTTTCATTCTCTTTCTATCTTCCGCCGTGGTCGGGTTTTGAGTCTTACTCAATTTTACAACTTTGTTACACAGGCAAGAACTTTTCTTTGACTGTTCCATTTTGAACTACTTCAAAATCTTGACAAGGTATGTATTTATTGAAAAACTTATCAAGCGTCTTGATCCATCTCTATAGATCTTGATGCTCAATATGTAAGCAGCTTCACTGGGGTCCTTCTTTGAAAAACTCCTTTCAAATACTCCTTTATGCTTTGCAGAATAATTCTACATTATTTCCGATCAACAATATGTTATTCACATATACTTTATCAGAAATGTTGTAGTGCTCCCACTCACTTTCTTGTAAATACAGGCTTCTCCAAAAGTCTCAGATAAAACCATATGCTTTGATCAATCTTATCAAAGCGTATATTCCAACTCCGAGATGCTTGCACCGGTCCATAGATGGATCGATGGAGCTTGCACATTTTGTTAGCTCCTTTAGGATTGACAAAACCTTCGGTTGCATCATATACAACTCTTCTTTAATAAATCCATTAAAGAATGTTGTTTTTGACATCCATTTGCCGATTTCATAAAATGTGGCAATTGCTAACATGATTCGGACAGACTTAAGCATCGCTTCTGGTGAGAAAGTCTCATCGTAGTCAACCCCTTGAACTTGTCGAAAACCTTTTGCAACAAGTCGAGCTTTGTAGATAGTAACACTACTATCGGTGTCCGTCTTCCTCTTGAAGATCCATTTATTTAACATGGCTTGCTGATCATAGAGCAAGTCAATCAAAGTCCATACTTTGTTTCTCATACATGGATCCTATCTCAGATTTCATGGCCTCAAGCCATTTCGGAATCTGGGCTCATCATTGCTTCCTCATAGTTCGTAGGTTCATCATGGTCTAGTACCATGACTTCCGTAACATGATTACCATACCACACCGGTGCGGATTTTGCTCGGAAGACCTACGAGGTTTGGTAGCAACTTGATTTGAAGTTTCATGATCATCATCATTAACTTCCTCACTTTAATGGTGTAGTAATCACAGGAACTGATTTCTGTGATGAACTACTTTCCAATAAGGGAGAAGGTACAATTACCTCATCAAGTTCTACTTTCCTCCCACTCACTTCTTTCGAGAGAAACTTCTTCTCTAGAAAGGATCCATCTTAGCAACGAAAAACTTGCCTTCGGATCTGTGATAGAAGGTGTACCCAATAGTTACCTTTGGGTATTCTATGAAGACGCATTTCTCCGATTTGGGTTCGAGCTTTATCAGGTGAAACCTTTTTCACATGAGCATCACAACTCCAAATTTTAAGAAATGACAGCTTAGGTTCTTTGTTAAACCATAGTTCATACGGTGTCATCTCAACGGATTTAGATGGTGCCCTTTTAAGCGTGAATGCATTTGTCTCTAATGCATAACCCCAAAACGATAGTGGTAAATCGGTAAGAGACATCATTGATCGCACCATATCAAAATAAAGTACGGTTATGACGTTCGGACACACCATAACCTTGTGGTGTTCCAGGTGGCGTGAGCTGTGAAACTATTCCACTTTGTTTTAATTGAAGACCAAACTCGTAACTCAAATATTCATCTCCACGATCAGATCACAGAAACTTTATTTTCTTGTTACGATGATTTTCTACTTCACTCTGAAATTCTTTGAACTTTTCAACTATTTCAGACTTATGTTTCATCAAGAAGATATACGCATATCTGCTCAAATCATCTGTGAAGGTCGAAAATAATGATACTTGCCACGAGCATTAACACTCATTGAATCTCATACATCGGTATGTATTATTTCCAATAAGTCAAGTAGCTTGTTCCATTGTTCCGAGAACGGAGTTTTAGTCATCTTGCCCAAAAGGCACGGTTCGCAAGCATCAAATGATTCATAACCAAGTGATTCCGAAAGTCCATCAAAGATGGAGTTTTCTTCATGCGCTTTACACCGATATGACCTAAACGGCGTGCCACAAATAAGTTGCACTATCATTATTAACTTTGTATCTTTTGGTTTCAATATTATGAATATGTGTATCACTATGATCGAGATCCAATGAACCATTTTCATTGGGTGTGTAACCATATAAGGTTTTATTCATGTAAATATAGGGAGTGTGTGATGATGATCATATCAATCTTGGAACTACTTCCAACACTCATCGTCACTTCCCCTTCAACTAGTTTCGCTCCTTACGCAACTCCGTTTCAAGTTACTACTCTTAGCAACTGAACCGTATCAAATACCGAGGGGTTGCTACGAACACTAGTAAAATACACATCAATAATCTGTATATCAAATATACCTTTGTTTCACTTTGCCATCCTTCTTATCCACCAAATACTTGGGGTAGTTTCCGCTTCCAGAGACCAGTTCTATTGCAGCAAAAGCACTTAGTCTCAGGCTTAGGTCCAGACTTGGGCTTCTTCACTCGAGCAACAACTTGCTTGCCGTTCTTCTTGAAGTTCCCCTTCTTCCCTTTGCCCTTTTCCTTGAGACTAGTGGTCTTGTCAATCATCAACACTTGATGCTCTTTCTTGATTTCTACCTTCGCCGATTTCAACATCACGAAGAGCTCGGGAATCGTTTTCGTCATCCCTTGCATACTATAGTTCATCACGAAGTTCTACTAACTTAGTGATGGTGTCTAGAGAATTTCATCAATCACTATCTTATCCGGAAGATTAACTCCCACTTGATTCAAGCGATTGAAGTACCCGGACAATCTGCGAGCATATGCTCACTAGTTGAGCGATTCTCCTCCATCTTTTAGCTTTAGAACTTTTGTTGGAGACTTCATATCTCTCAACTCGGGTATTTGCTGGAAATATTAACTTCAACTCCTGGAACATCTCATATGGTCCATGACGTTCAAAACGTCTTTGAAGTCCCGATTCTAAGCCGTTAAGCATGGTGCACTAAACTATCAAGTAGTCATCATATTGAGCTAGCCAAACGTTCATAACGACTGCATTCCGCTTCCTCGCAATAGGTCCGTCACCTAGCGGTGCATCAAGGACATAATTCTTACGTGCAGCAATGAGGATAAACCTCAGATCACGGATCCAATCCGCATCATTGCTACTAACATTTTTCAATACAATTTTCTCTAGGAACACATATAAAAAACATAGGGAAGCAACAACGCGAGCTATTGATCTACAACATAATTTGCAAAATACTACCAGGACTAAGTTCATGATAAATTTAAGTTTAATTAATCATATTAAAAACTCCCACTTAGACAGACATCCCTCTAATCCTCTAAGTGATTACGTGATCCAAATCAACTAAACCATGACCGATCATCACGTGTGATGGAGTAGTTTCAATGGTGAACATCACTATGTTGATCATATCTACTATATGATTCACGCCGACCTTTCGGTCTCCGTGTTCCGAGGTCATATCTTATATGCATAGCTCGTCAAGTATAACCTGAGTATTCTGCGTGTGCAACTGTTTTGCACCCGTTGTATTTGAACGTAGAGCCTATCACACCCGATCATCACGTGGTGTCTCAAAGACGAAGAACTTTTGCAACGGTGCATACTCGTGGAGAACACTTCTTGATAATTTAGTAAGGGATCATCTTATAATGCTACCGTCAATCAAAGCAAGATAAGATGCATAAAGGATTAACATCACATGCAATCAATATAAGTGATATGATATGGCCATCATCATCTTGTGCTTGTGATCTCCATCTCCGAAGCACCGTCATGATCACCATCGTCACCGGGCGCGACACCTTGATCTCCATCGTAGCATCGTTGTCGTCTCGCCAAACTTATGCTTCTACGACTATCGCTACCGCTTAGTGATAAAGTAAAGCATTACAGGCGATGCATTGCATACAATAAGCGACAACCATATGGCTCCTGCCGATTGCCGATAACTTCGGTTACAAAACATGATCATCTCATACAATAAAATATAGCATCACGTCTTGACCATATCACATCACAACATGCCCTGCAAAAACAAGTTAGACGTCCTCTACTTTGTTGTTGCAAGTTTTACGTGGCTGCTACGGGCTGAGCAAGAACCGTTCTTACCTACGCATCAAAACCACAACGATACTTGTCAAATAGACTCCGTTTTAACCTTCTCAAGGACCGGGCGTATGCACTCGGTTCAACTAAAGTTGGAGAGACAGTCTTCCACAAGCCATCTATGTGCAAAGCACGCCGAGGAACCGGTCTCGGCGTAAGAGTACGCGTAAGGTTGGTCTGGATCGTCTTTCCAACAATACCGCTGAACCAAAGTATGACATGCTTTGGTAGGTAGTATGACTTGTATCGTCCACAACTCACTTGTGTTCTACTCGTGCATATCATCAAACCATAAAAACCTAGGCTCGGATGCCACTTTGTTGGCTAACGTAGTAATTTCAAAAATTTTCCTACGATCACGCAAGATCATGGTGATGCATAGCAACGAGATGAGAGTGTTGTCTACATACCCTCGTAGACCAGCAGCAGGCGTTGACGCAGCGTAGAGGAAGTAGTCGTACTTCTTCACGATCCAACCGATCCAAGTACCGAACGACGGCACCTCCGAGTTCTGCACACGTTCAGCTCGATGGCGTCCCTCGAACTCCGATCCAGCCGAGTGTTGAGGGAGAGTTTCGTCAAGACGGCGTGGTGGCGATGATGATGTTCCACCGGCGCAGGGCTTCGCCTAAGCTCCGCCACGGTATTTTCGAGGTGTAATATGGTGGAAGGGGCACCGCACACGGCTAAGGAAAGATCTCAAGGATCAACTTGTGTGTCATGGGGTGCCCCTGCCCTGTATATAAAGGAGGGAAGGGAGGGGCTGGCCGGCCAAGGCTTGGTGCGCCAGGGTGTCCTACTCCTACTAGGAGTAGGATTCCCCCAATCCTAGTCCAACTAGGTTTCCCCAAGTGGGAAGGGAGAGAGAGAGGCGCCCCTTCTCCTAGTCCTAATAGGACTAGGGAAGGGGAAGGTGCGCCAGCACTTGGGCCCCTTCTCTCCTTTCCACTAAGGCCCATGTTGGCCCATTAGTATTCCGGGGTTCCGGTAACCTCCGATTTGGTAAAATTCCCAATTTCACGGAACACTTCCGATGTCCAAACATAGTCTTCCAATATATGAATCTTTATGTCTCGACCATTTCGAGACTCCTCGTCACGTCCGTGATCTCATCCGGGACTCAACAACCTTCGGTACAGAAACATCATAACAACTCATAGTAATCATCGCCGAAGCGTTAAGCGTGCGGACCCTACGGGTTCGAGAACTATGTAGACATGACCGAGACACCTCTCCGTCAATAACCAATAAGCGGGACCTGGATGCCCATATTGGCTCCTACATATTCTACGAAGATCTTTATCGGTCGGACCGCATAACAACATACGTTGTTCCCTTTGTCATCGGTATGTTACTTGCCCGAGATTCGATCGTCGGTATCCAATACCTAGTTCAATCTCGCTACCGCAAGTCTCTTTACTCGTTCCGTAATACATCATCTCACAACTAACTCATTAGTTGCAATGCTTGCAAGGCTTATGTGATGTGCATTACCGAGAGGGCCCAGAGATACCTCTCCGACAATCGGAGTGACAAATCCTAATCTCGAAATATGCAAACCCAACATGTACCTTCGAAGACACCTGTAATGTACCTTTATAATCACCCAGTTACGTTGTGACGTTTGGTAGCACCCAAAGTGTTCCTCAGGCATACGGGAGTTGCATAATCTCATAGTCATAGGAACATGTATAAGTCATGAAGAAAAGCACTAGCAACAAACTATACGATCAGGTGCTATGCTAATGGAATGGGTCATGTCAATCAGATCATTCAACCAATGATGTGATCCCGTTAATCAAATGACAACTCATGTCTATGGTTAGGAAACATAACCATCTTCGATTAACGAGCTAGTCAAGTAGAGGCATACTAGTGACACTCTGTTTGTCTATGTATTCACACATGTATTATGTTTCCGGTTAATACAATTCTAGCATGAATAATAAACATTTATCATAAAATAAGGAAATAAATAATAACTTTATTATTGCCTCTAGGGCATATTTCCTTCACGGAGTCCCGGATATGATCACGGACATGACGAGGAGTCTCTAAATGGTTGAGACATAAACATTGATATATTGGACGACTATATTTGGACATCGGAATGGTTCCGGGTGAGATCGGGCATTTACCGGTGTACCGGGAGGTTACCGAAACCCCCCGGGAGGTATATGGGCCTTATTGGGCCATAGTGGGAGAGAGGAGAAGGGAGCAAAGGATGGGGCGCGCCCCCAAGCCCAATCTGAATTGGTAGGGGGACGCCCCCCTTTCCTTCCTCCTTCCTCCCCCTTCCTTCTCTCCTAATCCAACTAGGGAATGGGGGATCCTACTCCCGGTGGGAGTAGGACTCCCCTGGGAGCGCGCCTAGGAGGCCGGCCCCCTCCCCCTCCTCCACTCCTTTATATATGGGGAGGGGGGCACCCCATAGACACACAAGTTGATCATTGATCTCTTAGCCGTGTGCGGTGCCCCCCTCCACCATAATCCACCTCGGTCATATCGTTGCAGTGCTTAGGAGAAGCCCTGGGCCGGTAGCTTCATCATCACCGTCATCACGCCGTCATGCTGACGAAGCTCTCCCTCAACACTCTGCTGGATCGTGAGTTCGCGGGACGTCACCGAGCCGAATGTGTGCAGATCACGGATGTGCCATACTTTCGGTGCTAGGATCGGTCGATCGTGAAGACGTACGACTACATCAACCGCGTTGTCATAACGCTTCCGCTTACGGTCTACAAGGGTACGTGGACTACACTCTCCCCTCTCGTTGCTATGCATCACGATGATCTTGTGTGTGTGTAAGAATTTTTTTTGAAATTACTACATTCCCCAACAGTGGCATCAGAACCTGGGTTATGCGTATATGTTATATGCACGAGTAGAACACAAGTGAGTTGTGGGTGATAATAGTCATACTGCTTACCAGCATGCCATACTTTGATTCAGCGGTATTGTTGGATGAAGCGGCCCTGACCGACATTACGCGTACGCTTACGCGAGACTAGTTCTATCGACGTGCTTCGCACACAGGTGGCTGGCGGGTGTCAGTTTCTCCAACTTTAGTTGAATCGAGTGTGGCTACGCCCGGTCCTTGTTGAAGGTTAAAACAACACATACTTGACGAAAAATCGTTGTGGTTTTGATGCATAGGTAAGAACGGTTCTTGCTCAGCCCGTAGCAGCCATGTAAAACTTGCAACAAAAAAGTAGAGGATGTCTAACTTGTTTTTGCAGGGCATGTTGTGATGTGATAGGGTCAAGACATGATGCTAAATTTTATTGTATGAGATGATCATGTTTTGTAACGGAGTTATCGGCAACTGGCAGGAGCCATATGGTTGTCGTTTTATTGTATGAAATACAATCGCCATGTAATTGCTTTACTTTATCACTAAGTGTAACATCCCAAAATTCTAAATTTTGGAATGTTATAAATAAATAGATAGTTTTGATTGATTGTTTGAATGATTGACTGAAAGTGAGTGAGTGAATTCGAAACTTTTTGAAAGTTAAATGAGAGGGAATTAAAGGACTTTCCCAAACTTTCATTTTTCTTTTATGATCTCCGGGAATTCAAATTCTTTTCATCACAAAACCCTGGAGAGAAGATGACATGACTTCTTCCATTTATTTAAATGACAAGGGGTGTTGAAAATATTTTCCAATTCTGAAACTTTATGCAACTCAATGATTTTCACGAGCGAAGATAAAATGACTTCTTCAAAACATATGAAATATGAGTTGGGAGTTTAAAAGAATTAAATTCAAAGTTCTTTTGAATTTATTTCCAATTTGGAGTTATTTGAGTTTTATTTCAAATTATTTTTCTCCAAAAATAAAATATATGGAAAATAGGGTAACATGATTCCCTACATCAGAAAATTGGAGAGAAATTAATTTGAAGTCATTTTGGTATTTTAAAAATGATTTTTATTCGATTTTATTGGACCAGTAGCACTGTGTGAATTATTAAAATTTGTGTGGATTTTATTTGACATTAGAATAATGTTCACCTTGTAGGAAATATTTTTTTGCAAATTTTAATATATTATATGCCTATATAAAAGTTTTAATTATTTTGTTTTTGTTTTAGTTCTGTGAAATTTTGTTAAAAAAAATATGCAGCGCCTTGGGTCAAAGGCCCAAGCCGCTGACCAGCCACCGGCCAAGGCCAAGGCCAAGGCCATCACACGCACTCACCTAGGGGGCCAGGGAGCCCAGGTTTCCTATTCTTTTACAAATCCTAGTAGGATTTGATCCCGTTTCGTTATTCCGTTTATTCCGATTTGTTTCTAGATCTTTTCCCTCTTTGTTTCCTAATCCTAGTCTATTTCTTGTCCCCTACCCCAAGCAAAGCCCTCCTCCCCAATATAAATACCCAAGCACCCCCTCCAACACATCAAACCAACACCTCTCCTCTCCTCTCCGCTCCTCTTCGCAGAAGAAGAAGCAGTAACACCCCTTGCCGCCAAGTGCCGCCACGCCTCGACCTCTCCCGAGGTTTATATGATCTCCTCTCCACCGTCCGTGATCTCCTTTCCTCTAGGAGCAACCAACATCGGATCCGATCTTCTTCCCCAACTCCGACGACTACTCCGGTGAGATCCACGAAATCCTGTAATTCATTTTTTTCAGAAAATAGCAATCTTAGAAAATTCATATCTTTTAGAGTTTTTAGTATTTTTGAGTGATTCCAATTGCTATGTGTCACAAATTTGCTGAAGTTTCTGTTAGTTCAATTTTATTTCATATTTGAGCAGTTTAAATTTGTGTTTGTAGTGAATTTTCTCAAATCACTAGATTTGAGCTATTTTGAGTTAGGAATATTATTTTTGACCGATTCTTTTTGCTCCTGGTCTCTAGGACCTTTGTTTATCCAGTAGTATTTAGTATTTTATTTCTAGGTTAATTTAAATTAGGTTTTTAATAAAATATTACTATTTTATTATTAGTTCTGTTTTAGCTTTTTCTTTATTGTTTTTATTAGTTTTAAATTATTTCTTTTTGTCGCTTTTGACAAAATTAGTTGTGTTTCTGTTAGAAAACAGGAGAAAAATTTATTTTTATTTTAAAAAATTTATTTTCCTTAGTTTTGTATGAAACCTTCTATAGGTCATAGTTAGAGTTTTATAAAAGCTTTTTATTTGTTTCTTTTTGCAAATAAAATTTTATGAAAAAATACTTTCTGTTAACTTAGTTGTTTTACTTTTTATTTTCTGTTAAATTATTAGTTTAGTGTTTTAATTGCTGTTAAGTTTTTTTTAGGGCAAAACTATGTTAGATGCTTGTAGCAAAGTCATAGATTTTCGTTAGTAGTTTTTCTTTCTAGTTTTATTTGAAGCTTCTTTGGACTTTGTTGGAGTTTTATTATTGAGTTTTTTTGTTTTAATTGTTATTTTGAGTGTTAGTATTGCTTGCTAGAATGATTGCTTATGTGAATGCTATGTTTGACTTGTATAGATTTTCTTCGGAGAGTGACGAATAGTTCTATCAAATTTTGTGAGAGTGTTGCTATCTTCATCAACGTACTGTGCAAGTTCACTTTGACCATGTTTTTCATACCTATGTGTTTTATTGCATCTAGTGTCATCTTCGCAACAATCCCTCCAAAAGAGTGATATTGAATCCTTGTAGTTGAGTAGTATGCATGAGGTAGGAACCCATCACCCTGTTACCAAGCCCGGGGCGTTATTTATTTTAATGCTACGCTATAGTAGACGGGTTGTTATGAGTGCTCGGGAGTGGTGTGAGAATGGAGGATCTACGCCAACGATTTATTAACTCCATGATGGAATCTGCAAGGACTGCATCTTCAAGGCCTCAAGACTTCAAGACTCGAGACAAGAATTCAATACACACTCTTGGGTGAAGGGCGGTTGTGGGCACCTGGAGAAACCAAGTGGTTGGTCGGGATGCATGGAGAAGCGCCATGACATCTTGCGGAAAGCTTCACCCAGACTCAAAGAGACGGAAGAATACTTCATGCCCGGAAGCTTACCCGCAACCGCAAGTCACTATGGGCTCTGGCTTGGTTGACCTTAGTGGTGAATCTGGCTGGGACGGTGCTAGCAGATGTAGAACTACGGTAGGATTGGATGAGCACCTGACGGTGGCGGAGGAACTCTTCGGAAGACCATGTTTCGGTCGCCTTGTTCTCAAACACCTCAAGTGCGAGAACGTAAAAAGAGGGATCGAATCTTGCGGGTAAAGTGTACAAACCTCTCGCAGAGGGTTAAAACCTAATCGATTAGCCATGTCCCCGATTACGGACAATTTGAGCATCCGGACTTGGATCTATCTCTAACTCTCAACACCGGATAGATAACATAATTGTGGGCAACTTATGATGATTTTGGGCTATGAGACATCGGTTGGCGGAACCATGTCATGATAGAAAACTCCATAGTACAGACTCCAGTTATTCCTTTGATGTAGGGAAAATAAAACCAGCTTTTATGCAAAACAAAACTCAGATACAGAGCCACAAAGCCATATTGCATATAGTATAGTTTTATCATCTGTTTTCTCATGTTGTGATCTTGCCGGTACATTCAATGTACTGACCTACACGGCTGCAACGTATCATGTTGCAGATACTTTCTTCCGATGAATAAGAGTACGGTACAGGGTTACGGTCTACACTCAACCTGCCGATGGCGTTGATGGGACTCCACACCCGATTATTTGTTTCCGCTGAGTATTATGAGGTATATATCAGCTTTACGTTAATTATACATGTGATTGCACTTTGATATATACATTGATGTACTGTGTGTGCCAAAGATACTCGATCCGTGGATGGCACAAAGAACACAGAGGCTTGACCGTCTGAGGTCGGGTCGCTACACTAAGCGGTAGTGATAGTCATAGAAGCAATAGTTGGCAAAACGACAACGATGCTTCAATGGAGATAAAGGTGTCAAGCCGGTGACGATGGTAATCATGACGGTGCTTTGGAGATGGAGATCAAAAGGCACAAGATAACGATGGCCATATCTTATCACTTATATTGATTGCATGTGATGTTTATCCTTTATGCATCTTATTTTGCTTAGTATGACGGTAGCATTATGAGATGATCCCTTACTAAAATTTCAAGGTATAAGTGTTCTCCCTGAGTATGCACCGTTGCAACAGTTCTTCGTGCTGAGACACCATGTGATGATCGGGTGTGATAAGCTCTACGTTCACATACAACGGGTGCAAGCCAGTTTGCACACGCAGAATACTGGTTAAACTTGACGAGCCTAGCATATGCAGATATGGCCTCGGAACACTGGAGACCGAAAGGTCGAGCGTGAATCATATAGTAGATATGATCCCCATAGTGATGTTCACCATTGAAAACTACTCCATCTCACGTGATGATCGGACATGGTTTAGTTGATTTGTATCACGTGATCATTTAGATGACTAGAGGGATGTCTATCTAAGTGGGAGTTCTTAAGTAATATGAATAATTGAACTTTAAATTTATCATGAACTTAGTCCTGGTAGTATTAGCATATCTATGTTGTAGATCAATAGCTCGCGTTTAGCTCCCCTGTTTTATTTTTGATATGTTCCTAGAGAAAACTAAGTTGAAAGATGTTAGTAGAAATGATGCAGATTGGATCCGTGATTTGAGGATTATCCTCATTGCTGCACAGAAGAATTATGTCCTTGATGCACCGCTAGGTGACAGACCAATTGCAGGAGCGTATGCGAGCGTTATGAACGCGTTTGGCAAGCTTGATATGATGACTACTTGATAGTTTAGTGCACCATGCTTTACGGCTTAGAATCAGGGCTTCAAAGACGTTTTGAACGCCACGGAGCATATGAGATGTTCCAAGAGTTGAAATTAGTATTTTAGACTCATGCCCATGTCGAAAGGTATGAGACCTTTGACAAGCACTTTGCCTACAAGATGGAGGAGAATTGCTCAGTTAGTGAGCATCTGCTCTGAATGTCTGAGTACTACAATCACTTGAATCAAGTGGGAGTTAATCTTCCAGATAAGATAGTGATAGACAGAGTTCTCTAGTCACTATCACCAAGTTACTAGAACTTCGTGATGAACTATAATACGCAAGGGATAACGGAAACGATTCCCAAGCTCTTCATGATGCTGAAATTGACAAAGGTGGAAATCAAGAAAATCATTAAGTGTTGATGGTTGGACAAGACCACTAGTTTCAAGAAAAGGGCAAAAGGAAGAAGGGGAACTTCAAGAAGAATGGCAAGCAAGTTGTTGCTCAAGTGAAGCAGCCCAAGTCTGGACCTAAGCCTGAGACTAAGTGCTTCTAGCAAAGGGATCGGTCATCGGAAGCGTAACTGCCCCAAGTATTTGGCGGATAAGAAGGATGGCAAAGTGAACAAAGGTATATTTGATATACATGTTATTGATGTGTACGTTACTAGTGTTTATAGCAACCCTTCAATATTTGATACTAGTTCAGTTGCTAAGATTAGTAACTCAAACGGAGTTGCGTAATGAACAGAGACTAGTTAAGGGTGAAGTGACGATGTGTGTTGGAAGTGGTTCCAAGATTGATATGATCATCATCGCACACTCCCTATACTTTCGGGATTAGTATTGAACCTAAATAAATGTTATTTGGTGTTTGCGTTTAGCATGAATATGATTTGATCATGTTTATTGCAATACGGTTATTCATTTACAGTCAGAGAATAATTGTTGTTCTGTTTACATGAATAAAACCTTCAATGGTCATACCCCCAAGGTGAATGGTTTATTGAATCTCGATCGTAGTGATACACATATTCATAATATTGAAGCCAAAAGATGCAAAGTTAATAATGATAGTGCAACTTATTTGTGGCACTACTGTTTAGGTCATATTGGTGTAAAGCACATAAAAAAATCCATGCTGATGGGCTTTTGGAATCACTTGATTATGAATCAGTTGATGCTTGCGAACCATGCCTCATGGGCAACATGACTAAGACTCCGTTCTCTGGAACAATGGAGCGAGCAACAGACTTGTTGGAAATAATACATACTGATGTATGCAGTCCAATGAGTGTTGAGGCTCGCGGCAGGTATCGATATTTTCTGACCTTCACAGATGATTTGAGCAGATATGGGTATATCTACTTGATGAAACATAAATCTGAAACATTTGAAAAGTTCAAGTAATTTCAGAGTGAAGTGGAAAATCATCGTAACAAGAAAATAAAGTTTCTACGATCTGATTGTGGAGGAGAATATTTGAGTTACGAGTTTGGTCTTCATTTGAAACAATGCGGAATAGTTTCGCAACTCACGCCACCTGGAACACCACAGCGTAATGGTGTGTCAAAACATCATAACTGTACTTTATTAGATATGTGGCAATCTATGATGTCTCTTACCGATTTACCACTTCGTTTTGGGGTTATGCATTAGAGACAACTGCATTCACGTTAAATAGGGCACCATCTAAATCCGTTGAGACGACACCATATGAACTGTGGTTTGGTAAGAAACCAAAGTTTTCGTTTCTTAAACTTTGGGGTTGCGATGCTTATGTGAAAAAGTTTCATCCTGATAAGCTCAAACCCAAATTGGAGAAATGTGTCTTCATAGGATACCCAAAGGAGACAATTGGGTACACCTTCTATCACAGATGCGAAGGCAAGACATTCGTTGCTAAGAATGGATCCTTTCTAGAGATGGAGTTTCTCTCAAAAGAAGTGAGTGGGAAGAAAGTAGAACTTGATGAGGTAACTGTGCCTGCACCCTTATTGGAAAGTAGTTCATCATAGAAATCTGTTCCTGCGACTCCTACACAAATTAGTGAGGAAGCTAATGATGATGGTCATGTAACTTCAGATCAAGTTACTACCAAACCTTGTAGGTCAACCAGAGTGAGATCCGCACCAGAGTGGTACGGTAATCCTGTTCTGGAGGTCATGTTACTTGACCATGACGAACCTGCGAACTATGAGGAAGCGATGATGAGCCCAGATTCGCGAAATGGCTTGAGGCCATGAAATCTGAGATGGGATCCATGTATGAGAACAAAGTGTGGACTTTGGTTGACTTGCCCGATGATCGGCAAGCCATAGGAAATAAATGGATCTTCAAGAGGAAGACGGACGCTGATAGTAGTGTTACATCTACAAAGCTAGACTTGTTGAAAAAGCTTATTGACAAAGTTCAAGGTGTTGACTACGATGAGATTTTCTCACTCGTAGCGATGCTTAAGTCTGTCCGAATTATGTTAGTGAATTGCCACATTTTATGAAATCTGGCAAATGGATGTCAAAACTACATTCCTTAATGGATTTCTTAAAGAAGAGTTGTATATGATGCAACCAGAAGGTTTTGTCGATCCTAAAGGTGCTAACAAAATGTGCAAGCTCCAAATGATCCATATATGGACCGGTGCAAGCATCTCGGAGTTGGAATATACGCTTTGATGAGTTGATCAAAGCATATAGTTTTATCTGAGACTTGCGGTGAAGCCTGTATTTACAAGAAAGTGAGTGGGAGCACTACAACATTTCTGATAAGTACATGTGAATGACATATTGTTGATCGGAAATAATGTAGAATTTTCTGGAAAGCATAAATGAGTATTTGAAAGGAGTTTTTCAAAGAAAGACCTCGGTAAAGCTGCTTACATATTGAGCATCAAGATCTATAGAGATAGATCAAGACGCTTGATAAGTTTTTTCAATGAATACATACCTTGATAAGATTTTGAAGTAGTTCAAAGTGGGACAGTCAAAGAAGGAGTTCTTGCCTGTGTTGCAAGGTGTGAAATTGAGTAAGACTCAAAGCCCGACCATGGCAGAAGATAGAAAGAGAATGAAAGTCATTCCCTATGCCTCAGCCATAGGTTCTATAAAGTATGCCATGCTGTGTACAAGATCTATTGTATACCCTACACTAAGTTTGACAAGGGAGTACAATAGTGATCTAGGAGTAGACCACTGGACAACGATCAAAATTATCCTTAGTGGAATAAGGATATGTTTCTCGATTATGGAGGTGACAAAAGGTTCGTCGTAAAGGGTTACGTGATGCAAGTTTTGACCTGATCCAGATGACTCTAAATCTCAATCTGGATACATATTAAAACTGGGAGCAATTAGCTAGAGTAGCTTTGTGCAGAGCATTGTTGACATAGAAATTTACAAAATACATACGGATCTGAATATGGCAGACCCGTTGACTAAACTTCTCCCATAAGCAAAACATGATCACACCTTAGTACTCTTTGGGTGTTAATCACATGGCGATGTGAACTAAGATTACTGACTCTAGTAAACCCTTTGAGTGTTGGTCACATGGCGATGTGAACTATGGTTGTTAATCACATGCTAATGTGAACTATTGGTGTCAAATCACATGGTGACGTGAACTAGATTATTGACTCTAGTGCAAGTGGGAGACCGAAGGAAATATGCCCTAGAGGCAATAATAAAGTTATTATTTATTTCCTTATTTAATGATAAATGTTTTATTATTCATGCTAGAATTGTATTAACTAGAAACTTAGTACATGTGTGGATACATAGACAAACAAAGTGTCACTAGTATGCCTCTACTTGACTAGCTCGTTGAATCAAAGATGGTTAAGTTTCCTAGCCATAGACATGAGTTGTCATTTGATTAATGGGATCACATCATTAGAGAATGATGTGATTGACTTGACCCATTCCGTTAGCTTAGCACTTGATCGTTTAGTATATTGCTATTGCTTTCTTCATGACTTATACATGTTCCAATGACTATGAGATTATGCAACTCCCGAATACCGGAGGAACACTTTGTGTGCTACCAAACGTCACAACATAACTGGGTGATTATAAAGGTGCTCTACAGGTGTCTTCGATGGATGTATTCTGAGCTCTTGAGCTAGCTACAGGGTGTAACGAGCTCCCAAAAAGCCGAATCCTTTTCCTGGTCGCCTCGGGCCTCCTTTTATAGGGAAAGGGGTCGCCACAGTGGCAAGCAGGAGGTGGAAAGGGTACAGTGCCGCGAGGTTATCCCTCGTATTACAGGACAAGATGCATTTAATGCATTGCTTAGGTGCGCTTGTTGGGTTCTACGGTAGGGTGCGTCGTCTGCAAATTAAAAATTCCTACGCGCAGAACATCCAGGAACATGCTACGGGAAATGGATCACAGTTTGTTACCACTAGACGCAGTGCCGTGCAGCGGAAGAAGAGTTGGGGCAGCGCGTCCGAGTGGATCGTCTCCTCCTCGTTCGATCTCCTCGGCGCCGGTCGTCCGATCCCACGTGACGAGTTAGCGGAGCGGCGCAAGTGCACCGCCTCTAACGGTATCCGCGTGCGGGAGGAACACCGTATGGCGGATTGCTAGGTCCGATCACACACGGGCGAGTGGAGGTGGCTCTCGAGGCCGGCGATCAACCTCCTGAGGCCGAAGTGATCTGCCTCCTGAGGCCAAAGCGATCTCGCACCCCTCAGGCAAAAGCTATCGTGAGTGTGCCGCACCTCCACTTTATATAGGCATCCGTCGCGAGTTCAACACTTGGGCCTCGCCCGGACCCTAAAGCCCAAAGTTTACTCGGTCACGTTCCTAGTCCAGTTCGGATCACATCCGACCAGTGTCCTACGAACTGACCTCATAGGTTCCTTCCCTTAAGCGCGCGACCCCTTAGGTTCAAGTCAGCTTGGTCACAGTTCGGATCATCTCCGACCTGTACGATTGGTAGCGGCCTCTAGCAAGGCGTGCCGACCACCAAGCAGACGATGAAGCTGGTTAGGTGAACCTGTACATCATACTTCCATTCCTTTTGCCACACGATATATGTTGTCGGGCTCAAGGCGAGACTGTCATCCTTGTGCTAGCCCGACCTCTTTCTCGTTCCAGTGATACCGGCCAATATCCGGATTATCTCATAATCCTTGTCGCATGGCCATGCTGTTCCTGGTCGGATCACACGAGGGGCCCAGAGTATATCTCTCCTGATCGGAGGGGCAAATCCCATCTTGCTCGACCATGTCTCGCAAAGCATGGGACAGGACAAACCGAAACCTACCTTTGTAACTACCCGGTCATGGAGTAGCGTTTGGTTGGCCCAAAGCAAGTCTATCACCATCTCGAGTACATGCGTCATTTCAGGTCTTAGGACATAGAACGTATGTTGTACTAGAGACTCACAGATGACATATCGCTGCGTCTCATAGTTGGGTCTGTCCGACTCGGACCTTATCTCGACTCGGATCCGAATATGTCGAATCCGACCAGACCTTTCCAAGTCCATATTATCAGGTTAGCATCCAATGCTCCATGGCTAGTGAGACCGAGCCATCGACCGTGTCATATGCTAGTCTAGTCGGCTGCGCGTCCACACAGCCCTTTCGACTAGGGACCTTTTAGGACAGTCATCAAACAATGCATAGTCCCACAAACAAGTCACGTACTTGCTGATACACATCATTGATAATGTCCAAGGACTATCTTTATTCATAAACACATAGGAAATATCATCATACATGATTGCCTCTAGGGCATATCTCCAACAGTCTCCCACTTGCACTAGAGTCAATCAAATAGACATCGAATGCCCATAGCTCTAACGTGCCCCTCATGCTTGGGTTGTGGAAGCGGCTTAGTCAACGGATCTGCAACATTTGCATCCATGTGAATCTTGCATAACTCTACATCACCATTCTTTACGATCTTTCGTATCAGGTGATATTTCCGGTCTATGTGTCCGACCTTGTGGTGATTCCTCGGCTCCTTGGCTTGTGCGATGGCACAGAATTATCACAATAAAGGTCCAACGGTTTCACCGAGGCTGGGAAAATACCAAGATCATCCAGAAAATGCCGGATCCAAACACCTTCCTTTGCGGCTTCACAAGCCGCAATGTATTCGCTTCGTGGTAGAATCGGACACCGTATCCTCGCTTGGAACTCATCCAAAGTGCACTGCTCCTCCGCTCAGACGACGTGAATCCAGATCGTGATCGACAATCATCTCTCGCCGGTTTGGAAACTAGCATCGACGTAACCCCTTACGACGAGCTCTTCCTCACCTCCATAAACTAGGAACATCTCTTTAGTCCTTTTCGGTACTTCAAAATAGTCTTTACCGCTGCCCGTGACTCTCACAGGTTGGCTCGGTATCTACTTGTTAGGCTTATTGCAAAAGCAACATCAGGCCTTGTACATATCATGGCATACATGATGGATCCGATTCTTTGAGGCATACGGAATCCTACTCATCCCGCTTCGCTCATCGATGTCGAGTGACTCGAAGTCTCGCTTAGCCTTATACCATGTGAGAGCGACAAGAACCCTTTCTTCGCCTCACTCATGTTGGAACCGCTTCAACACTTTATCTATGTAATGCGTTCGCTTAAGCCAAGCAGCCTCCTCGATCTATCTGTATAGATCTTAATGCCTAAAATATAGACTGCCTCACCAAGGTCTTTCATCGAAAACTTGCCATTCAATGATTCCTTGTCCGAGTTTAGCATTGAAACATTATTTCTGATCAGTAGTATGTCATCCACATACAAGATCAAAAACACTATCGAGCTCCCACTTAACTTCTTGTATAAACAAGAGTCCTCTTCGCTTTTGATGAAACCGAGATCAGTGACAACTTCATCAAAACGAATGTTCCAACTCCAAGATGCTTGCTTCAACCCATAAATGGATCTCTTGAGCTTGCATACCTTACTAGTGCTAGTCGGATCAACAAAACCCTCGGGCTGTATCATATACACGTCCTCGGTTAAATTTCCGTGAAGGAAAGCTGTCTTGACATCCATCTACCATATCTCGTAATCGAAATATGCAGCTATAGCTAGTATGATCCTCACCGATTTCAGCATCGCTACCGGCGAGTAAGTCTCGTCGTAGTCAACTCCTTGAACTTGTCCATAACCTTTAGCGACAAGCCGAGCTTTGTGGATCTGAACATTTCCATCCACATCGGTTTTCTTTTTAAAGACCCATTTGCAACCAATGGCAGTTACGCCAGGTGGCGGTTCAATCAAGTCCCAGACTTGATTCTCATCCATGGACTTTTACTCGGATCTCATGGCCTCCAGCCATGCCTCGGAATTTGGGCTCACCATCGCTTCTGCATACATGGTCGGCTCGTCGCTTTCTAGCAACAATACATCACGCACTCTGCGCAATCTCTCCGACCTTCGTGGTTCCGGTGCCGCTTCCACTACGGGTTCCCTGACAGACTCGGTATGATCTCATCACCAGCTGAGCCGTCCCGAGTGGTCCTCGAATTTCTTCGAGTCAAGCGTCCTCCCATCGGCCTCCCGGTGAGAAACTCTTTCTCAAGGAAAACCCCGTTCCGAGCAACAAACACTTTGTTCTCTTCCGGTTGTAGAAGCTATATCCCAAGGTTTCCTCGGATATCCCACGAATATGCATTTATCCAACTTGGGTGTAAGCTTGTCCGACATAAGTCGCTTGACAAATGCTTCACAACCCCAAATCTTTAGAAAAGACAATGCAGGACTCTTCGGTCCACATCTCATGTGGTGTCTTGTCTACGGATTTTGATGGTACCCTATTAAGTGTGAAAGCTGCAGTTTCTAGAGCGTATCCCCAAAATGACAAGGGTAAATCCGATTTGCTCATCATAGACCGGACCATGTCCAACAAGGTCCTATTCCTCCGCTCGACACGCCATTTCTCCGTATGCATCGGAGGTGTGAGCCGAGGTACTATACCTCGACTTTTAGATGATCATCGAACTCCTGGCTCATTTACTCACCTCCACGATCAGATCGCAGAAGCTTTATAGTCTTGCCGAGCTGATTCTCAACCTCGTTTTGAAACTCTTTGAACTTTTCAAAAGTCTCCGACTTGTGCCTCATCAAATAGATATATCCATATCTACTCAAGTCGTCGGTAAAAGTCAATGGCATCGATAGCCACCTTCTGGCGGTTGTGCTCATTGGACCACACACATCACTATGTATAAGTTCCAATAGCTCGACGCCTCTCGCAACTCTTTGCGAAAGGAGACTTAGTCATCTTGCCGAGCAAGCATGATTCACATGTCTCAACGACCAAGTCGGACGGGTTAGGAGCCCATCATCATGGAGCTTCTTCATGCGTTCCAGACTAATGTGTCCAAGCCGGCAATGCCAGAAGTATGTCGGATTTATCTCATTAGGCTTATGCCTCTTGACATTTACGTTATAGACCGGTTCCTGTTCTAGATTCAATATAAATAGCCCATCAACAATGGGTGCATAGCCGTGGAACATACCATTCAAAAATATCGAACAACCATTGTCCTTTAAATTGAATTCATAACCTTGACTCATCAAACATGAGGCAGAAATAATGTTCCGACTAAGTGCAGGAATGTAATAACAATTATTCAATTCCATAATGAATACTGTATGTAGCTGGAGCTGCATCGTGCCGACCTCCAATGCAGCAACTCTTGCTTTGTTGCCGACCACGATGTCAATCTCCCTTGTGCCACACGCCTAGTTCTTACCAGCCCTGCATCGAGTTGCAAATATGAACAACCAATCCGGTATCAAATACCCAAGAGCTACTAGGTATGTCAGCAAGGTAAATGTCTATAACATATGCAACAAGTGTACCTTTGCCTGAAGAAGCATTTCCGCCCTTCTTGCCATGCTCTGCAAGCCACTTGCTACAGTTCCTCTTCCAGTGACCGGTCTCCTTGCAGTGAAAGCAAACGGCTTCGAGTCCGGTCCAGACTTCGGCGCAGCGGCAGAGGTTACCATCTCCATGCCCTTTGCCTTAGCCTTTTTCTTGGACCAACTCTTCTTGAACTTAGCCGATTTCTGCACCATCAACACTTGATGCGTGCCTTTCTTAATATCCTGCTCGCCACCTTGAGCATCCCATGCAATTCGGTGAGCTTCTTATCCATGCCATGCATATGATAGTTCGAGATGAACGTCCCATAGCTGGGCGGAAGAGAACCCGTAACAAAGCATCAAGAGTCAGCTCATCCAAGAGCGGGAAGCCCAAACGATCCAAAGCTTGCACATATCTGATCATCTTGATCACATGTGGGCTCGATGGATCACCTTCCTTCAGCTTACAATCCATCAAGGATCGCCAGACGTTGAACCTTTCGGTCCTAGCACGTATGGAACATGCTCTTGAGACTCTCGATCATATCGTAAGCCTCAACATTTTGAAATGCTGTTGCAAATCGGGCTCCATACAAGCCAAAGATCGTATTAACCGATCTCCGTTGATTCATCAACGAGTTTCGTAGGCATTTTTAATCGTGGCACTAGCATTATCAGCAGGTTCCTCCGGAAGTGGATCCTCTAGAACATGTTCCTTTTATCGTGCTTGAGAACAATTCTCAAATTTCTATACCAGGTGGTAAAGTTTGTTCCATTCAGTTTATCCTTTTCGAATTGATTTCAATGCAAAGTTGGATTGAGCAGGTGGTGCCATTAATCTACAACGAGAAAATATGCAATCACTAAGCAATGTGTTTATGTAGAGTAATTCTAGCACGAGCAGAAATACTCCCACTGAAGTTGGCATCCCTCCGCAAACTCTCGGTGATTCAGGATCCGACTAGCGCATGCGACTAGTGAGCTTTAGCATCACGCTAGCCAACATACCTATCCGTAAGCAACTCCTTGCTAATCGTATCTCTATACGACTTCGCCGGTGGGAAGGTATCTCATACCCGGCTCCCAACCTTCTTTGCAACAAGGCCCAAAACCGTTTTGATAGCCTTGTCAAGTTAACTCGACGAAGGTGCATGTCCGTGTCCGACCACGAACCCTTCAGTTCAAGGACACCCAAAGAAGCACCCCAATTTTATGAGCCCACTTCTAGACGTACTTGACGTGCGAAGGTGCAACATCGGGGATGGCAATTCGCTTGATATTCATGAGGGATCATTCTATCATTTTAACATGCATAGAAACAAAGAAGCATAACAATCACAAATAACACATATTGTGAAATAGTATGGCTCCTTCATGGACGTTCTTCTAGGTCGGCTCCGACTCCGATGACCATCTACGAACTCCATCTTGTTTGTCATGCCGGAACGCCAAGCCGCCAACCTGATCTCTATTATCCAACTACTACAACTAGTAATGAATTTTACATAGAGTCAAAAGTCGACACGCAGGTCGTTATACAATATAATGACAACACTTTGGCTCGCCGGGTGAGAAACATGACACGCAGCCACGTATAAATTACACACATGCATTACATACACATGAGCCATACTATCCACATCAAACCTGCAAAACAAAGTTATGCATAGAATCGCATTCTACCGGTTTGTGTGGCGGGTACGAAATACACGGCGCTACGCACACGGCGGTCACTGTTAACCCCGATGGCGGATGACCGACCGGTAGGGGTAGATCGTGTCACGACCTCATCGATCCCGATTTACAGAAAACATAGCCTCAACGATCCCCATGTGCAGTTGATCACATCAACCGTGCACATAGCCGATCTCTTCAAGGACAACAGATCTCATCCGCCGCCTCCACATATCTAATATGCATACGATCTGAATCCAAATCCTATAACAGAGGCTCTGATACCACTGTTGGGTTCTACGGTAGGGTGCGTCGTCTGCAAATTAAAAATTCCTACGTGCAGAACATCCAGGAACATGCTACGGGAGATGGATCACAGTTTGTTACCACTAGACGCGCAGTGCCGTGCAACGGAAGAAGAGTTGGGGCAGCGCGTCCGAGTGGATCGTCTCCTCCTTGTTCGATCTCCCTCGAGCGCTCGGTCGTCCGATCCCACGTACGAGTTCGCCGGAGCGGCGCAAGTGCACCGCCTCTAACGGTATCCGCGCATGCGGGAGGAACACCGTGCGGCGGACTGCTAGGTCCGATCACACGATCGGCGAGTGGAGGTGGCTCCTGAGGCCGAAGCGATCAACCTCCTGAGGCCGAAGTGATCTGCCTCCTGAGGCCAAAGCGATCTCGCACCCCTCAGGCAAAAGCTATCGCGAGTGTGCCGCACCTCCACTTTATATAGGCATCCGCCGCGAGCTCAACACTTGGGCCTCGCACGGACCCTAAAGCCCAAAGTTTACTCGGTCACGTTCCTAGTCCAGTTCGGATCACATCCGACCAGTGTCCTACGAACTGACCTCATAGGTTCCTTCCCTTAAGCGTGCGACCCCTTAGGTTCAAGTCAGCTTGGTCACAGTTCGGATCATCTCCGACCAGACGGTTGGTAGCGACCTCTAGCAAGGCGTGCCGACCACCAAGCTGACGATGAAGCTGGTTAGGCGAACCTGTACATCATACTTCCATTCCTTTTACCACACGATATATGTTGTCGGGCTCAAGCGAGACTGTCATCCTTGTGCTAGCCCGACCTCTTTCTCGCTCCAAAGGATATCGCCACTATCCGGATTATCTCATAATCCTTGTCGCATGGCCATGTTGTTCCTGGTCGGATCACACGAGGGCCCAGAGTATATCTCTCTCGATCGGAGGGGCAAATCCCATCTTGCTCGACCATGTCTCGCAAAGCATGGGATCGACAAACCCGAAACCTACCTTTGTAACTACCCAGTCACGGAATACCGTTTGGTCGGCCCAAAGCAAGTCTATCACCATCTCGTGTACATGCGTCAGCTCAGGTCTTAGGACATAGAACGTATGTTGTACTAGAGACTCACAGATGACATATCGCTGTGTCTCATAGTTGGGTCTGTCCGACTCGGACCTTATCTCGACTCGGATCCGACTATGTCGAATCCGACCAGACCTTTCCAAGTCCATATTATCCGGTTAGCATCCAATGCTCCATGGCTAGTGAGACCGAGCCATCGACCGTGTCATATGCTAGTCTAGTCGGCTGCGTCCACACAGCCCTTTCGACTAGGGACCTTTTAGGACAGTCATCATACAATGCATAGTCCCACAAACAAGTCACGTACTTGCTGATACACATCATTGATAATGTCCAAGGACTATCTTTATTCATAAACACATAGGAAATATCATCATACATGATTGCCTCTAGGGCATATCTCCAACAACCCTCTTGCTTTATTGGGGACGGGAGCGAGGCCCATCCCATCTGTCACCGCTCCTCCTTGCTTCGACACGCGCCCTGGCCAGCGATGCATGTGGTGCCATATAGGCAGGCAGGCAGCTGAGGTGGCGCGGTGGTGGAGCCTCTAGGAAGGTTTGCATGCTGCCATGCAGGTGCCTGCCCAGCTGGTTGGGTCGGCAGCTGCATGCGAACGACGGTGGAAACATGGTTGGTGCGGGCCTGGCAGCGGCCCTGCTGGCGCGCCTGGCGAGGGCCTTGCCGGGTGGCCCGGCAAGGGTCTTGCTGCGGTGCGTAGGCGTCCCCGGCAAGGATCTTGCAGGGGGTCTTGTGGGTTTCTTTAGGGAGGATGATTGCCTTCCTATCCTTACTTGATCTTGATTATTCTTTGTCTTCACAAAGATCTGCATGCCACCACGGAGGTGCCTCCCGAGCCCTGTCCCAATGCGTCTGTCTGAGCATTGGTGGGCTCAAGGGTGGCTCGCTCGGCTGGTGTTGGCGAGCTGCCCCGGCAAGGGTCTTGTCGGTGCCGCTGAGGCTGCCCCGGCAAGGGTCCTTGCCGGGAAAACCTGCTTCGCCCATCCGATCCTTGTGGCCTTGGTCTTTGTCGTTGCTTTATTTGGCCTGTGCCCTCGGCTTCTCTCCAGCCTCCCTTCCCCGCCGTGTGATGCGTGGTCGTGGCGAGCGGCTCTGACTGCCCGTGCACGAGTAAAGGGGTTAAAAGGAGAGCCCCTACTTTTGTACACCGACAGGAGCCCCCAGGCCTGGGCCATTCATAAGCATGACACGTTTGTTGGGCCAGGCCCAGAACGGTGCGCAGGCAGGAGGGGCGGATTTTACTGCGGTAACTGGTCTGTCCGCTGTGCTTCTCCATGACTTGCATTGAATGTGCGACGTGGGGGTCATGCGCGTGCACGTGATGGAAGCATGCTGGCGTCACCTCGCGGTGGATAGTAAAGAGGCGGCTTGCGTGTCTCTATGAGATTGCAGGGCCGCCTCCCATTTACTGCCCCCGCTGGGGAACCGTCGCACCACGCGTCCCACTATGTCTGCCCCCCGCGCCATGTTCGCTGCATGCATAATGCAGAGCAAATGACAGGTGCGCGGGACGTGGGAAGTCGTGCGCGCGCGTGGGTCAATTCCCACGCGCCTTCAATGGAGCGGGGAGGGCGGTCGACGGCCCCGCTCGCTGTCAATTTAGCGGGTCGGATTGGCCGAGAGGGGGCGGCCGAGTCTCACCCCTACTCCTTTATAAAGAGGGGAGCGGGAGGAACGGTTCCTCTCAACCCTCCGCCATCTGCCTCTCCCCACTCTTGTTTCTTCCTTCCTTCTGCCATGGCGAGGGGGCGTGGTGACGCTTCATCGGTGGCGGCGAGGGTTTCGGCCAGACAACGCGTCGCTCCTCCCTAAGAGCTCGTAGCGGCGGAGCCGGCCGCTAGAGGAAGGGGGAGGGGGCGAGGTCAAGGCCGTCGTGGTGCTCGAGGGAGAGGAGGACGGGGCGGCAGATCAGCCTTGCCTCCGCCAGCAGCCCCTCCTTCGATGGAGGGCCACGCCGGGGACAACCCTTGCGAATTATTCGTCAGGCTGCGCCGGCCACCGCGCCGTCGCCTTCGCCTCCCGACCCCATTCGCGCGGGAGATGGAGCTGGATCCGCCGCAGGCATTGCGGCTGCATATGAGGGGCTGTGGGAATAGCGGCACATGGGCCGACGTCGAGTTCCCCGCTCCTCACGTCATGTATCTTCATCGAGGGTGGAAGACCTTCGCTTGCCTCCACAGCTTGACGGATGGGCTCACCCTCCATTTCAAACTAATGGAGGGTGGCCTCCTCTCCGTCAAGATCTTTGGTCACTTCGGGACTCGCGTAAGGTGCTGCGTGGAGAGCTCTTCTAATGATGAAGATTCCTCCTCGAGCGAGAGTGACGAGGAGGACAACGGCAGCGACGGCGAGGCCAGCGGGTGGCAGGATGACGGGCCCGACTAGGCGTCGGGCGCCGCTCCGGGCGGTACCGGCGACCCCATCATCCGTGTCACCGGCTCCTTCAACTTCTCGGGGTCGTCTACTTGGGTGGCTGGCGTTGGGGGGCTGCAGAAGAGGAAGAGGGCGGGCGGCAAGGCCGTCAAGTTGGAGTACGCGGGCACCGACACCTTCATCGCGTACTGACGTCCTGCCGCCTCGTCTTCGAGCTCTGCCTCCAGCGCCGCCATCACCATCCAGCCTTTGGACGGCCACCAGGATGTTCCCTTGGTGTCTTCTGCCACCCGTAGCCCGCCTAGGCGCCCCTTTTGCCCTCCTGCTTTTCTTGTTCCGTTTCCTGAGGAGAGGGACAAGAAAGGGATTACGGGCACCTTATCTCTTTTTAGTTTGTAAGCCTTCGGGCCTTAGTAGAATTTAAAGCTTGTAATCCCATTGCTCATGTTTTTCATTTCGTATGAACTGTACCTATACGGGATGTTTTTTAATGAAAAAGGGATGTTTGCCGGGATTTTCGTTCGTGGGTGGAACCCACGACAAGGAATGAATCCTCGTTATCCTTAAGATAAACGTTTTTTTCCAGCAACAAACCTTGCCATCCCCCCACTTCACTCGACCTTTCTCACGCCCTTGGCGGAGGCAGGGATGAGCTGGGCCTAGGCTCCTTGTTTTATTTCCTTGCTGCCGCGACTACGACCAAATTCGGTCCCAGGAAACGAGTCCTAGGGTCCGGAATGAGGAGAGCACGGTAGCCTAAGGATAAAACGAGGTTTCACATCCCTCAGTCCATAACGAAACGCATGATAAGGGATAGAGAACTTATCTGAATCTGCAACCCCCGGCAACTTTGGCTTGCCGTGGGCGGATCTTCGCCCTTGTAGCCCCCGGCAGTATTGGCTTGCCGGGACCCGTATGCCGGTCCGTCCCCTTTCTTCCAAAGTAGCTTAGCAAGGATACTCATGTGTCCTGCGAACCAAAGAAGATAAAGAAGAACAGAGAGACGCGCACTCGACCTCTAAGCTAGGGGTTAGCCGCCGCTAAGCACTATCGACCCTAACCAAGGACGAGACTCAACCTACCATGCATGCTATAACTTAGGGCGCCAACGCTTCGTTTATTTATGCTCAGGGTCTGCGCCTGGCTTTGTACAAAGGGTTACATGCCTTGCCGGCAAGGCTTGTACAAAAGGGTAGCTTGCCGGGAGGCCGGCAAGCCACGCCTTATGGGTAAAACTTGCGGAGATGCTCGATGTTCCAGGAGTTGCTCACTGGAATGGCATCTTCGGTCTCCAACCAGACTGTGCCGGGCCTGGTGACTCGTGTTACCCGATAAGGGCCTTCCCACTTTGGCGTCAACTTGTTGGAATTCTTGGCCGATCGAGCGTCTTTGAAGAACAAGGTCGCCTTCCTCAAAGCTCCGGGCATGAACCTTGCGGCTATGGTAGCGGCGCAAGGCTTGTTGGTAGCGTGCTGCTCTCACAGCCGCCCCAAGATGATCTTCCTCAAGGAGCGTCACGTCATCTTGCCGCAATCGCTCTTGCTCAAGCTCATCATAAGCGAGCACTCAAGGTGACCCGTATATGAGTTTCGTGGGGAGAACTGCTTCTGCCCCGTAAACCAGGGCAAAGGGTGTCTGGCCGGTGGCTCGATTTGGCGTTGTTCTGATCGACCAAAGAACCGCTGGCAACTCGTCGATCCAGCGCCTTCCACTCTTGCGCAGCCTGTCGAAAGTCTTCGTTCTTAAGCCTCGCAGGACTTCAGCATTTGCTCTCTCCGCTTGGCCGTTGCTCCCTGGATGTGCCACGGAAGCAAAACATACCTTGCTGCCGAGATCCTCAATGTATTGCATGAAGGCATGGCTTGTGAACTGCGTGCCGTTGTCGGTGATGATCCTGTTGGGCACTCCGAAACGACACACTAGTCCCTTGAAGAACTTGATGGCTGACTACGCTGTCACCTTCCTCACTGCATCCACTTCTGGCCACTTTGTGAACTTGCCGATTGTGACGTACAAGTACTCAAAGCCCCCGACAGCGCGGGGGAAAGGGCCCAATATGTCGAGCCCCTAGACCGAGAAGGGCCAGGAGAGAGGGATAGTTTGAAGGGCTTGAGCTGGTTGATGGAGCTTCTTCGAATGGAACTGGCACGCTTCACACTTGGTTACTAGTGCCATCGCATCCTGGAGGGTGGTGGGCCAGAAGAAACCTTGTCGGAAAGCCTTGCCGGCAAGGGCCCTCGACCCTATGTGGGAGCCACATATGCCTCCATGTATCTCTGCCAACAGCTTTAGTCCTTCCTCTCGAGAGATGCACTTCAATTTCACCCCAATCGGTCTTCTTCTGTATAGCTCGTTATCAACGAACTGGTACAGGGCAGACCGGCGGGCTACTCTTTCCGCCTCTTCCTGCTCCTCAGGAAGCTCTCCCTTCTGAAGGAATCAGACGGTGTGCTGTGCCCATGCCGGAGCCTGTGGCTCGACGACAAGGACCAAAGGCATTTCTTCTGCTACGGGGGCGGCCGCCTCCACGGCCATGACCCGAGGTCCTGCCGGAGTCGGTCGCCCCACGGCAGGATTGTCATCCACGGCAACATCTTCGCCGGCGGCTCTAGAGAGCTCAGTGGGGAAGTACTTGCCGGGGCCTAGCTTCCTCCGCTTGTTCTGCCCGGTCGACGGCTCAAGGATGGCTGAGTTAACCGAAGCACAAAAGTACCTGGTTCCACAGGTAGCTTGAGGGCAGCGCGCTTTGACAGGTAATCGTGGATGTCGTTCTCCGCCCGAGGGACATGCTCCGCTTGTATACCGTCAAAGCGTTCCTCCAGTTTCCTCACTTCATCTACGTAAGCTTCCATCAACGGGCTTTGATAATCTTTGTTGATCTGCCTGACGACGAGCTGTGAGTCGCCTCGACGATGAGTTTTTAACCCCGAGGTCCGCCGCGATCCTGAGACCGGCAAGCAAACCCTCGTACTCGGCGGTGCTGTTGGTTGACATCTCCCGAGGGAAGTGCATCTGGACGACATACTTGAGGTGCTCTCCGGTGGGTGCGACAGGCAGCACACCAGCGCCGGCGCCTTGCAGCGAGAAGGCACCATCAAAGTACATGATCCAATTGCGACTCGTTTCCTTGCCGGGGAGAGTGGTCTCTCGTACCTCTTCATCGGGCATCGAGGTCCATTCTGCAACAAACTCCGCCAAGACTCTGCTCTGAATCATCGAGTTACTTTCGAACTTTAAACCGAAGCTTGACAGCTCCAGGGCCCATTCCACGATCCTCCCCGTTGCATCTGGGTTATGCAGTATCCATTGCAATGGGAGGCGGGTGACCACCGTGATCTCATGCGCTTGGAAGTAATGGCGCAGCTTTCTCGAAGCCATAAGGAGGCCGAAGACCAGCTTTTGCACACCTGAGTACCTCGACCTAGCCCCCTGCAAAAGGGAGCTGACGAAGTAAATTGGGTGTTGCACCATTTTCTTCTTCCGCGCTTCTTCACCTGGTCGCGTGGGTCCCGTCGCACGGGCGCCAGTCTTGCCGGGGCCGAACCCTGTCGGGGGCTCAGCCTTGCCGGGGCTGAGCCCTGCCGGGGAGGGTTCCGGCCCGCCAACCGTCGACTCTGCCGTTGCTGCTGTCTCCTCGTCAACCACTCTTTGCGCCACTAGTGCGGCGCTAACCACCTGATTCGTTGCCGCTAGATAAAGCAGCAACGGTTCTTGTGGTTTGGGCGCAACCAAAGACCGGGTAGAGGAGAGGTATTTCTTCAAATCTTGCAGCGTGCCTCGGCCTCCGGGGTCCACTCCATCGGCCCTGCTTTCTTCAAGATCTTGAAAAAGGAAAGGCACGCCCGCTGACTTGGAGATGAACTGCTCATGGCAGCAACGCAGCCGGTGAGCCGACGCATCGCCCTGATCCGTTTGGGTGCCTCAATCTGCTCGATAGCCTTGATCTTATCTGGGTTTGCTTCAATCCCGCGCTGGGACACAAAGAACCCGAGAAGCTTGCCGGACGGGACGCTGAAGACACACTTCTCAGGGTTCAATTTGAGGTTGATCTTGCGCAGGTTCCCAAATGTTTCCTCCAGATCTTGCACGAGCGTTGCTTTGTCCTTGGTTTTGACCACTATGTCATCCATATAAGCTTCCATATTTCTATGTAGCTGGGATCAAAACCAATTTGGACTACTCTTGCAAAGGTCGAGCCAGCACTCTTCAACCTGAAAGGCATCCGTAAAAAGCAATACGTACCACATGGGGTGATGAATGCTGTCTTTTCCTCGTTTTCCTTTGTCATGAAGATCTGGTGGTATCCTGAGTAGGCGTCCAGGAAAGATAAGAGGTCACGCCCAGCCGTGGAGTCAACAATCTGGTCAATGCGCGGCAACAGGAAAGGATCCTTTGGGCAGTCCTTATTGATGTCTGTGTAATCAATACACAGCCTCCATTTCCCATTTGCCTTGTGCACCACTACCGGATTTGCCAACCACGTTGGATGGAGTACTCCCCTCACCAAGCCTACCGCCTCTAGCTTTCTGATTTCCTCCATGATGAACTCCTGCCTTTCTAGAGCTTGCTTCCTGACCTTCTGCTTGACGGGCCGCGCATGAGGACAAACAGCAAGGTGGTGCTCAATCACCTCCCTGGGAACGCCGAGATGTCGGAGGCTTCCATGCAAACACATCGACATTCACCCGCAGGAAGGCGATGAGCTCGCTTTCCTATTTGCCATCGAGGGTGGAGCTTATGGTAAAAACTCCCCCCGTACCGTCCTCCTTGACGGGCACCTTCTTGGTCTCTGGTGGCGTGGCTCTGGACTTCTTGCTCTTGCCGGCGGAGCTCTCTGGCACGTCCTCAACGGGAGTGCAACACTCAAGGGGTGCGCTTGCGGAGTGGGTGCTAGGAGTCTCGTCGGTCTTCTTCCTCCGGGCTCCGTCGGCGGGAGGCGGTACCTTAGCGGCAGCTGCTGCAATCGCTTCTCGAGAGTTGGTCAGCAGGTCAACGCATCTTTCTTGTTGGAGGGGACGGTGATGATGTTCATCGCCCGGGCATCTTCGCATGTTGTAGGCGTAGTGTGAAGCCGCCATGAACTTGGCGGCGCGGGCGGCCGAGGATCCCGTTGTAAAGGCAAGGGATCTCGGCTACATAAAAACAATCCTCTCCGGCCCCGTGGTTCAGCTCGCCTCCGAATGTCACGGGCAGCGTAATCTTTCCCTTTGGCTGGCTCCTCACCGGGTTACCCCTTGGAACGTACCCGTCTCCTCGAGGTCCCCATCGGGGATCTGCAGCCTTTTGACCATAACAGGCGAGACCAAGTTCAGGCTGGCCCCGCCGTTGGCCAACATCTTTGTCACCTTGAGGTTGCGGATTGTTGATGAAACCAACAACGGCAAGCACCCGACCGCAGTGGTGCGGTCAGGGTGTTCCTCGGTGTCGAAGATGATGGGCGTGTTGGACCATTTCAGCGGCTTCCGTGCGTTGAACAATGGCTCGACCGCTACAATCTCCCGCACCCACTGCTTGAGTTGGCGGTGGGATGAATGCAGCGAGGCGCCAACATCGAAGCACATGGCCTCTGTGGCTTTCTGAAACTCATGGTCGCCGGACTCGTCGTCCTCGTCATGATCATCGTCTTCCTGCTTCTTGTCGCGGCCCCGAACGGGCCTCTCTTGCTGTTTATCTTTACCGCGGCGGCTTGCTTGGCTGTCACGCTTCTTGCCGGTTCCCTCGGCACCATCCTGGCCCTTCTCCTTGTCCCGCCTTTCATATTCAACCTTTTGCTTCTCGGCGAGCAGCTCAACTTGTCGGCAGTTCTGGAGGTCATGGCCCTTGGTGCGATGGATCTTAAAGTATTACTTGTCAGAGTTCCCTGGCTTCTCGGCAGCCGCCAAGGCCCGGCAGGCGACGCACCCGGCAATCTCCTTGCCGGGGTCGTCTGCCTTGGTTTTCTTGGCGGTGTCGGCGTCATCAGATCCCTCGACGGCAAGCACAGCTTTACCCTTACGCTTCCTGTTACGGCGTCGGCTTTTCATCACCGGGGCGGCAGCATCCTCGTCTGAAGAGTCGGTTTCCATGCCGGCATCTTCGCCGGGGTACTTCCTTCCCTCTTCAGCCTGGGCACATCTGTCGGCAAGAACGTAGAGTTCCGCCACATCTTTCACCTTGTTCATCGCTAGCTCCTCGCGCATTTTGCGGTTGCGCACGTTCTGATGGAACGCACTGATGATGGCGGCAGGATGAACATCTGGGATATTGTATTGTACCCGGCTGAACCTCTGTATGTACTTGCGCAGACTCTCACCTTCCTTCTGGGGAATCACATGCAAGTCGCTTGCTTGGCCATGAGCTTGGTGACCTCCCGTAAAGGCGCCTACAAACTCATGGCACAAATCCGATCAAGAAGAAATAGAATCTACTGGCAAGTGCATCAACCATGACATGGCATTGGGCTAAAGGGCCAATGGAAAGTAATTCGCAAGCACCTTATCGTCGCGGGCTCCGGCAGCTTGCATCGCGATGGTGTAGATGCTGAGGAACTCCGACGCGTGAGTCTTGCCGTTGTACTTCTCGCCAACGTCAGGCTTGAAGGTACGGTGAGTGGGCCACTGGAACTGCCGCAACTCACGGGTAAAAGCCGGGAAGCCTACCTCATAAGGTAAACCTCCAGGGCTTACCGGAGCCGGGTGGTTCACAGCAGGTCCTGCTCGCCTGTCTGACTCGTGGCGTGTTTTGCGCCAGCGCTCAATGGTGGTTCGAGCGTCTTCATGGGCTCGCTCCCAAAGAACTTGGCGTTGGTCGTGGCGGGTCCATGGGTCGGACGATGCTACGGAGATGTCGTCACACGCGTCATCATGACAGGTCAACGTCCGTGGCAATTGGCGGGGAGGAGAGTGTAGCGTGGCCGCAGCGCCACTAGTCGTCCCGCCACCAGCGTGTGGTGTTCCTCCGGAGCGTTGGCCCGAAGGGCCTGTCGGCCTTGGTTCGCCTTTGTTGGCGACGACAACAAGGCTCTGGATGGTGGTTCTCCATTCGTCGAGCTTCCCCGCAGCGGGAGGGAAGTCGAGGAGCAACTGCACGCGCTAGGGCCTCTACCGGTGTCGGCGGTGGCAAAACCTGTGCGGACCGCGATGCGCTTCGACTCCTAAGCATGTTAGAAGGAGCTCTATCATGGTCCGGTGGTCGCATGCCGTTTTCGCCAGTGCCTCGGCGAGCGGGCGGGTCTCCTGCGTCCCGTGAGTGACGTTCGGGACTCTTCCCGTGGCGGCGCCCAGGATCTTCGGCATGATGACGCGCCGTTCGCGCTGCCCGAGAGGTGTACGCCAGGGCGCCAAGGCAGTGTCTTCGAGGCCACCGTGACGCCTTTCGGGCGGTGCGACGGCGCCTTTGGAGGGCCCCGCGCTGCCTGCAGAGGGCCTGGCTCCATCTTTGGAGTTGGCGACGTGCGGCCCGTTGCCAGGCACACGAACGTCGCCGCCTTCCAAGCTCCGGCTACTAGGGTGGTGTTGTTGCTCGCGAGCCGCGCCCCTGGTCCTCTCTGTGACCGGTTCGCTGCTCGCCAGCGTCGGGACGGGCCGTTCAGCTCCCGACGAGCCGACCGCCACCGTCATCTTCTTCTTGGGCGCCATGGCGATGAAGAAAACGTCGGACTAGCTGTTAAAGCCGATTCTCACAAGTGCGCCCCCTACCTGGCGCGCCAAAGATGCCCGTGGGAACGACACCTATGGGCTCACAAGGATCCCTACTGCAGTTGTGGGGCGCGGGGTTGAGAGAAGAGCGGATCTGACAGAGAGTACGCGGTTCGTTTATCCAGGTTCGGGCCGCGAGGATACGTAAAACCCTAGTCCTGCTTTGGTGGATGTACTCTGAGTTCTAGAGCTAGCTACGGGGTGTAACGAGCTCCCAAAAAGCCGAATCCTTTTCCTGGTCGCCTCGGACCTCCTTTTATAGGGAAAGGGGTCGCCACAGTGGCAAGTAGGAGGTGGAAAGGGTACAGTGCCGCGAGGTTATCCCTCGTATTACAGGACAAGATGCATTTAATGCAACCCTTAGGTGTCCTCTTGCTTTATTGGGGACGGGAGCGAGGCCCGTCCCATCCGTCGCCGCTCCTCCTTGCTTTGACACGTGCCCTGGCCAGCGATGCATGCGGTGCCATGTAGGCAGGCAGGCAGCTGAGGTGGCGCGGTGGTGGAGCCTCCAGGAAGGTTTGCATGCTGCCATGCAGGTGCTTGCCCAGCTGGTTGGGTCAGCAGCTGCATGCGAACGGCGGTGGAAACTTGGTTGATGCGGGCCTGTTAGCGGCCCTGCTGGCGCGCCTGGCGAGGGCCTTGCCGGGTGCGTAGGCGTCCCCGGCAAGGATCTTGCCGGGGGTCTTGTGGGTTTCTTCGGTGAGGATGATTGCCTTCCTATCCTCACTTGATCTTGATTATTCTTTGTCTTCACAAAGATCTGCATGCCACCATGGAGGTGCCTCCCGAGCCCTGTCCCAATGCGTCTGTTTGAGCATTGGTGGGCTCAAGGGTGGCTTGCTCGGCTGGCGTGGGCGAGCTGCCCCGGGAAGGGTCTTGCCGGGGCCACTGAGGCCCTTGCCGGGAAAACCTGCTTCGCCCATCCGATCCTTGTGGCCTTGGTCTTTGTCGTTGCTTTATTTGGCTTGTGCCCTCGGCTTCTCTCCGGCCTCCCTTCCCCGCTGTGTGATGCGTGGCCGTGGCGAGCGGCTCTGACTGCCCGTGCACGAGTAAAGGGGTCAAAAGGAGAGCCCCTACTTTTGTACACCGACACAAGTGATTCCGAAAGCCCATCAGCATGGAGTTTCTTCATGTGCTTTACACCAATATGACCTAAACGGCAGTGCCACAAATAAGTTGCACTATCATTATTAAACTTATATCTTTTGCATTTAACACTATGAATATGTGTATCACTACTATCGAGATTAAATAAAATATACCACTCATCAAGGGTGGATGACCATAAAAGATATTACTCACATAAATAGAACAATCATTATTCTTTGATTTAAATGAATAACCATCTCGCATCAAACAAGATCCAGATATAATGTTCATGCTTAATGCTGGCACCAAATAACAATTATTCGGGTCGAAAACTAATCCCGAAGGTAGATGTAGAGGTAGCATACCGACGGCGATCACATCGACTTTGGAACCATTTCCCGCGCGTATTGTCACCTCGTCCTTAGCCAATCTTCGCTTAATCTATAGCCCCTGTTTCGAGTTGCAAATATGAGAAAGAGAACCAATATCAAATACCCAGGCGCTACTACGAGCATTAGTAAGGTACACACCAATGACATGTATATCAAATATACCTTTCACTTTGCCATCCTTCTTATCCGCCAAATACTTGGGGCAGTTCTGCTTCCAGTGACCAGTCCCTTTGCAGTAGAAGCACTCAGTCTCAGGCTTAGGTCCAGACTTGAGTTTCTTTACTTGAGCAGCAACTTGCTTGCCATTCTTCTTGAAGTTCCCCTTCTTCCCTTTGCCCTTTTTCTTGAAACTAGTGGTCTTGTTGACCATCAACACTTGATGCTCCTTCTTGATTTCTACCTCCGCAGCCTTTAGCATTGCAAAGAGCTCGGGAATTGTCTTATCCATCCCTTGCATATTATAGTTCATCATGAAGCTTTTGTAGCTTGGTGGCAGTGATCGAAGAACTCTGCCAATGACACTATCAACCGGAAGATTAACTCCCAGTTGAGTCAAGTGATTATGATACCCAGAAATTTTGAGTATATGTTCACTGACAGAACTATTCTCCTCCATTTTGCAGATTTAGAACTTATTGGAGACTTCATATCTCTCAATCTGGGCATTTGCTTGAAATATTAACTTCGACTCCTGGAACATCTCATATGCTCCATGACGTTCAAAACATCGTTGAAGTCCCGGTTCTAAGCCGTAAAGCATGGCACACTGAACTATCGAGTAGTCATCAGCTTTGCTCTGCCAGGTGTTCATAACACCCAGCGTTGCTCCTGCAGCGGGTCTTGCACCTAGCAGTGCTTCCAGGACGTAATTCTTCTATTCAGCAATGAGGATAATCCTCATGTTACGGACCCAGTCCATGTAGTTGCTACCATCATCTTTCAATTTAGCTTTCTCTAGGAACACACTAAAATTCAACGGAACAGTAGCACATGTCGTTTATCTACAACAACATAGGGGTCCTCGGGCGTCCGGCCTGATATCCATGGGCCGGACTGATGGGTCGTAAAGATACGAAGACCGAAGACTATAACCGTGTTCGGATTGGGCTTTCCTTGGCATGGAAGGCAAGCTAGGCGATCAACCATGAAGATTCCTTCTTATGTAACCGACCCCATGTAACCCTAGATCTCTCCGGTGTCTATATAAACCGGAGAGTATAGTCCGGATAGGACACATTCATTACCATATACACATAGGCTAGACTTCTAGGGTTTAGCCATTACGATCTCGTGGTAGATCAACTCTTTTAATACTCATATTCATCAAGATCAATCAAGGAGGAAGTAGGGTATTACCTCCATAGAGAGGGCCTGAACCTGGGTAAACATCGTGTCCCCCCGTCTCCTGTTACCATCGATCCTAGACGCACAGTTCGGGACCCCCTACCCGAGATCCGCCGGTTTTGACACCGACATTGGTGCTTTCATTGAGAGTTCCACTGTGCCTTCACTAAGAGGGTTGATGGCTCACCTTGTCCTCAAGGATAATATCATCTCCGGAGGAACCCTGGCCCCAGGCCAAACCCTCCGGCTGGGCGGTTTCGTCATGACCGCCGGATCGGCCCTTAAGCCGACGATGGCCTCTCAAGTCATCGAAAATCGCCTCCGCGTTGATCCCGAATACTCCGCCCGGATGGATCCAACGAAGTTATCATCGTTGAACGAACTCCTAGATCGCATGGCCGCCTTGGGGTCGCTACAGACTACAATCGGGTTGGGCTTAAACCCGACCAGAGAGAAATTAAAACTCCACCGATCACCCACCAGATAGCGGTAGTCGAGGAGCGGAGCAACTCTTATACTATATTGAAGATGAACTATGTACGGATCTCCGATCTTGAAAGGCCGAACATTCTCTGGCAGAAAGGCATGCCCCGTCCCCCGAACATGAAGTTGGACGATGAGCCTAAAAAATCAGTTGATATCCCTGAACCCGAACTGCCAGGGCCCGTAGATCTTCAAACTCCGGACCCAAAATCGGGTCAATGTTCGGATTTCCTTCCACCCACCCACCCGAACACAGAGGCTCTCATGAGCATAAAACAACAGTCTCAGGAAAAGGTCCACCACTTCTGGGCCAGATTCCTCCTTCTCAAGGACAAGGTAAAAGATTGCCGTGATGAGGACGCAATATCGGCGTTCTGCAAAAATTGCACGGATGAAGGAATTCTCAACGCCATTAATCGCCGCCGCATACTGAAATTTGCTAACTTAGCAATCATCGTACAAAAATACTGCGTGATGGAAAGCGCCTGGGAAACTCGGGCAGCTCGCTGGGAACCACCAGCCCCAACCCAACTCCCCCTACAGGCGAAAAGTATGCACTCGTGGCACGCCCAGTCCCACAGTCAAAAAACACAAAGCTGCCATACGGCACGGCACCGTTCTGGAGGGGTGGCTCGATGGTCCATGCAAAATAGATGCAACAACTGATACCGTGGCAACCCACAGCCTTAGAGCATGTTGGATACTACGACAGGTAGCCAAGAGCGGCGATGACATCCTTATAAAGGACGCCCCGGAAAAGTACCCCCCAGAAGATGATGGCCCAAGAGTATTGACAATCTTCAAGACATTCGCCTCAAATAACAAGCGCAAACGGGCACTTCGCGAGCTCAACGAAGTCTGCCAAATTGCGGTAATAAACCCATGGAACGACACGGCTATAACATTCAATTCAACGCCGGTGACGAACCAAGGTACAGAACAGTACGAGCACCAGCCACGTTAGTCCTTAACCCCATCGTGGATGGGTTTCGACTCACCAAGGTCCTCATGGACGATGGCAGCGGACTAAATCTCATTTATGGGGACACACTCCATAAAATGGAAATAGACAGGAGCCGCATCAAACAAAGTAACACAACCTTCCGGGGAATTGTTCCTAGTCGGGAGGCGCGGTGCGCGGGCAAAATCACACTTGACGTGGTATTCGGCACGCCGGAGAACTATCGGTCCGAAGAAATAACCTTCCAAGTGGCCCCTTTTAGCAGTGGATATCACGCCTTATTGGGGCGGGATGCTTTCACACGCTTCCAAGCTATACCTCACTACGGATATATGAAGCTCAAAATGCCCGGACCAAACGGTATAATCACTCTCGTCAGCGATCCGGACATAGCACTCCGCGCTGAAAACAAAACCGCATCCCTGGCCCTGGAAGCGCTATCCGAAGCCCTCACGGCCGAAGAATTAACTGCACTACGCTCCACAGTGGATAGGGATGATGTGATCCTCGACAAACTCCCCAAATCCACCTCATTCAAACCAGCAGAAGAAATAGTCAAATTCCAGGTCCACCCAACGGACCCCAAGAAAACAACATCTATCGGAGCTCAGCTGACACCAACAGTTGACGCCGCACTACGAGAGTTCTTGCGCGAAAACTGGGACATATTTGCCTGGCACCCTTCAGATATGCCAGGGATCCCACGCAAGTTGGTCGAACATAGCCTCAACATATTAAAGGGATTTAAACCAGTCAAGCAAACACTGCGGTGCTTTTCCGAACCCAAGCAACAAGCCATGGGGGAGGAGCTGGCCAAGCTCATCGAGGCCGGATTCATTAGAGAAATCAAGAATCCGGACTGGCTGGCAAACCTGGTGATGGTACCAAAGAAAGATAAATCATGGCCCTTGTGTGTCGATTTCAAGGATCTCAACAAGGCTTGCCCTAAGGATCCTTTTCCCCTTCCCCGCATTGATCAAATCATTGACGCCACCACAGGACACGACTCACTGTGTTTCCTCGATGCATATTCCGGATACCATCAAATCAAAATGAAGGAATCCAATCAAGCTGCAACAGCATTTATTACCCCATATGGGCCATTCTGCTTCAATACTATGCCCTTCGGGCTCAAGAACGCCGGCGCGACATACCAACGCATGATCCAAACATGCCTGGAGAAACAGATCAGCAAAACGGTAGAAGCTTACGTTGATGACGTCGTCATTTAGACTAGGCACGTTGAAACACTAATAGACGACTTACGTCTCACGTTTGACAACCTCCGGGCATATGACATTAAGCTCAACCCGGAGAAGTGTGTCTTCAGCGTCCCCGCTAGAAAACTGCTGGGCTTTATAGTTTCCAACAGAAGAATCGGAGCAAATCCAGCTAAAATCCGAGCTCTATCACAGTTAGCTACACCTACAGACCTCAAACAGGTCCAAAAACTGGCAGGATGCATGGCAGCATTAAGCCGCTTTATCTCGAGACTAGGAGAAAAAGTACTCCGGCTCTATCGACTCTTACGGCGCACAGATAACTTCGAATGGACAGACGCGGCGACTGCCGGACTGGAGGAAGTAAAGACCCTCCTAGCAAGCAATCCAATCCTGGCTGCACCAAACGCAGGCGAACCCATGTTGCTATACATATCGGCAACACATCAAGTGGTGAGCGTCGTACTCGTCGTCGAACGATAACAGGACGGACACAAATTCCCGCTCCAAAAGCCGGTATACTCGTATCCACCGTCCTCACACCATGCAAATCCCGGTACCCTCACTATCAAAAGATAGCATACGCAATCTTTATGGCATCCCGAAAATTGCGACACTACTTTCAGGAGTGCTCGATCACGGTGGCTTCCGAGGTGCCCCTCAATGATATAATCAACAAACGGGAGGCAACGGGCCGGATTGCCAAATGGGCCATTGAGCTCCTGCCATTCGACATCACGTACAAACCACGTCGAGCCATCAAATCCTAGGTACTGGCTGACTTCGTCGCCGAATGGACAGAGGTCGAACTCCCTAAAGAGTACGGCGCATATTCCAACTGGGTGATGCATTTCGACGGCTCCAAAATGTTGGCAGGGCTAGGGGCGGGCGTCTTATTAACATCCCCCACAGGAGACATCGTCCAGTACGTACTCCAAATATTATACACAGACTCCAACAAAGCTGCCGAATACGAGGCCTTGTTACATGGCCTTCGGATGGCCGTATCAATGGGCATACAATGCCTGGAGGTGCGCGGGGACTCAAACCTCGCAATATCCCAAATTAATGGAGACTTTGATGCCAAAGATCCAAAGATGGCAGCTTATCGCAATGCCGTCTTGAAGATGTCGGCTCGATTCGAGGGACTCGAATTTCATCACGTCGCTCGCGAAAGTAATCTGGCGGCAGACGTCCTTGCTCGCATCGGCGCTAACCGCGACCCCGTCCCACCTAACATCTTCATCGAAAGGCTCTTTAAGCCATCCGTGGTGTGGCAAGGGGGAGACAGCAACGACAGCTCCGTTCCGAACACAAACATAGATAGCGAACATGCCGATATCATCGAAAGCTCAGCCACCGAAATAACACCATCGGCCCACCTCATCATGGCAGTAATTGCCCCATGGACCGAACCATTCTTGGCCTACCTTAATAGGAAGGAGCTCCCAAAAGATCAAAACAAGGCTCGCTGCATCGTCCGGCGTTCGAAGGCCTATAAAGTTCACGAGGGAGAGCTCTACAAGGAAAGCACCACCGGAGTCCTTCAAAGGTGTATCTCCGAGGAGGAGGGGCGGCAACTCTTGGCAGAAATTCATGCCGGTCTCGGTGAGCACCATGCTGCAGGCCGGGCACTTGTCAGCAAGGCCTTCCGGACAAAAAGTCACCAAGTGGATAGAGGCTAGACCAGTCAAAACAGCCGAGTCCGGACCGGTGATCACACTTATATCTGATGTGGTGCATCGTTATGGTGTACCGCACAGCATCATCACTGATAACGGTTCCAATTTCACAGCTGATGGGGTGAAAACCTGGTGTGCTAATCTGGGCATTAAGCTCGATTACGCCTCTTTCTACCACCCGCAAACAAACGGTCAAGTCGAACGAGCTAACGGTCTTATTATGAGCGGCATCAAACCCAGGCTAGTGCGGTCTTTGAAAGAATCAGACAAACACTGGGTCGAGGAGCTTGACTTTGTACTCTAGGGGCTGCGGACCACGCCCAACCGTACTACCGGATACACACCTTTCTTCATGGTGTACGGTGCAGAGGCTGTATTACCCTGCGATATTATACATGACTCGCCTTGAGTGCGTATGTACGAAGAGAAAGAGGCCGAGTTGGATCGGCAGGACAGCCTAGATGGCCTGGAGGAGGAGCGCGACGTCGCCAAAGCCCGTTCAGCATTTTATCAGCAGGAGGCTCGAAGATATCAAAGCAGAGAAGTACGGGTCAATACTTACAATGTTGGCGAACTTGTTCTACGCTTTCCGGAGAAGAAAAAGGACAAACTCAAGCCCGATGGGAGGGTCCCTTCATAATTGATGAAATTCTTACCGGAGGAGCGTACCATCTTCGGGACTCATCAGACAATCGCCTAGAGCCGAACCCCTGGAACTCGGTGATGTCTACTACGCAACCTTCTTCTTGTAGACGTTCTTGGGCCTCCAAGTGCAGAGGTTTGTAGGACAGTAGCAAATTTCCCTCAAGTGGATGACCTAAGGTTTATCAATCCGTGGGAGGCGTCGGTTGAAGATGGTCTCTCTCAAGCAACCCTGCAACCAAATAACAACGAGACACGTGTGTCCCCAACACACCCAATACAATGGTAACTTGTATAGGTGCACTAGTTAATGAAGAGATGGTGATACAAGTGCAATATGGATGGTAGATATAGGTTTTTGTTCTGAAAATATAAAAACAGCAAGGTAACTAAAGATAAAGGTGAGCACAAACGGTATTGCAATGCTAGGAAACAAGGCCTAGGGTTCATACTTTCACTAGTGCAAGTTCTCTCAACAATAATAACATAATTGGATCATATAACTATCCCTCAACATGCAACAAAGAGTCACTCCAAAGTCACTAATAGCGGAGAACAAACGAAGATATTATGGTAGGGTACGAAACCACCTCAAAGTTATTCTTTCCAATCAATCCGTTGGGCTATTCCTATAAGTGTCACAAACAGCCCTAGAGTTCGTAGTAGAATAACACCTTAAGACACAAATCAACCAAAACCCTAATGTCACCTAGATACTCCAATGTCACCTCAAGTATTCGTGGGTATGATTATACGATATGCATCACACAATCTCAGATTCATCTATTCAACCAACACATAGAACTTCAAAGAGTGCCCCAAAGCTTCTACCGGAGAATCACGATGAGAACGTGTGCCAACCCCTATGCATAAGTTCATGGGCGGAACCCGCAAGTTGATCACCAAAACATACATCAAGTGAATCACGTGATATCCCATTGTCACCACAGATACTCACGGCAAGACATACATCAAGTGTTCTCAAATCTTTAAAGACTCAATCCGATGAGATAACTTCAAAGGGGAAACTCAATCCATTACAAGAGAGTAGAGGGGGAGAAGAAACATAAGATCCAACTATAATAGCAAAGCTCGCGATACATAAAGATCGTGCCAAATCAAGAACATGAGAGAGAGAGAGAGAGAGAGAGATCAAACACATAGCTACTGGCACATACCCTCAGCCCCGAGGGTGAACTACTCCCTCCTCGTCATGGAGAGCGCCGGGATGATGAAGATGGCCACCGGTGAGGGTTCCCCCTCCGGCAGGGTGCCGGAACAGGGTCCCGATTGGTTTTTGGTGGCTACAGAGGCTTGCGGTGGCGAAACTCCCGATCTATTCTGTTGCCTGAAGTTTTTAGGGTATATGGATATATATAGGCGGAAGAAGTACGTCAGGGGAGCCATGAGGGGCCCACGAGGGTGGAGGGCGCGCCCCCCTACCTCGTTGTTTCCTCGTCTCTTTCCTGACATGCACTCCAAATTTTTCCGGTATCTTTCCTTCCAAAAATAACTTCTCCAGTTGGTTTCATTCCGTTTCGACTCCGTTTGATATTCCTTCTCTTCGAAACACTGAAACAAGGGAAAAATCAGGAACTGGCACTGGGCTCTGGGTCAATAGGTTAGTCCCAAAAATAATATAGAAGTGCATAGTGAAGCCCATAAAACATCCAAGATGGATAATATAATAGCATGAATACTTCATAAATTATAGATACGTTGGAGACGTATCAGCATCCCCAAGCTTAATTCCTGCTCGCCCTCGAGTAGGTAAGTGATAAAAGAAATAATTTATGAAGTGTGAATGCTAGCAGGTGCATAAGTTTGATCAATGATAATTTTAATCACCTTTTCTAGCATCATTATATGTCATAACAGTAGCTCAACTCATAAAACTTTTCATGAACAAGTAACAAACTATTCACATGTTAAAGTATAGATCATAAACTTTCTTGAAAGCTAACAAACCATGATATTAGTCATTAAACAATTACAATTCATCTTATTTTCAGGAAGAGTCTATGTCAGAGCTTTAATTTAGCAAACTCCACATACTCAACTATCATTTAATTTTTCACAATTGCTAACACTCACGCGATATTTATGGGTTCAAAGTTTTAATCAGACACAGAAAAAGATAGGGGCTTATAGATTCGTCTCCCAACCTTTTACCTCAAGGGTAATGTCAACAATAATAGTTCATGATGCCTTACATCCAATTGGATATATATATCAGAATCTTTCCAACACGAGGTGCTTGCCAAAGGATAAAATGAAAAAGGTAAAGGTGAAGATCACCATGACTCTTGCATAAAAGTAAAAGATAGGCCTTTCGCAGAGGGAAGCGGGGATTTGTAGAGGTGCCAGAGCTCGAAGCAAAAACAGAGATGAAAATAATTGAGAGGTATGCTTTCATTGTCAACATAACGACCAAGAGTTCCCAATATCTTCCATACTACATACATTATAAGTGGTTCCCAAACAGAAAGGTAAAGATTTTTACTCCCCCTCCACCAACAATCATCAATCCATGGTTTGCCCGAAACAATGGGTGCCCCCAACTAACTTCAAACCTGGGGGAGTTTTGTTTGCAATTATTTTGATTTAATTTCGATCTTTTGATCATGGGACTGGGCATCCCGGTTACCGGCCATTTTCTCGTGAATGATGAGCGAAGTCCACTCATCGTAAGAATAACCCACCTAGCATGGAAGATACTGCTAACCCGTAGTCGCTACATGAGCGATTCGGGCACACAAAACAGATTATTATTTGAAGTTTTAGAATTTGGCACATACAAATTTACTTGGAACGGCAGGTAAATACCGCATATAGGTAGATATGGTGGACACTCATGGAAGAAACTTGGTTCGAGGAATTTGGATGCACAAGTAGTATCTCTACTTGGTGCAAGGAACTTGGCTAACATGATGGGGAAAGGCAAGCTCAACGTGTTAGGCGATCCATGACAATATACTTTATTTCGGATATAAGAAAACATAACCCATTACGTTGTCTTCCCTGTCCAACATCAACCTTTTAGCATGTCATATTTTAATGAGTGCTCACAATTACAAAAGATGTCCATGATAGTATATTTATATGTGAAATCTCCATCCTTCAATATTCTTTCATGAATTGTTCAAGTGACCAATACAATGTTTGCTAACCTTCAATAGATTTACCACCTCTACTTCTTATATGTGAAGGTATTACTCCCCATGGGATAAGCATATGAAACATATATAATTCCAGATTTATGACATTCAAATCATTCAACCATTTACTTATAAGATATAAGTGAAGCACACGAGTAAATGACAAACTACTCCAAAAAGATATAAGTGAAGATCAATGAGTAGTTAAAAAATTATGTAGCTATGTGAAGACTCTCTCTTATTTAAGAATTTCAGATCTTGGTATTTTATTCAAATAGCAAGCAAAGCTAAAGAAAATAAAATGACGCTCCAAGCAAAACACATATCATGTGGTGAATAAAAATATAGCTCCAAGTAAAGTTACCGATGAACGAAGACGAAAGAGGGGATGCCTTCTGGGGCATCCCCAAGCTTAGCCTCTTGGTTATCCTCGAAAATTACCTTGGGGTGCCTTTGGCATCCCCAAGCTTAGGCTCTTGCCACTCCTTATTCCATAGTTCATCGAATCTTTACCCAAAACTTGAAAACTTCACAACACAAAACTCAACAGAAAACTCGTGAGATCCATTAGCGAAAGAAAACAAAACACCACTTCAAGGTACTGTAATGAACTAATTATTTATTTATATTGGTGTTAAACCTACTGTATTCCAACTTCTCTATGGTTTATAAACTATTTTACTACCCATAGAGTCATCAAAATAAGCAAACAACACACGAAAAACAGAATCTGTCAAAAACAGAACAGTCTGTAGTAATCTGTATTTAACGCAAACTTCTCGAACTCCAAAAATTCTAAAATAAATTGGTGGTCCTGAGGAATTTGTCTAGTAATCATCTGCAAAAATAATCAACTAAATATCACTCTCCAGTAAAAAGTTGAAGCTAATCTCGTGAGCGCTAAAGTTTGTGTTTTTTTTACAGCATGATAATAAAGACTTCACCCAAGTCTTCCCAAAGGTTCTACTTGGCACAAACACTAATTAAAACACAAAACCACATATAAACATAAGCTAGATGGATTATTTATTACTAAACATAACCAAAAAGCAATAATCTAAAATTAAATTGGGTTGCCTCCCAACAAGCGCTAACGTTTAACGCCTCTAGCTAGGCATGATGATTTCAATGATGCTCGCATAAAAGATAAGAATTGAAACATAAAGAGAGCACCATGAAGAATATGACTAGCACATTTAAGCCTAACCCACTTCCTATGCATAGGGATTTTGTGAGCAAACAACTTATGGGAACAAGAATCAACTTGCATAGGAAGGTAAAACAAGCATAACTTCAAGATTTTAAGCACATAGAGAGGAAACTTGATATTATTGCAATTCCTATAAGCATACATTCCTCCGTCATAATAGCTTTCAATAGCATCATGAATGAATTCAACAATATAACCAGCACCTAAAGCATTCTTTTCATGATCTACTTGCATAGAAATTTTACTACTCTCCACATAGGCAAAATTCTTCTCATTCGGAATAGTGGGAGTATCATAAGAGACTTGAATACTATAAATTGCTTCCACATTAAAAGAGTAATGTTCAGAAAAAGGGTAATCATAATCATGACAAGTTTTATAAATATAATCATCACTACTTTTTATAGCATAAGTTTCATCACAATAATCATCATAAGAAGCAACTTTGTTCTCATCATAATCAATTGAAACCTCTTCCGAAATAGTGGATACATCACTATATAAAGTCATGACCTCTCCAAATCCACTTTCATAAATATTATAAGATTCAACATCCTCAAAATTAGTGGGATCATTACTTCCTAAAGTTGACACTCTTCCAAACCCACTTTCATCAATATAATTATCATAGGTAGAAGGCATGCTATCATCATAACAACTTTGCATATAAAAACTTGGGAGGCTAAAAGTATCATCATTATTAAACATAGCATCCCCAAGCTTGGGACAAACATTAATTGCAGTAAATATATTCTCAAATATGTCATCCTCATTAAACATAGCTTCCCCAAGCTTGGGCCTTTTCATATCATAAGCAAAATCACTCTCATCATTAATAGTATTGGTAGCACCGATAGTATAGCAATTATCATATTCTTCCAAGCAAGTGCCAAAAAGATTTTCAAGATAATAAGGAGTATCATTATCTTCCCAATCATAATCATCACAACAAGCAATAGGCATAACGAGATCATCATCAAGTGCATCATCTTCCACAATTATTTTTGATTCATTTTCATGAGGCACAACAATAATAGGAGCAACATTATTTGGGAGGGATACCTTTTTACCTCTCTTCCTTTTTCTTTTCTTCTTCTTCACCACATCATGTGTGGGTTCAATCCTCTTTTTGGAGCTCCTTATTAATGAGATTGGTTGAATAGGAGGCTCCTCCTCGTTACCTGATTGATCATAAGAAATAATAGGAGGATATTGGGAAGTCTCTTCCCTTTCATTAGTATTCTCTTCATCTTATATTTGTTTTCTTTTCTTTATGTAGTTGGAAATATAAGGATTTTCAATGCAATTCACCGCACAGTACATATAAACCTTCTCTAGATCAATATCGAGGAATTTCTCAAGGTTATATTCTGGAATATGCTTAGTTTGACGTTTCAATTCTTTATAACCCAAAAGCAAACTAAGTTCATTATAATGTGCAAGGGAAATCAAGTCATCACAATTTTTGGACACGATTCGGTCATGAAACAATTTACTTTTGATATTAAAATGACCATGTTCATTGCAAAGTTCACAAGTACGGTAAAGATATTTTAAATTTTCAGCACTCACATCAAGACTTTATTGCAACAATTTAGTTTCTAAATACTTATGCCTCTTGCAATATCTATCTTCACTATTTGGTGTGTACTTGCAAACCCAGTGTACTCCACAAAAATTGACATGTTTATAGGAGACATTTTCATCATAACTAGTGCAATCATCATTAGTACCATGGATATTCAAGGAGTTCATACTAACAACATTGCAATCATGCTCATCATTCAAAGATTTAGTGCCAAACATTTTAATGCATTCTTCTTCTAACACTTTGGCACAATTTTCCTTTCCATCATGCTCATGAAAGATATTAAAAAGATGAAGCGTATGCGGCAAACTCAATTCCATTTTTTTTGTGATTTTATTTTATAAACTAAACTAGTGATAAAACAAGAAACAAAAAGATTCGATTGCAAGATCTAAAGATATACCTTGAAGCACTCACCTCCCCGGCAATGACGCCAGAAAAGAGCTTGATGTCTACTATGCAACCTTCTTCTTGTAGACGTTGTTGGGCCTCCAAGTGCAGAGGTTTGTAGGACAGAAGCAAATTTCCCTCAAGTGGATGACCTAAGGTTTATCAATCCGTGGGAGGCGTAGGATGAAGATGGTCTCTCTCAAGCAACCCTGCAACCAAATAACAAAGAGTCTCTTGTGTCCCCAACACACCCAATACAATGGTAAATTGTATAGGTGCACTAGTTCGGCGAAGAGATGGTGATACAAGTGAAATATGGACGGTAGATATAGGTTTTTGTAATCTGAAAATATAAAAACAGCAAGGTAACTGAAGATAAAGGTGAGCACAAACGGTATTGCAATGCTAGGAAACAAGGCCTAGGGTTCATACTTTCACTAGTGCAAGTTCTCTCAACAATAATAACATAATTGGATCATATAACTGTTGGAAATATGCCCTAGAGGCAATAATAAAAGGATTATTATTATATTTCCTTGTTCATGATAATTGTATTTTATTCATGCTATAATTGTATTATCTGAAAATCGTAATACACGTGTGAATACATAGACCACAACATGTCCCTAGTGAGCCTGTAGTTGACTAGCTCATTGATCAACAGATAGTCATGGTTTCCTGACTATGGACATTGGATGTCATTGATAACGGGATCACATCATTAGGAGAATGATGTGATGGACAAGACCCAATCCTAAGCATAGCACAAGATCGTGTAGTTCGTTTGCTAGAGCTTTTCCAATGTCAAGTATATTTTCCTTAGACCATGAGATCGTGTAACTCCCGGATACCATAGGAGTGCTTTGGGTGTACCAAATGTCACAACGTAACTGGGTGACTATAAAGGTATGCTACGGGTATCTCCGAAAGTGTCTGTTGGGTTGACATGGATCGAGACTGGGATTTTTCACTCCGTATGACGAGAGGTATCTCTGGGCCCACTCGGTAATGCATCATCATAATGAGCTCAAAGTGACCAAATGTCTGGTCACGGGATCATGCATTACGGTACGAGTAAAGTGACTTGCCGGTAAAGAGATTGAATGAGGTATTGGGATACCGACGGTCGAATCTCGGGCAAGTAACGTACCGATTGACAAAGGGAATTGTATACCGGGTTGCTTGAATCCTCGACATCGTGGTTCATCCGATGAGATCATCGAGGAGCATGTGGGAGCCAACATGGGTATCCAGATCCCGCTGTTGGTTATTGACCAGAGAGCCGTCTCGGTCATGTCTACGGTTCTCGTAACCCGTAGGGTCTACACACTTAAGGTTCGGTGACGCTAGGGTTGTAGAGATATAAGTATGCAGCAAACTGAAAGTTGTTCGGAGTCCCGGATGAGATCCCGGACGTCACAAGGAGTTCAAGAATGGTCCAGAGGTAAAGAATTATATATGGGAAGTCGAGTTTCGTCCATCGGGAAAGTTTCGGGGGTCACCGGTATTGTACCGGGACCACCGGAAGGGTCCCGGGGGTCCACCGGGTGGGGCCACCTATCCCGGAAGGCCCGTGGGCTGAAGTGGGAGGAACCAGCCTGGTGGGCTGGTGCGCCTCGGCCCCCATCTGCGCCTAGGGTTGGGAACCCTAGGGAGGCGCCTCCACTTGCCTTGGGGGCAAGTTTCCCCTTGATCACGCCCCTTAGGAGATCCCATCTCCTAGGACCGGCGCCACTGGGTCCCTATATAAAGAGGGGGAGGGAGGAAGCCGCACTTACACTGGCGCCTCCTTCCCCTTGCTACACCTCTTCCTCCCGCAGACGCTTGGCGAAGCCCTGCCAGATCCCTGCTGCATCCACCACCACGCCGTCATGCTGCTGGATCTTCATCAACCTCTCCTTCCCCCTTGCTGGATCAAGAAGGAGGAGACATCATGCTGACCGTATGTGTGTTGAACGCGGAGGTGCCGTCCGTTCGGCGCTAGGATCTCCGGCGATTTGGATCACGACGAGTACGACTCCCTCAACCCCGTTCTCTTGAACGCTTCCGCTCTCGATCTACAAGGGTATGTAGATGCACTCCTCTCTCTCTCATTGCTAGATGAACTCATTGATTGATCTTGGTGAAATCGTAGGAAAATTTTTATTTTCTGCAACGTTCCCCAACAGTGGCATCATGAGCTAGGTCTATGCGTAGTTCTCTATTGCACGAGTAGAACACAAATCTGTTGTGGGCGTAGATGTTGTCAACTTTCTTGCCACTACTAGTCTTATTTTGCTTCAGCGTTATTGTGGGATGAAGCGGCCCGGACCGACCTTACACGTACGCTTACATGAGACAGGTTCCACCGACTGACATGCACTAGTTTCATAAGGTGGCTAGCGGGTGTCTGTCTCTCCCACTTTAGTTGGAGCGGATTCGATGAAAAGGGTCCTTATGAAGGGTAAATAGAAGTTGAAAAATCACGTTGTGGTTATTCGTAGGTAAGAAAACGTTCTTGCTAGAACCCTATTGCAGCCACGTAAAAGATGCAACAATTAGAGGACGTCTAACTTGTTTTTGCAGCAATTGCTTTGTGATGTGATATGGCCAAAAGTTATGATGAATGATGAATGATATATTGTGATGTATGAGATCATGTTCTTGTAATAGGAATCACGACTTGCATGTCGATGAGTATGACAAACGGCAGGATCCATAGGAGTTGTCTTAATTATTGTATGACCTGCGTGTCAATGATTTAACGCCATGTAATTACTTTACTTTATTGCTAATCCGTTAGCTATAGTAGTAGAAGTAATAGTTGGCAAGCAACTTCATGAAGACACGATGATGGAGATCATGATGATGGAGATCATGGTGTCATGCCGGTGACGAAGATGATCATGGAGCCCCGAAGATGGAGATCAAAGGAGCTATATGATATTGGCCATATCATGTCTCTACTATATAATTGTATGTTATGTTTATTATGTTTATGAATCTTGTTTAATTAGAACGGAGGTAGTAAATAAGATGATCCCTCATTATAATTTCAAGAAAGTTTTCCCACTAACTGTGAGCCGTTGCTATAGTTCGTAGTTTCAAGCACCACGTGATGATCGGGTGTGATAGATTCCTACGTTCACATACAACGGTGTAAGACAGTTTTACACATGCAAAACACTTAGGTTAACTTGACGAGCCTAGCATGTACAGACATGGCCTCGGACACGAGACCGAAAGGTCGAACATGAGTCGTATGGAAGATACGATCAACATGGAGATGTTCACCGATGATGACTAGTCCGTCTCACGTGATGATCGGACACGGCCTAGTCGACTCGGATCATGTAACACTTAGATGACTAGAGGGATGTCAAATCTGAGTGGGAGTTCATTAAATAATTTGATTAGATGAACTTAATTATCATGAACTTAGTCTAAAATCTTTGCAAAAATGTCTTGTAGATCAAATGGCCAACGCTCATGTCAACATGAACTTCAACGCGTTCCTAGAGAAAACCAAGCTGAAAGATGATGGCAGCAACTATACGGACTGGGTCCGGAACCTGAGGATCATCCTCATAGTTGCCAAGAAAGCATATGTACTAGAAGGACCGCTAGGTGAAGCACCCATCCCAGAGAACCAAGACATTATGAACGCTTGGCAGTCACGTGCTGATAATTACTCCCTCATTGAGTGCGGCATGCTTTACAGCTTAGAACCGGGGCTCCAAAAGCGTTTTGAGCAACACGGAGCATATGAGATGTTCGAGGAGCTGAAAATGGTTTTCCATGCTCATGCCCGGGTCGAGAGATATGAAGTCTCCGACAAGTTCTATAGTTGTAAGATGGAGGAAAATAGTTCTGTCAGTGAGCACATACTCAAAATGTTTGGGTTGCACAACCGCCTGTCCCAACTGGACATTAACCTCCCGGACGAGGCGGTCATTGACAGAATCCTCCAGTCGCTCCCACCGAGCTACAAGAGCTTCGTGATGAACTACAATATGCAGGGGATGGTGAAAACTATTCCTGAAGTATTTTCAAGGCTGAAGTCAGCAGAGGTAGAAATCAAGAAGGAACATCAAGTGTTGATGGTCTATAAAACCACTAAGTTCAAAAAGGGCAAGGGTAAGAAGAACTTCAAGAAGGACGGCAAAGATGTTGCCATGCCCGGTAAGCCAGTTGCCGGGAAGAAGTCAAAGAATGGACCCAAGCCTGAGACTGAGTGCTTTTATTGCAAAGGGAAGGGTCACTCGAAGCGGAACTGCCCCAAATACTTAGCGGACAAGAAGGCCGGCAACACTAAAGGTATATGTGATATACATGTAATTGATGTGTACCTTACCAGTACTCGTAGTAACTCCCGGTATTTGATACCGTGCCATTGCTCATATTTGTAACTCACAGCAGAGCTGCGGAATAAGTGGAGACTGGCGAAGGACGAGGTGACGATGCGCGTCGGGAATGGTTCCAAGGTCGATGTGATCGCCGTCGGCACGCTACCTCTACATTTACCCACGGGATTAGTTTTAAACCTCAATAATTGTTATTAGTGCCAAGTTTGAGCATGAACATTGTATGTGGATCTCGTTTAATACGAGATGGCTACTCATTTAAATCCGAGAATAATGGTTGTTCTATTTATATGAGAGATATGTTTTATGGTCATGCCCCGATGGTCAATGGTTTATTATTAATGAATCTCGATCGTAATGTTACACATATTCATAGTGTGAATACCAAAAGATGTAAAGTTGATAACGATAGTCCCACATACTTGTGGCACTGCCGCCTTGGTCACATTGGTGTCAAGCGCATGAAGAAGCTCCATGCTGATGGACTTTTAGAGTCTCTCGATTATGAATCATTTGACACATGTGAACCATGCCTCATGGGCAAAATGACCAAGACTCCGTTCTCCGGAACAATGGAGCGAGCAACCAACTTATTGGAAATCATACATACTGATGTGTGTGGTCCAATGAGCATTGAGGCTCGTGGAGGATATTGTTATGTTCTCACTCTCACTGATGACTTAAGTAGATATGGGTATGTCTACTTGATGAAACACAAGTCTGAGACCTTTGAAAAGTTCAAGGAATTTCAGAATGAAGTAGAGAATCAACGTGACCGAAAGATTAAATTCTTACGATCAGATCGTGGAGGAGAATATTTAAGTCACGAATTTGGTACGCGCTTAAGGAAATGTGGAATCATTTCACAACTCGCGCCGCCTGGAACACCTCAGCGTAACGATGTGTCCGAACGTCGTAATCGCACTCTATTGGATATGGTGCGATCTATGATGTCTCTTACCGAATTACCGCTATCATTTTGGGGATACGCTCTAGAGACAGCTACATTCACTTTAAATAGGGCACCGTCTAAATCCGTTGAGACGACACCGTATGAATTATGGTTTGGGAAGAAACCTAAGCTGTCGTTTCTAAAAGTTTGGGGATGCGATGCTTATGTCAAGAAACTTCAACCTGAAAAGCTTGAACCCAAGTCGGAAAAATGCGTCTTCATAGGATACCCTAAGGAAACCATTGGGTATACCTTCTACCTTAGATCCGAAGGAAAGATCTTTGTTGCCAAGAACGGATCCTTTCTGGAAAAAGAGTTTCTCTCAAAAGGAGTAAGTGGGAGGAAAGTAGAACTCGATGAAGTACTACCTCTTGAACCGGAAAGTAGTGCAGCTCAGAAAATGTTCCGTGGTGCCTACACCGATCGGAGAGGAAATTAATGATGATGATCAAGGTACTTCAGATCAAGTTGCTCTTGAACTTCAGAGGTCCACAAGGACACGTTCCACACCAGAGTGGTATGGCAACCATGTCCTGGAAATCATGTTGTTGGACAACGATGAACCTTCGAACTATGAAGAAGCGATGGCAGGCCCAGATTCCAGCAAATGGCTTGAAGCCATGCAATCCAAGATAGAATCCATGTATGAAAACAAAGTATGGACTTTGACAGACTTGCCCGATGATCGGCGAGCGATAGAAAACAAATGGATCTTTAAGAAGAAGATGGACGCGGATGGTAATGTTACCATCTATAAAGCTTGACTTGTCGCTAAGGGTTATCGACAAGTTCAAGGGGTTGACTACGATGAGACTTTCTCTCCTGTAACGAAGCTAAAGTCCGTCCGAATCATGTTAGCAATTGCCGCATACTATGATTATGAGATATGGCAAATGGACGTCAAAACGGCATTCCTTAACGGCTTTCTTAAGGAAGAACTGTATATGATGCGATCGGAAGGTTTTGTCGACCCTAAGAATGCTAACAAGGTGTGCAAGCTCCAGCGATCCATTTATGGGCTGGTGCAAGCATCTCGGAGTTGGAACATTCGCTTTGATGAGATGATCAAAGCGTTTGGGTTTTTGAAGACTTATGGAGAAGCCTGTGTTTACAAGAAAGTGAGTGGGAGCTCTGTAGCATTTCTCATATTATATGTAGATGACATACTTTTGATGGGAAATGATATAGAACTTTTGGACAACATTAAGGCCTACTTGAATAAGTGTTTTTCAATGAAGGACCTTGGAGAAGCTGCTTACATATTAGGCATCAAGATCTATAGGGATAGATCGAGACGCCTCATAGGTCTTTCACAAAGCACATACCTTGATAAGATATTGAAGAAGTTCAATATGGATCAGTCCAAGAAAGGGTTCTTGCCTGTATTGCAAGGTGTGAGATTGAGCTCAGCTCAATGCCCGACCACGGCAGAAGATAAAGAAGAGATGAGTGTCATCCCCTATGCCTCAGCCATAGGATCTATTATGTATGCCATGTTGTGTACTGCACCGATGTAAACCTTGCCGTAAGTTTGGTAGGAAGGTACCAAAGTAATCCCGCAAGGAACACCGGAAAGCGGTCAAGAATATCCTTGGCACCGAAAAGGACAAAGGACATGTTTCTCGTTTATGGAGGTGACGAAGAGCTCGTCGTAAAGGGTTACGTCGATGCTAGCTTCGACAAAGATCTGGATGACTCTAAGTCACAAACCGGATACGTGTATATGTTGAATAGTGGAGCAGTAAGCTGGTGCAGTTGCAAGCAGAGCGTCGTGGCGGGATCTACATGTGAAGCAGAATACATGGCAGCCTCGGAGGCAATGCATGAAGCAATATGGATGAAGGAGTTCATCACCGACCTAGGAGTAATACCCAATGCGCCGGGGCCAATCACTCTTTTCTGTGACAACACTTGAGCTATTGCCCTTGCCAAGGAGCCCAGGTTTCACAAGAAGACCAGGCACATCAAGCGTCGTTTCAACTCCATCCATGAAAATGTTCAAGATGGAGACATAGATATTTGCAAAGTACACATGGATCTGAATGTCGCAGATCCGTTGACTAAACCTCTTCCGCGAGCAAAACATGATCAACACCAGAACTCTATGGGTGTTCGATTCATCACAATGTAACTAGATTATTGACTCTAGTGCAAGTGGGAGACTGTTGGAAATATGCCCTAGAGGCAATAATAAAAGGATTATTATTATATTTCCTTGTTCATGATAATTGTCTTTTATTCATGCTATAATTGTATTATCCGGAAATCGTAATACACGTGTGAATACATAGACCACAACATGTCCCTAGTGAGCCTCTAGTTGACTAGCTCGTTGATCAACAGATAGTCATGGTTTCCTGACTATGGACATTGGATGTCATTGATAACGGGATCACATCATTAGGAGAATGATGTGATGGACAAGACCCAATCCTAAGCATAGCACAAGATCGTGTAGTTCGTTTGCTAGAGCTTTTCCAATGTCAAGTATCTTTTCCTTAGACCATGAGATCGTGTAACTCCCGGATACCGTAGGAGTGCTTTGGGTGTACCAAACGTCACAACATAATTGGGTGACTATAAAGGTATGCTACGGGTATCTCCGAAAGTGTCTGTTGGGTTGACACGGATCAAGACTGGGATTTATCACTCCGTATGACGGAGAGGTATCTCTGGGCCCACTCGGTAATGCGTCATCATAACGAGCTTAAAGTGACCAAGTGTCTGGTCACGGGATCATGCATTATGCTACGAGTAAAGTGACTTGCCGGTAACGAGATTGAACGAGGTATTGGGATACCGACGATCGAATCTCGGGCAAGTAACGCATCGATTGACAAAGGAATTGTATACCGGGTTGCTTGAATCCTCGACATCGTGGTTCATCCGATGAGATCATCGAGGAGCATGTGGGAGCCAACATGGGTATCTAGATCCCGCTGTTGGTTATTGACCGGAGAGCCGTCTCGGTCATGTCTCACGTGTCTCCGAACCCGTAGGGTCTACACTTAAGGTTCGGTGACGCTAGGGTTGTAGAGATATTAGTATGCAGCAAACCGAAAGTTGTTCGGAGTCCCGGATGAGATCCCGGACGTCACGAGGAGTTCCAGAATGGTCCGGAGGTAAAGAATTATATATGGGAAGTCGAGTTTCGGCCATCGGGAAAGTTTCGGGGGTCACCGGTATTGTACCGGGACCACCGGAAGGGTCCCGGGGGTCCACCGGGTGGTGTCACCTATCTGGAGGGCCCTGGGCTAAAGTGGGAGGAACCAGCCTGGTGGGCTGGTGCGCCTGGGCCCCCTCAGGCGCCTAGGGTTGGGAACCCTAGGGGAGGGGGCGCCTACACTTGCCTTGGGGGCCGAGTTTCCCCCCTTGGCTGCCGCCCCCCAGGAGATCCCATCTCCTAGGGCCGGGCGCCTGGGTCCCTATATAAAGAGGGGAAGGGAGGGCAGCCGCACTTACACCTGGTGCCTCCCTTCCCCTTGCTACACCTCTTCCTCCCGCAGACGCTTGGCGAAGCTCCCGGGATCCTGCTGCATCCACCACCACGCCGTCGTCAGCTGGATCTTCATCAACCTCTCCTTTCCCCTTGCTGGATCAAGAAGGAGGAGACGTCACGCTGACCATACGTGTGTTGAACGCGGAGGTGCCGTCCGTTCGGCGCTAGGATCTCCGGTGATTTGGATCACGACGAGTACGACTCCCTCAACCCCGTTCTCTTGAACGCTTCCGCTCTCGATCTACAAGGGTATGTAGATGCACTCCTGTCTCTCGTTGCTAGATGAACTCTTAGATTGGTCTTCGTGAAACCGTAGGAAAATTTTTATTTTCTGCAACGTTCCCCAACATTAACTATCCCTCAACATGCAACAAAGAGTCACTCCAAAGTCACTAATAGCGGAGAACAAACGAAGAGATTATGGTAGGGTACGAAACCACCTCAAAGTTATTCTTTCCAATCAATCCGTTGGGCTATTCCTATAAGTGTCACAAACAGCCCTAGAGTTCGTACTAGAATAACACCTTAAGACACAAATCAACCAAAACCCTAATTTCACCTAGATACTCCAATGTCACCTCAAGTATCCGTGGGTATGATTATACGATATGCATCACACAATCTCAGATTCATCTATTCAACCAACACATAGAGCCTCAAAGAGTGCCCCAAAGTTTCTACCGGAGAATCACGACGAGAACGTGTGCCAACCCCTATGCATAAGTTCATGGGCGGAACCCGCAAATTGATCACCAAAACATACATCAAGTGAATCACGTGATATCCCATTGTCACCACAGATACGCACGGCAAGACATACATCAAGTGTTCTCAAATCTTTAAAGACTCAATCTGATGAGATAACTTCAAAGGGGAAACTCAATCCATTACAAGAGAGTAGAGGGGGGAAGAAACATTAGATCCAACTATAATAGCAAAGCTCGCGATACATCAAGATCGTGCCAAATCAAGAACACGAGAGAGAGAGAGAGAGAGAGAGAGAGAGAGAGAGAGAGAGAGATCAAACACATAGCTACTGGTACATAACCTCAGCCCCGAGGGTGAACTACTCCCTCCTCGTCATGGAGAGCGCCGGGATGATGAATGGCCACCGGTGAGGGTTCCCCCCTTCGGCAGGGTGCCGGAACAGGGCCCCGATTGGTTTTTGGTGGCTACAGAGGCTTGCGGCGGCGGAACTCCCGATCTATTCTTTTACCCGAAGTTTTTAGGGTATATGGATATATATATATAGGCGGAAGAAGTATGTCAGGGGTGCCACGAGGGGCCCACGAGGGTGGAGGGCGCGCCCTAGGGGGTGGGCGCGCCCCCTACCTCGTGGCTTCGTCGTCTCTTTCCTGACGTGCACTCCAAGTTTTTCCGGTAGCTTTCCTTCCAAAAATAACTTCTCCAGTTGGTTTCATTCCGTTTCGACTTCGTTTGATATTCATTTTCCTCGAAACATCAAAACAAGGGAAAAACAGAATCGCACTTGGGCTCTGGGTCAATAGGTTAGTCCCAAAAATAATATAAAATTGCATAGTGAAGCCCATAAAACATCCAAGATGGATAATATAATAGCATGAGTACTTCATAAATTATAGATACGTTGGAGACGTATCACGCGGCAAGACTCCGAAGGTTCTATGCCTAGCGCCGAACTCTTTGTCAGTCTCCTTCTCCCCTATAGTTTCCATTACTTTTTCTCCATTTTACAGAATTCTTCTTTTCGCCTTAAAGCTCTCATTCGGCTCGACCGAATACTGCTGACGTACACATTTTCACATATGTACGCCCATCATACCTGGGGGCTACTTTAACAGAAGCTTGTTAATACTATTTTCCGAGCATCAAGATCATCATACATACGCGTTCTTCCCGTACGTCTTTTCTTCACCATTATATGCATCGATATGACTTAAGTTTTGGCCAAGCTGGGTTGCCTGGCTCCTGTGCTTACCCCTACGTTCCCGATTGTTCGGCTAGGTGGTAAAGGGAGCACCTCTGCTATTGTTACTGCCGGGTCATCCAGATGTGTACCTCAGACTGGGTGAAGCCGAAAGCTAGCGTTCTTAAGGAAATATTTGGTCGGTGGATGAAAAATACTCTTTGCACTCACTCTATTGTGAACCCCCAGAAGCTATACACACTGTGATTTTTACATCACAATTCGGACATGTCTACTAATGCATGCACACCCGGGGAAAGGAACCCTTAACGGAACTATTCTCCCTGGAAGATGTTTCTTACAATCTCAGTGTAATATAACATAACTAGCCGGATACAACTTGTCTGTTCAAGCAACTATGACCCCTACGCCTAGTTTTCCAAGCATACCCCAGTCTATTCGGCCCCGAGGGTATTTGGAAACACTCCGCACCATCGAGTCTGGAGGTTGAAGCGAAAAGGTCTGCCATGACAAATGCTATACAATTCGGATAGAATTATATAGGGTAAGGAAAGTACATAGTCATTGGGACTCAAACGCTTCTTTCTCTATACTGTCCAACATGCGGTCTAACTTACAATCCTGTTGAAAGTATTTGGCGGCCGCCTCTACTTGGTCATACACTAAACTAACAAGAATTTCTTGCCCATTCGACCCTAGCGGTCCGACCTGAGCCATGTGATTAGGATCAAGCTTGGTGTACCGAGTTTTCACCATGGCCCAAGCTTCTCGCGCACCCTCTCGATAGCCCGATATCTTCCATAATCGGATACGCCACCGCGCTCCTTTGAACAGCTCTACGAGCTCCTCCATACTTCCTGGAGGGGAGGCGGATGGCCATAAGGCCTTGGCAACGCTCCGCTGGCCAGCTGAGCATGCTCGTGCACTGCTGACAGCCTTTGCAAAGAGATCATCAGCTGATCCGGACACCTCCTCTTCAGGACGGCCCGTCAATATGCCTGCAATCATAATTATTTCAGTTCTATCCATCTCCTAACTACTTTAACAATAGTTCGGACACATACTGAATATGCCGCCCCGCAGCTTCTTGTTCTCCTTCACGGAATCGGCTAGCTGGGCCCGCACATCCTTCAACTCTTCACCTAGATGGGTTTTGCAACCCTGGAGCTGGTTTTTCTCAACAATGGCCTGCTTCAGCACACGGTCGCCCGTAGCATGTAGCCTCTTGGCTTCTTGTTCATTCGCTTGCGCGACTTCCAGCGCCTCTTTGAGTTCCTCTGACAATCATGTCATGATATAGGCATGACTGTTAGCATTAATGGCATATGATTATATTTCTCGATGGAGGGGAAAATTACCAGGCGACGCCTTTTTGGACTTTTCCAGTTCGGCGGTAGCAGCATTTAGCTGCGCTCGACATTGTTCCAGCTCTTGGGTCAGCAGGTTTTTCTTCTCTGTAAGAACCTGTTCATACAATGGTCCTTAAATCAGTTGTACCAACTGCTTTCAGTCCCGGGGGCTACGGGTATATGGCTATCCTTTTTGACAAAGAAAACTTACCTCCACATCTGTCATATATTGCCTCGTGGCTTTTCTAAGCCCGTCTCGAGCAGCTCGGATGTATGCGTCGCCCGAGCTGAAGGCATTAAATGCCTCGTCCGAGAACTTCGGGCCCCGTAAAACAGCTCTGCAGCGCCGATGATTCATGGCGCTCTCTACTTCCGAGTTGGTAACAGACATATTATCCGAACCCTCGGCCGAAGGGCAGTCCGACTTTGTTCCTACATCGGCCCCCGTCTCCCCGACTGGATCTAAATCCTGGTTGTTGGGAGCACGGCCAGCCGGACCCCTGGATACAGTTCAGTGAACCTTTTTTCCTGTAATCAAATGGGCGCATAAGTCACAGTCGGATACGGCCGCTGAAAAATATATTTATCCGTACCTCCACGAGTAGGTCCTGGCGGCGCCTTCACCGGCCCTCCTCTTCGAAGGCCTGCCCGACGTAGGAACCGATTTCCTTGGTATCGTCAAACGCCTCCCCTGTAAAACGCGCGACAATGCAGTGGGTGAGGCAGAGTAAGAACACCCTTTCAGAAAAGGTGTTTCTTGATTACTTACCTGTGAAGCAGGAAGAAGACCAGGGTAGTCGGCGATGATGGCCACTTCCGTGCCATCATAGCTCGTCTGGTAAAACACCCACTCCGCGAGCACCACAAATATATCTGGGTCCTCTTTGAACCCGGGATCAAGCTCCTAGTTGTGGTCCTCCGGCTGTGGGGCGGGACTATGGAATCCCACGGTGACCTTTCACCAGTGCTTTCGTAAGCAAACAAACCAGAAATTTATCAAAGGCAATTCGGAGATGGAGGGAGTAAAAACAGAGGGGTTGGACCTTACCCAACTGGGAGGGTTATACATAGAGTTCCCGTCTCTGAGCTTGATGCAAAGAAATTCCTTTTCCTCCCCTTTGAATAGTTCGGCTAATATCTTAGCCAAAGCGGCAGGGGTATCCGGACCTTTTCGGCCACAGTGAGAGGCGTCATCCTCCCCATTGTAGTCCCACATGGGAAGCCCTCTGTATTGGAGCGGCTGAACCCCTCGCGCTATGGAGATCGCCATAACCTCGATTACTGTGAGCCCAGACTAAGCGAGCTCTTCTATCTTGCTCATCAGCCGACGAACCTCCGCGCCGTCTCCTTCTTCAAGACTCCGGGGACGCCAACTGTGGCGTTTCTTCAGCGGGACGACCACAAATTCGGGAAGACCCTTTCGAACCGGATCGGGAAGTGGAACGTCCTTGATATAGAACCATTCGGAGGGCCAACCATCAGGTGCCTTCCTTCGTGTGCTGGATGGATATCCGGTATCGGCGACGCGCCATACTTCGGCTCCGCCCACTTCAAATATAGACCCTTCGTGATTGCGCGGAATGAGGCAGAACAACTTCCTCCACAACTCGAAATGAGCCTTGATGCCCAGGAATAATTCGCACAAAGCAACGTAACCCGCAATGTGCAGAATAGAGGCCGGAGTGAAGTTGTGCAGCTGGAGGCCGTAGTACTCCAGAAGCCCTCGGAGGAACGGATGGATTGGAAATCCAACGCCTATTAGCAAGTAGGGGACGAAACACACTCGCTCTCCCCCGGACGGATTGGGGAAGTCCTCTGCCTGAGTCCCCTCATTGAAGGAAGCTAGCCCCGTCCGAACAGGGACTAGATCTGCAGGGGGAAGGAATCCCTGCGTTTGCAACTTTGTTAATTGGCTATGAGACACAGAACACCTCTCCCACTCGCCTTTCTCTGGGCCGGGACGAGCGGAGGAGCTAGGAACGCTGGCCATGCTGGAATGGTCTCTCCTAAGCAGTCTCTGGAGATTTCTTCTACGTGGCGCTGAATGGATCTAGGATCCAATCCCTTTAAATAGGCGCTCTTCCTTACGTAGATGGGGTGTTATTCACAAAAATGCCTTGACTTTCCACATTCGCTTGACACGTGGAGGACGAAGATTATTTAAAATGCGCGAAAGCCAAGGAGGCGACATTGGATCAATGGCCGAATACATTACTTGGAGATCATCGAAGGAGGAACCCGCCTTGCAATGCCGAAGAAAATGTGTGTGCCGAGCACCTCGCTATTGAAGACTAGTTCGGGGGCTACTGAGGGAGTCCCGGATTAAGGGGTCCTCGGGCGTCCGGCCTGATATCCATGGGCCCGACTGATGGGCCGTAAAGATACGAAGACCGTAGACTATAACCGTGTCTGGATTGAGCTTTCGTTGGCGTGGAAGGCAAGCTAGGCGATCAACCATGAAGATTCCTTCTTATGTAACCGACCCCATGTAACCCTAGATCTCTCCGGTGTCTATATAAACCGGAGAGCATAGTCCGGATAGGACACATTCATTACCATATACACATAGGCTAGACTTCGAGGGTTTAGCCATTACGATCTCGTGGTAGATCAACTCTTGTAATACTCATATTCATCAAGATCAATCAAGCAGGAAGTAGGGTATTACCTCCATAGAGAGGGCCCGAACCTGGGTAAACATCGTGTCCCCCGTCTCCTGTTACCATCGATCCTAGACGCATAGTTCGGGACCCCCTACCCGAGATCCGCCGGTTTTGACACCGATAACTATCGCTACCACTTAGTGATAAAGTAAACCAATTACATGGCGATTGCATTTCATACAATAAAGCGACAACCATAAGGCTCCTGCCAGTTGCCGATAACTTTTACAAAACATGATCATCTCATACAACAATTTATATATCATCATGTCTTGACCATATCACATCACAGCAAGCCCTAAAAAACAAGTTAGACGTCCTCTACTTTGTTGTTGCAAGTTTTACGTGGCTGCTACGGGCTTAGCAGGAACCATTTTTACCTACGCATCAAAACCACAACAATTTTTCGTCAAATGTGCTATTTTAACCTTCAACAAGGACCGGGCGTAGTCACACTCGATTCAACTAAAGTTGGAGAAACAGACACCCACTAGCCACCTGTGTGCAAAGCACGGCGGTAGAACCAGTCTCATCAACGCGGTCATGTAATGTCGGTCTGGGCCGCTTCATCCAACAATACCGCCGAATCAAAGTATGACATGCCGGTAAGTAGTATGACTATTATCGCCCACAACTCTTTATGTTCTACTCGTGCATATAACATCTACGCATAGAGCTATCTAGGAGAAGCATAGCAACGAGCGGGGAGAGTGTGTCCACGTACCCTCGTAGACCGAAAGCGGAAGAGTTTAGTAACGCGGTTGATGTAGTCGAACGTTTTTGTGATTCAACCGATCCAAGTACCAAACGCACGGCACCTCCGCGATCTGCACACATTCAGCTCGGTGACGTCCCTCGAACTCTAGATCCAGCTGAGGCCGAGGGAGAATTCCATCAGCACGACGGCGTGGTGACGGTGATGACAAAGTTACCAGCACAGGGCTTCGCCTAAGCACTACGACAAAATGACCAAGGTGTAAAACTGTGGAGGGGGGCACTGCACACGGCTAAGAGATTGTCTGTTCTCCTTTGGGTGCCCCCCTCCCCACGTATATAAAGGAGGGGGAGGGGGAGGCCTGCCAAGGAGGAGGCGCGCCATGGGGGGGGAGTCCTACTAGGACTCCAAACCTAGTAGGATTCGGCCCCCCTTTCCTATTCCAAGTGGGAGAAGGGGGGAAGGAGGAGGAGAGAAGGAAGGAGGGGGCGCCGCCCCTCCCCTTGTCCAATTCGGATTGGGGCAAGGGGTGCGCCACCCCCTCCCCTTGTCCAATTCGGATTGGGGCAAGGGGGGCGCATGTCACCTCCTGGTCAGCCCTCTCTCTTCTCCACTAAAGCCCATGAGGCCCAATAACTTCCCGGGGGGGTTCCGGTAACCCCCGGTACTCTAAAACTTATCTGAAACGACCCGAACCGTTCCGGTGTCCGAATGTAGCCTTCCAATATATGAATCTTTATGTCTCAATCATTTTGAGACTCCTCGTCATGTCCGTGGTCTCAACCGGGACTCTGAACAACCTTTGGTACATCAAATCACATAACTCATAATACAATCGTCATCGAACATTAAGCGTGCGGACCCTACGGGTTCGAGAACTATGTAGACATGACCGAGACACATCTCCGGTAAATAACCAATAGCGGAACCTAGATGCTCGTATTGGCTCCTACATATTATACGAATATCTTTATCGGTCAAACGGCATAACAACATACGTTGTTCCCTTTGTCATCGGTATGTTACTTGTCCGAGATTCGATCATCGGTATCACCATACCTAGTTCAATCTCGTTACCGGCAAGTCTCTTTACTCGTTCCGTAATGCATCATCCCACAACTAACTCATTAGTCACATTGCTCGCAAGGCTTATAGTGATGTGCGTTACCGAGAGGGCCCAGAGATACATCTCCGACAATCAGAGTGACAAATCCTAATCTCGATCTATGCCAACTCAACAAACACCATCGGAGACACATGTAGAGCATCTTTATAATCACCCAGTTACGTTGTGATGTTTGATAGCACACTAAGTTCCGGTATTCGGGAGTTGCATAATCTCATAGTCCGAGGAACATGTATAAGTCGTGAAGAAAGCAATAGCAACAAACTAAACGATCATAGTGCTAAGCTAACGGATGGGTCTTGTCCATCACATGATTTTCTAATGATGTGATCCCGTTCATCAAATGACAACACATGTCTATGCCTAGGAAACTTAACCAGCTTTGATAAACGAGCTAGTCAAGTGGAGGCATACTAGGGACATTCTGTTTGTCTATGTATTCACACATGTACTAAGTTTCCGGTTAATACAATTCTAGCATGAATAATAAACATTTATCATGATATAAGGAAATGTAAATAACAACTTTATTATTGCCTCTAGGGCACATTTCCTTCAGTTTCCCACTTGCACTAGAGTCAATAATCTAGATTACATAGTAGTGATTCTAACACCCGTGGAGTCTTGGTGCTGCTCATGTTTTGCTCGTGAGAGAGGCTTAGTCAACGGGTCTACAACATTCAGATCTGTATGTATCTTGCAAATCTCTATGTCCCCTTCCGACACTTGATGACGGATGGAGTTGAAGCGTCTCTTGATGTACTTGGTCTTCTTGTGAAATTTAGATTCCTTTGCCAAGGCAATTGCACCAGTATTGTCACAAAAAAATTCATTGGACCCGATGCACTAGGTATGACACCTAGATCGGATATGAACTCCTTCATCCAGACTCCTTCATTCGGTCTTTTGAAGCAGCTATGTACTCCGCTTCACACGTAGATCTCGCCACGACGCTCTGTTTGGAACTACACCAACTGACAGCTCCACCATTCAATATAAATAGGTATCTGGTTTGTGACTTAGAGTCATCTGGATCAGTGTCAAAGCTTGCATCGACGTAACCATTTACAATGAGCTCGTTGTCACCTCCATAAACGAGAAACATATCCTTAGTCCTTTTCAGGTATTTCAGGATGTTCTTGACCGCTGTCTAGTGACCCACTCCTGGATTACTTTGGTACCTCCTTACTATACTTATAACAAGGCACACATCAGGTCTGGTACACAACATTGCATACATGATAGAACCTATGGCTGGGGCATAGGGAATGACTTTCATTTTCTCTCTATCTTCTGCAGTGGTCGGGCATTGAGTCTCACACAACTTCACACCTTGTAACACAGGCAATAACCCTTTCTTTGACTGATCCATTTTGAACTTCTTCAAAATCTTATCAAGGTATGTGCTTTGTGAAAGTCCAATTAAGCGTCTTGATCTATCTGTATAGATCTTGATGCCCAATATGTAAGCAGCTTCACCGAGGTCTTTCATAGAAAAACTCTTATTCAAGTATCCTTTTATGCTATCCAGAAATTCTATATCATTTCCAATCAACAATATGTCATCCACATGTAATATTAGAAATGTTAGAGAGCTCCCACTCACTTTCTTGTAAATACAGGCTTCTCCAAAAGTGTGTATAAAACCATATGCTTTTATCACACTATCAAAATGTTTATTCCAACTCCGAGAGGCTTGAACCAGTCCATAAATGCATCGCTGGAGCTTGCACACTTTGTTAGCACCCTTTGGATCGATAAAACCTTCTGGTTGCATCATATACAACTCTTCTTCCAGAAATCCATTCAGGAATGCAGTTTTGACATCCATTTGCCAAATTTCATAATCATAAAATGCGGCAGTTGCTAACATGATTCAGACAGACTTAAGCATCGCTATGGGTGAGAAAGTCTCATCATAGTCAACACCATGAACTTGTCGAAAACCTGTCACAACAAGTCGAGCTTTATAGACAGTAACACTACCGTCACCGTCAGTCTTCTTCTTGAAGATCCATTTATTCTCTATGGCTTGCCGATCATCGGGCAAGTCAACCAAAGTACACACTTTGTTCTCATACATGGATCCCATATCAGATTTCATGGCCTCAAGCCATTTCGCGGAATCTGGGCTCATCATCGCTTACTCATAGTTCGTAGGTTCGTCATGGTCAAGTAACATGACTTCCAGAACCGGATTACCGTACCACTGATGTCTACTACACAACCTTCTTCTTGTAGACGTTGTTGGCCCTCCAAGTGCAGAGGTTGTAGGACAGTAGCAAATTTCCCTCAAGTGGATGACCTAAGGTTTATCAATCTGTGGGAGGCGTAGGATCAAGATGGTCTCTCTCAAGCAACCCTGCAACCAAATAACAAAGAGTCTCTTGTGTCCCCAACACACCCAATACAATGGTGAATTGTATAGGTGCACTAGTTCGGCGAAGAGATGGTGATACAAGTGCAATATGGATGGTAGATATAGGTTTTGTAATCTGAAAATATAAAAACAGCAAGGTAACTAATGATAAAAGTGAGCGTAAATGGTATTGAAATGCGTTGAAACAAGGCCTAGGGTTCATACTTTCACTAGTGCAAGTTCTCTCAACAATAATAACATAATTGGATCATATAACTATCCCTCAACATGCAACAAAGAGTCACTCCAAAGTCACTAATAGCGGAGAACAAACGAAGAGATTATGGTAGGGTACGAAACCACCTCAAAGTTATTCTTTCTGATCAATCTATTCAAGAGTCCGTAGTAAAATAACATGAAGCTATTCTTTCCGTTCGATCTATCATAGAGTTCGTACTAGAATAACACCTTAAGACACAAATCAACCAAAACCCTAATGTAACCTAGATACTCCAATGCCACCTCAAGTATCCGTGGGTATGATTATACGATATGCATCACACAATCTCAGATTCATCTATTAAAACCAACACAAAGTACATCAAAGAGTGCCCCAAAGTTTCTACCGGAGAGTCAAGACGAAAACGTGTGCCGACCCCTATGCATAAGTTCACAAGGTCACTGAACCCGCAAGTTGATCACCAAAACATACATCAAGTAGATCACGTGAATATCCCATTGTCACCACAGATAAGCACATGCAAGACAAACATCAAGTGTTCTAAAATCCTTAAAGAATCAATCCGATAAGATAACTTCAAAGGGAAAACTCAATCCATTACAAGAGAGTAGAGGGGGAGAAACATCATAAGATCCAACTATAATAGCAAAGCTCGCGATACATCAAGATCGTGCCGAATCAAGAACCCGAGAGAGAGAGAGAGAGAGAGAGAGAGAGAGAGAGATCAAACACATAGCTACTTGTACATACCCTCAGCCCCGAGGGTGAACTACTCCCTCCTCGTCATGGAGAGCGCTGGGATGATGAAGATGGCCACCAGTGAGGATCCCCCTACAGGTTTAACAGGGTCCCGATTGATTTTTGGTGGCTACAGAGGCTTGCGGCGGCGGAACTCCTGATCTATTGTGCTCCTCGATGTTTTTAGGGTATATGGACATATATAGGCGAAACAAGTCGGTCAGGGGAGCCACGAGGGGCCCATGAGGGTGGCGGCGCGCCCAGGGGGGTAGGGCGCGCCTCCCTGCCTCGTGGCTTCCTCGAAGCTTCCCTGGCGTCTACTCTAAGTCTCCTGGATTGCTTCTGTTCCAAAAGTAACTCTCCCGAAGGTTTCATTCCGTTTGGACTCTGTTTGATATTCCTTTTCTTCAAGACACTGAAACAAGGAAAAAACAGTAAACTGCACTTGGGCTCTGGGTTAATAGGTTAGTCCCAAAAATAATATAAAAGTGCATAGTAAAGCCCATTAAACATCCAAGATGGATGATATAATAGCATGAATACTTCATAAATTATAGATACGTTGGAGACGTATCAGCATCCCCAAGCTTAATTCCTGCTCGTCCTCAAGTAGGTAAATGATAAAAGAAATAATTTATGAAGTGTGAATGCTAGCACGTGCATAAGTTTGATCAATGATAATTTCAATCCCCTTTTCTAGCATCATTATATGTCATAACAGTAGCTCAACTCATAGAACTTTTCATGATCAAGTAACAAGCTATTCACATGTTAAAGTATAGACCATAAACTTTCTTTAAAACTAACAAACCGTGTTATTAGTCATCAAACAATTACAATTCATCTTATTTCAGGAAGAGTCTATGTCAGCGCTTTGATTCAGCAAACTTCACATACTCAACTATCATTTAGTCTTCCATGATTGCTACCACTCAAAGCATATTTTTAGAACAAATAGTATTCTTAACGCAGAGAAAGATAGGGGCTTAATGTTTCGCCTCCCAACCTTTTACCTCAAGGGTAATGTCAACAATAATAATTCATGCTCAAATATATTTGAATGGCCATATATGCTTAGATATTTCCATCACATGATGCTTGCCAACTAAAGAGTGGGTTGGAATGAGAAGGAATACTACTGAATCTTGCATAAAAGTAAAAGATAGGCCCTTCACAGAGGGAAGCAGGGATTTTCAAAGGTGCCAGAGCTCGAAGCAAAAACAGAGATGAAAATAATTTTGAGAGGTATGCTTTCATTGTCAACATAACGACCAAGAGTTCCCAATATCTTCCATACTAGATACATTATAGGCGGTTCCCACGCAGAAAGGTAAAGTTTTTACTCCCCCTCCACCAACATTCACACTCCATGGCTTGTCCGAAACAACGGGTGCCATCCAACTATCAACATTTCTGGGGGAGTTTTGTTTAAATTATTTGCGATTTTGTTTTTGATCTTTTGATCATAGGACTGGGCATCCCAGTTACCAGCCATTTTCTCGTGAATGATGAGCAGAGTCCACTCATCGTGAGAATAACCCACCTAGCATGGAAGATACTGGCAGCCCCTAGTCGTTACATGGGCGATTCGGGCATACAAAGCAAATTATTATTTGAAGGTTTAGAGTTTGGCACATGCAAAATTACTTGGAACGGCAGGTAAATACCGCATATAGGTAGATATGGTGGACACTCATGGAAGAAACTTGGTTCAAGAATTTGGATGCACAAGCAGTATTCCTGCTTAGTACAGATATTTTTTCTAGCAAAAGATTCTAGATAGCAAGCACCACATGTTAGAGGATCCATAACAATATAACTTCTATACAAATATACCCAAGCATAACTCATTATGTTGTCTTCCTTGTCCAGATTCAACTAATTTGCTCAGGTTTGAAAATAATTAATGGGGCTCACAATCATAGAAGATGTCAAGATAGTATATTTATATGTGAAATCTCTCTTCCTTCAATATTCTTTCATGAATTGTTCAAGTGACCAATACAATGTTTGCTAACCTTCAATATATTTACCACCTCTACTTATTATATGTGAAGGCATTACTCCCCATGGGAAAGGCATATGAAACATATATAATTTCAGATTTATGACATTCAACCATTTACTCATAGGATATAAGTGAAGCAAACGAGTAAATGACAAACTACCCCAAAAAGATATAAGTGAAGATCAATGAATAGTTAAATAATTATGTAGCTTTGTGAAGACTCTCTCTCATTTAAGAATTTCAGATCTTGGGATATTATTCAAACAGCAAGAAAAACAAAATAAAACGACATTTCAAGGATAGCACTCATCATTTGAAGAAGCAAAAACTTAGGCTCAACCGATACTAACCGATAATTGTTGAAGAAGAAAGGTGGGATGCCTACCGGGGCATCCCCAAGCTTAGATGCTTGAGACTTCTTGAAATGTTATCTTAGGGTGCCTTGGGCATCCCCAAGCTTGAGATTTTGTGTCTCCTTAATTCCTCTCATATCACGGTTTCCTAAATCTCGAAAGCTTCATCCACACCAAACTCAACAAGAACTCGTGAGCTAAGTTAGTATAAACCAATGCAAAAACCTTATCATATTCTACTGTAACAAATCACTAAAATTATTATTCAACAGTGCATACTAAACGCCTCTGCATATTTAATACTCCTATCCTCAAATAGAATCATTAAACAAGCAAACATATGCAAACAATGCAAATATAACAGCAATCTGCCAAAACAGTACAGTCTGTAAAGAATGCAAGATTCATCATACTTCCCTAACTCCAAACATTATGAAATTATTCCAGACTGTAGAAAATTTATCATAGCTCAATATGCAAAAAGTTTCAACATTTTATCACATTCTGACTTTTCTAGGGAATTTTTGCAACAGCGGTGAACTTTCTGTTTTGAAACAACAACATGTATACTTGCAAAATAAGCATGGTAAAGGCTATCCTTGACATTTTTATTGAAAATAGATATGCAAAACATTATTCTAAATAACAGCAAGCAAATACTAACAAAATAAAATGACGCTCCAAGCAAAACACATATCATGTGGTGAATAAAAATATAGCTCCAAGTAAAGTTACCGATGAACGAAGACGAAAGAGGGGATGCCATCCGGGGCATCCCCAAGCTTAGGCTCTTGGTTGTCCTAAAATATAAACTTGGGGTGCCTTGGGAATCCCCAAGCTTAGGCTCTTGCCACTCCTTATTCCATAGTCCATCGAATCTTTACCCAAAACTTGAAAGCTTCACAACACAAAACTTCTAAATTAATATTGGTGTAATATCTACTGTATTCCAACTTATCTATTGTTCATACCCTCCGATACTAGCCATAGATTCATCAAAATAAGCAAACAACACACGAAAAACAGAATCTGTCAAAAACAGAACAGTCTGTAATAATCTGCATCTAACGCAAACTTCTGGAACTCATAAAAATCTAACAAAATATGAATTCCTAGAGAATTTGTTTATTGATCTACTGCAATTGGAATCAGTATTTTATCACGTTCTGGTGATTTTTCACAATTGTTTTCGTGAGCAGAAAGTTTCTGACTTTTTCAGCAAGATCAAATAACTATCATCCAAGAACAACCTATAGGTTTTACTTGGCACACACACTAATTAAAACATAAAACCACATCTAACCAGAGGCTAGATAAAATATTTATTACTGAACAGAACCAAAAAGCAAGGAACAAAAATAAAATTGGGTTGCCTCCCAAAAAGCGCTAACGTTTAACGCCCCTAGCTAGGCATGATGATTTCAATGATGCTCACCTAAAAGATAAGAATTGAAACATAAAGAGAGCATCACGAAGAACATGACTAGCACATTTAAGTCTAACCCACTTCCTATGCATAGGGATTTTGTGAGCAAACAACTTGTGGGAACAATAATCAACTAGCATAGGAAGGCAAAACAAGCATAACTTCAAGATTTTAAGCACATAGAGAGGAAACTTGATATTATTGCAATTCCTACAAGCATATATTCCTCCCTCATAATAATTTTAAGTAGCATCATGAATAAATTCAACAATATAACCATCACATAAAGCATTCTTTTCATGATCTACAAGCATAGAAAATTTACTACTCTCCACATAAGCAAAATTCTTCTCATTCGAAATAGTGGGAGCAAACTCAACAAAATAACTATCATGTGAAGCATAATCCAATTGAAAATTAAAATCATGATGACAAGTTTCATGGTTATCTTAATTCTTTATAGCATATGTGTCATCACAATAATCACCATAAATAGGAGGCATGCTATCATCATAATAAATTTTCTCATCAAAACTTGGGGGACAAAAAATATCATCTTCGTCAAACATAGCATCCCCAAGCTTGTGGTTTTGGATATCATTAGCATCGTGGATATTCAAGGAATTCGTACTAACAACATTGCAATCATGCTCATCATTCAAAGATTTAGTGCCAAACATTTTAATGCATTCTTCCTCTAGCACTTGAGCATAATTTTCCTTCCCATCATTTTCACGAAATACATTAAAAAGATGAAGCATATGAGGCACCCTTAATTCCATTTTTTTATTTTATAAACTAAACTAGTGATAAAATAAGAAACTAAAAGATTCGATTGCAAGATCTAAAGATATACCTTCAAGCGCTAACCTCCCCAAAGAACGGCGCTTTAAAAGAGCTTGATGTCTACTACACAACCTTCTTCTTGTAGACGTTGTTGGGCCTCCAAGTGCAGAGGTTTGTAGGACAGTAGAAAATTTCCCTCAAGTGGATGACCTTAAGGTTTATCAATCCGTGGGAGGCGAGGGATGAAGATGGTCTCTCTCAAGCAACCCCGCAACCAAATAACAAAGAGTCTCTTGTGTCCCCAACACACCCAATACAATGGTAAATTGTATAGGTGCACTAGTTCGGTGAAGAGATGGTGATACAAGTGCAATATGGATGGTAGATATAGGTTTTTGTAATCTGAAAATACAAAACAGCAAGGTAACTAATGATAAAAGTGAGCGTAAAACGGTATTGCAATGCTAGGAAACAAGGCCTAGGGTTCATACTTTCACTAGTGCAAGTTCTCTCAACAATAATAACATAATTGGATCATATAACTATCCCTAAACATGCAACAAAGAGTCACTCCAAAGTCACTAACAGCAGAGAACAAACGAAGGGATTATGGTAGGGTACGAAACCACCTCAAAGTTATTCTTTCTGATCAATCTATTCAAGAGTCCGTAGTAAAATAACACGAAGCTATTCTTTCCGTTCAATCTATCATAGAGTTCACACTAGAATAACACCTTAAGACACAAATCAACCAAAACCCTAATGTAACCTAGATACTCCAATGTCACCTCAAGTATCCGTGGGTATGATTATACGATATGCATCACACAATCTCAGATTTATCTATTCAAACCAACACAAAGTAATTCAAAGAGTGCCAAAAGTTTCTACCGGAGAGTCAAGACGAAAACATGTGCCAACCCCTATGCATAAGTTCACAAGGTCACTGAACCCGCAAGTTGATCACCAAAACATACATCAAGTAGATCACGTGAATATCCCATTGTCACCACAGATAAGCACATGCAAGACATACATCAATTGTTCTCAAATCCTTCAAGAATCAATCCGATAAGATAACTTCAAAGGGAAAACTCAATCCATACAAGAGAGTAGAGGGGGAGAAACATCATAAGATCCAACTATAATAGCAAAGCTCGCGATACATCAAGATCGTGCCGAATCAAGAACCCGAGAGAGAGAGAGATATATCAAACACATAGCTACTAGTACATACCCTCAGACCCGAGGGTGAACTACTCCCTCCTCGTCACGGAGAGCGCTGGGATGCTGAATATGGCCACGGGTGAGGGATCCCCCCCTCCGGCAAGGTGCCGGAACAGGGTTCTGATTGGTTTTTGGTGGCTACAGAGTCTTGCGGCGGCGGAACTCCCGATCTATTGTGCTCCTCGATGTTTTTAGGGTATATGGACATATATAGGCGAAACAAGTCGGTGATGGGAGCCACGAGGGGCCCACGAGGATGGGGGGCGCGCCCAGGGGGCAGGGCGCGCCTCCCTGCCTCGTGGCTTCCTCGAAGCTTCCCTGAAGTCTACTCTAAGTCTCCTGGATTGCTTCCGTTCCAAAAATAACTCTCCCGAAGGTTTCATTCCGTTTGGACTCCGTTTGATATTCCTTTTCTTCGAAACACTGAAACAAGGGAAAAAACAGAAACTGGCACTGGGCTCTGGGTTGATAGGTTAGTCCCAAAAACAATATAAAAGTGCATAGTAAAGCCCATTAAACATCCAAGATGGATAATATAATAGCATGAATACTTCATAAATTATAGATACGTTGGAGATGTATCAACCACTCTGGTGCGGATCTTACTCTGGTTGACCTACGAGGTTCGGTAGTAACTAATTTCATCATCATTAGTTTCCTCACTAATTGGTGTAGGAATCACTGGAACTGATTTCTGTGATGAACTACTTTCCAATGAGGGAGTAGGTACAATTACCTCATCAAGTTCTACTTTCCTCCCACTCACTTCTTTCGAGAGAAACTCCTTCTCTAGAATGGATCCACTCTTAGCAACAAATATCTTGCCTTCGGATCTGTGATAGAAGGTGTACCCAACAGTCTCCTTTGGGTATCCTATGAAGACACATATCTCCGATTTGGGTTCGAGCTTACCAGGTTGAAGCTTTTCACATAAGCATCGCAGCCCCAAACTTTAAGAAACGACAACTTGGGTTTCTTGCCAAACCACAATTCATATGGTGTCGTCTCAACGGATTTAGATGGTGCCCTATTTAACGTGAATGCAGCCGTCTCTAAAGCATAACCCCAAAATGATAGCGGTAAATCAGTAAGAGACATCATAGATCGCACCATATCTAATAAAGTGCGGTTACGACGTTCGGACACACCATTACGCTGTGGTGTTCCGGGTGGCGTGAGTTGTGATACTATTCTGCATTGTTTCAAATGAAGACCAAACTCGTAACTCAAATATTCACCTCCACGATCAGATCGTCGAAACTTTTATTTTCTTGTTACGATGATTTTCTACTTCACTCTGAAATTCTTTGAACTTTTCAAATGTTTCAGACTTATGTTTCATCAAGTAGATATACCCATATCTGCTCAAATCATCTGTGAAGGTCAGAAAATAACGATACCCGCCGAGAGCCTCAACACTCATCGGACCGCATACATCAGTATGTATTATTTCCAACAAGTTTGTTGCTCACTCCATTGTTTCGGAGAACGGAGTCTTAGTCATCTTGGCCATGAGGCATGGTCCGCAAGCATCAAGTGATTCCAAAATCCCATCAGCATGGAGTTTCTTCATGCGCTTTACACCAATATGACCTAAATGGCAGTGCCACAAATAAGTTGCACTATCATTATTAAACTTATATATTTTGGCTTCAACACTATAAATATGTGTATCACTTCTATCGAGATTCAATAAAAATATACCACTCATCAAGGGTGCATGACCATAAAAGATATTACTCATATAAATAGAACAATTATTCTCTGATTTAAATGAATAACCGTCTCACATCAAACAAGATCCAGATATAATGTTCATGCTTAACGCTGGCACCAAATAACAATTATTCAGGTCTAAAACTAATCCCGAAGGTAGATGTAGAGGTAGCTTGCCGACGGCGATCACATCGACTTTGGAACCATTTCCCACGCGCGTCGTCACCTCGTCCTTAGCCAATCTTTGCTTAATCTGTTGCCCCTATTCCGAGTTGCAAATATGAGCAACAGAACCAGTATCAAATACCCAGACGCTACTACGAGCATTAATAAGGTACACATCAATAACATGTATATCAAATATACCTTTCAATTTGCCATCCTTCTTATCCGCCAAATACTTGGGGCAGTTCCGCTTCCAGTGACCAGTCCCTTTGCAGTAGAAGCACTCAGTCTCAGGCTTAGGTCCAGACTTGGGTTTCTTTACTTGAGCAGCAACTTGCTTGCCGTTCTTCTTGAAGTTCCCCTTCTTCCCTTTGCCCTTTTTCTTGAACTAGTGGTCTTGTTAACCATCAACACTTGACGCTCCTTCTTGATTTCTACCTCCGCAGCCTTTAGCATTGCGAAGAGCTTGGGAATTGTCTTATCCATCCCTTGCATATTATAGTTCATCACGAAGATTTTGTAGCTTGGTGGCAGTGATTGAAGAACTCTGCCAATGACACTATCAACTGGAAGATTAACTCCCAGTTGAGTCAAGTGATTATGATACCCAGACATTTTGAGTATATGTTCACTGACAAAACTATTCTCCTCCATTTTGCAGCTGTAGAACTTATTGGAGACTTCATATCTCTCAATCTGGGCATTTGCTTGAAATATTAACTTCAACTCCTAGAACATCTCATATGCTCCATGACGTTCAAAACATCGTTGAAGTCCCGGTTCTAAGCCGTAAAGCTTTGCTCTGCCAGGCGTTCATAACGTCCGGCATTGCTCCTGCAGCGGGTCTTGCACCTAGCGGTGCTTCTAGGACGCAATTCTTCTGTGCAGCAATGAGGATAATCCTCAAGTTACGGACCCAGTCCGTATAGTCGCTACCATCATCTTTCAACTTAGCTTTCTCTAGGAACACATTAAAATTCAACGAAAACAAAGAGTACGGGCCATTTATCTACAACAACATAGACATGCAAAATACTATCAGGTACTAAGTTCATTATAAATTAAAGTTCAATTAATCATATTACTTAAGAACTCCCACTTAGATAGACATCCCTCTAATCATCTAAGTGATCACGTGATCCATATCAATTAAACCATGTCTGATCATCATGTGATATGGAGTAGTTTTCAATGGTGAACATCACTATGTTGATCATATCTACCATATGATTCATGCTCGACCTTTCGGTCTCAGTGTTCCGAGGCCATATCTGCATATGCTAGGATCGTCAAGTTTAACCTGAGTATTATGCGTGTGGAAAACTGGCTTGCACCCGTTGTATGTGAACGTAGAGCTTATCACACCCGATCATCACATGGTGTTTCGGCACGACGAACTGTCGCAACGGTGCATACTCAGGGAGAACACTTATACCTTGAAATTTAGTGAGAGATCATCTTATAATGCTACTGCCGAACTAAGCAAAATAAGATGCATAAAGGATAAACATCACATGCAATAAATATAAGTGATATGATATGGCCATCATCATCTTGTGCCTTTGATCTCCATCTCCAAAGCACCGTCATGATCACCATCGTCACCGGCTTGACACCTTGATCTCCATTGAAGCATCGTTGTCGTCTCGCCAACTATTGCTTCTACGACTATCGCTACCGCTTAGTGATAAACTAAAGCAATTACATGGCGATTGCATTTCATACAATAAAACGACAACCATAAGGCTCCTGCCAGTTGTCGATAACTTCTACAAAACATGATCATCTCATACAACAATTTATATATCATCACGTCTTGACCATATCACATCACAGCAAGCCCTGCAAAAGAAGTTAAACGTCCTCTACTTTGTTGTTGCAAGTTTTACGTGGCTGCTACGGGCTTAGCAGGAACCGTTCTTACCTATGCATCAAAACCACAACGATTTTTCGTCAAGTGTGTTGTTTTAACCTTCAACAAGGACCGGGCGTAGTCACACTCGATTCAACTAAAGTTGGAGAAACAGACACCCACTAGCCACCTGTGTGCAAAGCATGGCGGTAGAACCAGTCTCATGAACGCGTTCATGTAATGTCGGTCTGGGCCGCTTCATCCAACAATACCGCCGAATCAAAGTATGACATGATGGTAAGCAGTATGACTATTATCGCCCATAACTCTTTGTGTTCTACTCGTGCATATAACATCTATGCATAGACCTGGCTCTGATGCCACTGTTGGGGAACGTAGTATTTCAAAAAAAAAATCCTACGATCACGCAAGATCTATCTAGGAGAAGCATAGCAACGAGCGGGGAGAGTGTGTCCACGTACCCTCGTAGACTGAAAGCGGACGCGTTTAGTAACGCGGTTGATGTAGTCGAACGTCTTCCCGATTCAACCGATCCAAGTACCGAACGCACGGCCCTCCGCGATCTGCACACGTTCAGCTCGGTGACGTCCCTCGAATTCTAGATCCAGCTGAGGCCGAGGGAGAGTTCCGTCAGCACGACGGCGTGGTGGCGGTGATGATGAAGTTACCGGTGGAGGGCTTCGCCTAAGCACTACGACGAAATGACCGAGGTGTAAAAATTTGGAGGGGGGCACCGCACACGGCTAAGAGATTGTCTGTTCTCCTTTGGGTGCCCCCCCCCTCCCCACATATATAAAGGAGGGGGATGAGGAGGCCAGCCAAGGAGGAGGCGCGCCATGGGGGGGGAGTCCTACTAGGACTCCAAACCTAGTAGGATTCGCCCCCCCCCCCTTCCTATTCCAAGTGGGAGAAGGGGGAAGGAGGAGGAGGAGAGAAGGAAGGAGGGGGGCGCCGCCCCTCCCCTTGTCCAATTTGTATTGGGGCAAGGGGGCCGCATGCCACCTCCTGGTCAGCCATCTCTCTTCTCCATTAAGGCCCAATAACTTCCCGGGGGGTTCTGGTAACCCCCGGTACTCCGAAACTTATCCGAAACGACCTGAACCATTCCGGTGTCCGAATGTAGCCTTCCAATATATGAATCTTTATGTCTCAATCATTTCGAGACTCTTCGTCATGTTCGTGATCTCATCTGGGACTCCGAACAACCTTCGGTACATCAAATCACATAACTCATAATACAATCGTCATCGAACGTTAAGCATGCAGACCCTACGGGTTCGAGAACTATGTAGACATGACCGAGACACATCTCCGGTCAATAACCAATAGCGGAACCTGGATACTCATATTGGCTCCTACATATTCTACGAAGATCTTTATCGGTCAAACCGCATAACAACATACGTTGTTCCCTTTGTCATCGATACGTTACTTGTCCGAGATTCGATCGTCGGTATCACCATACCTAGTTCAATCTCTTTACCGGCAAGTCTCTTTACTCGTTTCGTAATGCATCATCCCGGAACTAACTCATTAGTCACATTGCTTGCAAGGCTTATAGTGATGTGCATTACCGAGAGGGCCCAGAGATACATCTCCGACAATCGGAGTGACAAATCCTAATATCGATCTATGCCAACTCAACAAACACCATCGGAGACACCTGTAGAGCATCTTTATAATCACCCAGTTACGTTGTGACGTTTGATAGCACACTAAGTGTTCCTCCGGTATTCGGGAGTTGCATAATCTCATAGTCAGAGGAACATGTATAAGTCATGAAAAAAGCAATAGAAACAAACTAAACGATCATAGTGCTAAGCTAACGGATGAGTCTTGTCCATCACATCATTCTCTAATGATGTGATCCCGTTCATCAAATGAGAACACATGTCTATGGCTAGGAAACTTAACCATCTTTGATAAACGATCTAGTCAAGTAGAGGCATACTAGGGACATTCTATTTGTCTATGTATTCACACATGTACTAAGTTTCCGGTTAATACAATTCTAGCATGAATAATAAACATTTATCATGATATAAGTAAATGTAAATAACAACTTTATTATTGCCTCTAGGGCACATTTCCTTCAGATTTACCTGTCGTTCCAAGTAAATTTGCAAGTGCCAAACTCTAAGCCTTCAAATGATAATCTGTTTTGTATGCTCGAATCGCTCATGTACCAACTAGGGTTGTCAATATCTTCCATGCTAGGTGGATTATTCTCACGATGAGTGGACTCCGCTCATCATTCACGAGAAAATGGCTTGTAAGGATGCCCAGTCCCATGCTCAAATCAAATCAAAATAATTGCAATCAAAATTCCTCCAGGACTGTTGTTAGTTGGACGGTACCCGTTGTTTCGGACCAGCCGTGGAGTGTGCTTGTTGGTGGTGGGGGAGTATAAACTTTACCCTTCTGTTTGGGAACCGCCTATAATGTATGTAGCATGGAAGATACCGAGATCTCTTGGTTGTTATGTTGACAATGAAAGCATACCGCTCAAAATATTATTTATCTGTATTTCAAAACTCGAGCTCTGGCACCTCTGCAAATCCCTACTTCCCTATGTGAAGGGCTTATCTATTTACTTTTATTGCTGAGTCATCATCCTCTTATAAAAAGCACCAGTTAGAGAGCACCACTGTCATTTGTATGCATTGTTATTAAGTTATATTGAGTATAACTGATCGGATCTCTTTACCATGAATTACAATGTCTAGTCGGTCCTTGATCTTGAGGGTGCTCTGCATTTATGTTTTGCGGTCTCAGAAAGGGCTAGCGAGATACCATCTTGTTATATCATATCATGATTGTTTTGAGAAAGTTTTGTCATCCGAGATTTATTATTATTGCTCGCTAGTTGATTATCTCATTGATATGAGTAAATGTGAGACCTAAAGGTTATTGTGAATATGGTTAGTTCATAATCTATGCTGAAAACTTGAATGCTGGCTTTACATATTTGCAACAACAAGATCAAACAGAGTTTGTAAAAGTTTTTCTTTATCACTTTCAGTTTGTCAACTGAATTGCTTGAGGACAAGCAATGGGTTAAGCTTGGGGTAGTTGATACGTCTCCGTCGTATCTACTTTTCCAAACTCTTTTGCCCTTGTTTTGGACTCTAACTTGCATGATTTGAACTCAACCACTTTTACGAGAGAGAGCGAGCAATGGTGGAGAAAATAGGTGGGGGGAGGGTGGACCCACGGATGAATGGACGAAAAAACTAGTGGGAGGGGGAGGCAGACGAAGGGGTGGGACGACGTAAGATGGGAGATGGAATACTAGCTAATTGCCCATGCATTGCAATGGGACATGCATATTTGAGTGGTTCAACACTAATCATGTCTGACATATACCTTACACCCATCATATTCTAAATTATTTGAGTATGGGTAGGGAAAGCAAGGAAAGTTTTAATTTAGTTGAGGTTTTGGTAGATTTGATTTGATTTGGGTATGGAAAGACGAGGAAAATTTTAATTTAGTAGAGGTTTTGGTACAAGAATAATTTGATTTAGTTAATGTAGACATGATTAGGACATGGTTTGGGTTGAAGGAGTCCCAAGAGACGTACACACTCGTTTAATAGTAGGGATTTTGTAAGATTTGATTTGATTATGGGTAGGGCGAAGCAAAGTAAGTTTTGATTTACTTGAGGATTTGGTAATGTTTGATTTAATTTGGGTATGGGTAAGAGAAGAAATGAAAAAGTGTGATTTTGTTGAGGTTTTGGTAAGATTTGATTTGATTGAGTTAATGCAGTACATGATTTCGAGCGAGGGCTGAATCCTGAGTCGCGAACGACGTACGTGTTCTCTTTAATAGTAGAGATTTGTAAGATTTGATTTGATTTGAGTATGAGTAGAGAAAGATTAAAAAAGTTTTGACTTAATTAAGGTAGGTAAGATTTAATTTGGATATGGACAGGGCAAGGTAAGAAAAAATTAAATTTAGTTAGGGTTTTAATAAGATTTTATATTTGATTAAGTTAATGTGTTTTGGATGGAGGGACAAAAGTTGAGTCTAAACAATGTCCAGACTCCTCTTTAATGATAGAGATATAGATATAGATACAGACAGGGAAGATAAAGATAGAGATTTAGCAGCACGATCATACTGAAATTAGTGAAACATATCCTTAGATTTCTTCTTTGTCTCCTTGTGAGCTGCGTACGGCTCCCGAAACGTGGCTGCAATATAGTGAGGACGAAATCCGGGGCCAAATGCTCTACCCCGTCACACCAGCTTAGCGAAATGGCCCGGGGAGACGGCGGTGCGGACCGTCGGCGGGTCATCGGCCATGGTTCCGTCGACGACGACGGCAAGCCCAAGAGAACAGGCAAGAAAAGCAGATCCGACTCTCTATTGCACTGTTCCCATGCACGCATGCATTTCTTGGTGCAGATCAATCGGGTATCTCTTCTAGTAGAAAGGAATCGGATTTGACTGATTCGTGCGAGGTGGACTTGGCGGTTGAGCAGGAACGGTGTGGACGGCGAGCGCGCACATCATAACGGGGGTGATCGGCTCCGGCGTGCTGTCGCTGCCCTGGTCCATGGCGCAGCTCGGCTGGGTCGCCGGGTCGGTCACGCTCTTCCTCTTCGCCGTCGTCACGTACTACACCTCCGCGCTCCTCGCCGACTGCTACCGCAGCGACGACGCCGTCACCGGGAAGAGGAACTACACCTACATGGAGGCCGTCCAGTCCTACCTAGGTACCGCATGCCTGTGGCGTGAACATCAAACCAGTAGATTTCTCTGTGAATTCAGGCAATGTTTACACTGTTACGTACCTTGACCTGCAAATGTAGGTAGCAGGCAGGTGTGGTTTTGTGGCCTCTGCCAGTACGTCAATCTCGTTGGAACTGCAATTGGGTACACCATCACAGCATCGATCAGTGCCGCGTAAGTCGACGACTCAATCACCCATGCAATTTTTAGCTAATTTAATTATGCCATTGACGACCAGCTGAACTCATTGCTTGTTCTTATGGTGGGATGATCAAATAGGGCTTTGTACAAGGCCGACTGCTTCCACAAGAACGGACACTCTGCCGACTGCGGCGTGTACACCACCATGTACATGGCCGTGTTTGGGATCTCCCAGATCGTCTTCTCGCAGCTCCCCAACCTCCACGACATAGCCTGGCTGTCGATCCTCGCCGCGGTCATGTCCTTCTCCTACTCCGCGATCGGCGTTGGCCTGGCCTTGGCACAGACCATATCAGGTAGAGAATCAAGAGGGTCATGTTTCTGGTTCGTCATAACAGACTTTGTATTTCCGTTAAGCAATTATTAAATTGATGAAAAGGGGCGAAGCCCGGTTGAAAAAAGGTATAGAATCAAGAACATTCCTACTTACCAAGAGATCAATGCATTAATGCATTCCCTATTCCCTGGTGTAACTATGGCAGGTCCTACTGGCAAGACAACAATGGGCGGCACTGAAATTGGGATAGACGTCACTAATTCAGCCCAGAAGATATGGTTGACGCTGCAAGCGCTCGGCAACATTGCATTCGCCTACTCATACTCCATGGTTCTCATAGAAATCCAGGCATGCATGTCACAAATATTCACATACACGTTTGCCAAAAAAAAAGTACTGTACTCGCAAATTACGCTCACTGATGGCGTGTACCTGGAAATGCAGGACACGGTGAAGGCGCCTCCGGCCGAGAACAAGACGATGAGGAGGGCAAACCTATTGGGGGTCTCCACCACCACGGCCTTCTACATGCTCTGCGGCTGCCTAGGCTACGCCGCCTTCGGCAACGCGGCACCCGGGAACATGCTCACCGGGTTCGGCTTCTATGAGCCCTTCTGGCTCATCGACTTCGCCAACATCTGCATCGTCGTGCACCTCATCGGTGCCTACCAGCTCTACTGCCAGCCCATCTACGCCGCCGTGGAGAGCTGGGCTGCGGCGCGGTGGCCGGGCTCAGACTTCGTGGTCCGCCAGTACCATCCCTTCGCCGGCGGCAATTTCAGCGTCAGCATGTTCAAGCTGGTGTGGAGAACGGCGTTCGTCGCCGTAAGCACGGTCCTTGCCATTTTGATGCCCTTCTTCAATGCCATCCTTGGCCTCCTTGGCGCGCTCGCGTTCTGGCCGCTCACAGTGTACTTCCCCGTGGAGATGTACAAACGACAGAGCAAAGTGGAGAGGTTTTCCAAGAAGTGGGTGGTGCTGCAGAGCCTGAGCTTCACGTGCTTTGCGGTGACGGTAGCAGTGACCGTCGCATCCGTGCAGGGGATCACCCAATCACTCAACAACTATGTGCCATTCAAGACGAAGCTGTGAATGAAGTATATTACTAGTTGAGAATAAATTCATCAACTTATGTTTGCGCAAGCCTTTTGTCGAATAAAACGTGTGCATTTTGTTGATAAAGAAGTGTTTCGGCTTTTCTCGGGGGCGGGGGTGATTGGCTTTGCTCAATTCCTCCTTATCGAGCATCGTTTACTACTATGTGTCTGTTGTTGCTTACCAAAACTTTTATTGAGAGGCTTGATAAACATAGACGTCGTTCTTTCTGGAAAGGGGGAAGTGATAAAAAAGACATCACCTTGTGAAATCGTCCCGAGTTTGTAGATCCAAATGTAAAGGGAGACTTGGAGTTAAAGAATTGTGTAAGCAGAATATTAGCCTCCTAGTTAAATGACGGTGGAAACTTGATACCCAAGATGGGCTTTGGCAAGATATTATAAGAGCTAAATATTTGAAACATGACACTGTGGCCACTGTCAAACGAAAATTCTTTGACTCTCCTATTTGGATGGCCATTTTGAAGGTTAAAGAGTACTATATTGTTGGTAGGGAAGTTACTCTTAATTTTGGGGATGTGGCTAGGCTTTGGCTTGACCCTCTTAGGGGAAATCAAACCTTATACTCCTAGTTTCCTAAACTTTTCAGTATCTGTAATATGCAAGATACTAGTGTGGATAAATGGCACTCCATTAATATTAACACCTTCTTCAAAAAGGTGTCTTGGTCCCTCTCTGAGTTCCTAGTGGGAGGAACTATGTTCCCTTTTTGCTTGCTTAACTTTGTCAAATGAGCCTGACAAAATTGTTTGGCAATCCATTAATATTAACACCAGATCAGTTTATGAGCACCTGGAAATAAAAATCTTGCGGGATGTAACTTTAAGTGGACTTGGAAGGCCGAAATCCCCCTTAAAATGGAATTTTTCCGTGGCAACTTTTTCAAGATGCCGTTTTGAACGGCGATGTCATGAATAGGAGGAAATGGACCGCGACTCCTCGATGTTCTTTCTGTAAAGAGAGAGAAACCTTACAGCACCTCTTCTTATGTCTGGTTGCTAGAGTTGTTTGGCGTATTGTAAGCTCAGTTTTTGGAATTGATTTGTGTCCCAATAACTTGTGGCAGTTTTAGTCATGGTGCTACGTGTTTCTTTCTGATGGTAGCGAGTTCTATGCTTTTGGTCTTGCGGCAGTGTGCTCGGCTATTTGGAATTGCCGCCATCGAGCTACCTTCGAGTTTATAAGTTCCCCAGTACCCCTTTTGAAGTGGTGTTCTCTTGTGTCTTCCTGAACTGCTAGGTAGGTCACCCGCAAAAAACTACTTTTTCAATATAGGGCGTATTTATTAACTCAAAATGTAGCATCAAGAGGATACAAAGCATGATGAGAAACACCCGGCCTCTACATGACTATACACACAGCCGAATACTAACAACATGACAAAAGAAAGAAAATCGACATATCGGCAACTAGAGTCATATAAGATCTACACTATGCCTATGTCGACGGAGGTGGTGGACCAATCCGAAGATTATGCTGCCATCCATGTATGGTAAAAACCTCCTTGGCCACCCGCTTCAACCGCATACACATCGCCTTGAATAGCGCTTGGTACTCCGTTTGGTGTAGTATGGACCACGTACAAAGGAAGTGTGTACAACGAAAAATAACCTGTAAAGGAGAGGAGTTTTTGCCCTCAAAAACCAAATCATTTCTACATAGCCACAGTGCAAAAAAACTACTAGGTGTTGGGGAACGTAGTATTTCAAAAAAAATTCCTACAATCACGCAAGATCTATCTAGGAGAAGCATAGCAACGAGCGGGGAGAGTGTATCCACGTACCCTCGTAGACCGAAAGCGGAAGCATTTAGTAACGTGGTTGATGTAGTCGAACGTCTTCGCGATCCAACCGATCCAAGCACCGAACGTACGGCACCTCCGCATTCAACACACGTTCAGCTCGATGACGTCTCTCGAGCTCTTGTTCCAGTTGAGGCTGAGGGAGAGTTCCGTCAGCACGACGGCGTGGCGACGGTGATGATAATGTTACCGGCGCAGGGCTTCGCCTAAGCACTACGACAATATGGCCGAGGTGTGTAACTGTGAAGGGGGGCACCGCATACAGCTAAGAGAAACTTTGGTGTGCCTTTGGGGTGCCCCCCTCCCACGTATATAAAGGAGGGGGAAGGAGGAGGCCGGCCCAAAGGGGGGGGGGGCGCCAATGGGGGAGTCCTACTTGGACTCCTAGTCCAAGTAGGATTCGGCCCCCCCTCCTTCCTTCCACCGGAGAGGGAAAAGGGGAAGGGAGAGAGAGGGAAAAGGAAAAAGGGCGGCCGGCCCCCTCCCCTAGTCCAATTCGGTTTGGGCAAGGGGGGGGGCGCCCCTCTCACGTGGCCTCTCTCCTCTCCTCCAATAAGGCCCAATAGGCCCAATACTTCTCCCGGGGGTTCCGGTAACCTCCCGGTACTCCGGAAAAATGCCCGAATCACTCGGAACCATTCTGATGTCCGAATGCAACCTTCCAATATATGAATCTTTACCTCTCGACCATTTCGAGACTCCTCGTCATGTCTGTGATCTCATTCGGAACTCCGAACAAACTTCGGTCATCAAAACACATAACTCATAATACAAATCGTCATCGAACGTTAAGCGTGCGGACCCTACGAGTTCCAGAACTATGTAGACATGACTGAGGCACATCTCCGGTCAATAAGCAATAGCAGAACCTAGATGCTCATATTGGCTCCTACACATTCTAGGAAGATCTTTATCGGTCAAACCGCATAACAACATACGTTGTTCCCTTTGTCTACTTGCCCGAGATTCGATCGTCGGTATCATCGTGCCTAGTTCAATCTCGTTACCGGCAAGTCTCTTTACTCGTTACGTAATGCATCATTCCGTAACTAACTCATTAGTCACATTGCTTGCAAGGCTTATAGTGATGAGCATTACCGAGAGGGCCCAGAGATACCTATCCGATACAAGGAGTGACAAATCCTAATCTTGATCTATGCCAACCCAACAAACACCTTCGGAGACACCTGTAGAGCATCTTTATAATCACCCAGTTATGTTGTGACATTTGATAGCACACAAGGTGTTCCTCTGGTATTTGGAAGTTGCATAATCTCATAGTCAGAGGAACATGTATAAGTCATGAAGAAAGCAATAGCAATAAAACTAAACTATCATTATGCTAAGCTAACGGATGGGTCTTGTCCATCACATCATTCTCTAATGATGTGATCACGTTCATCAAATGACAACACATGTTTATGGCTAGGAAACTTAACCATCTTTGATTAACGAGCTAGTCAAGTAGAGGCATACTAGGGACACTCTTGTTTGTGTATGTATTCACACATGTACTAAGTTTCCGGTTAATACAATTCTAGCGTGAATAATAAACATTTATCATGATATAAGGAAATATAAATAACAATTTTATTATTGCCTCTAGGGCATATTTCCTTCAGTAGGCAGGTCTGATGAAGAATGGAGACCTAGATGCAATGCCGCGCGGGGCGTTGATGCTCAAGTACAGTGCGAATAGCATGATGGAATTTGTGCTGCAGCCCATGAAGGTGTTGCGACGAATTGAATGGTGATTCAAGCCTACTTGCTGCTCTCAAGCTGGAGTGAAGCTTGTTAGAGGTTCTTTTGTGTTGGTTTCTGGTTAAGAAAATGGTTGTATGAGCCTACCAAACATTAGTTTTATGCACCACCACGGTGGCTTTCATTGAATGGCTCCGGCAGTTAGAAAGAAAGCGGTAATGGTATAAACCTTATTGCAAATAATATAAACTGAAAGGAACACTTTTTTACAATAGTTTGTTCGCCAGTGTCAAGTTGCTCTCCTATGGCTAGTGACCTGAGACACGCAAAAAAGTTCCACGTCTCTTCTTTCCCCTCTTGCAAGGTGTCTAGGACAAAGCCTTCCTCACCTCAATATCCGTCAGCAAACCCGTGGATTCGCCTCCCTGCTTTCTGCCGCTTTAGCGGCCCGTGGTAGGGAGGAGAATCCTGGTGCCTCGGCTCCGGTTAATAGATAGGTTAGGGCTTTGATCATCGCAGGGGCTGCGCTCAAATGAACGGCGGTGCTTCTTCTTCGAGTCAGCCTTTCGGGCTGCGATCCTCATCAAATCCGTTCGTCACATCGGATTAAATGGAGCTCCGACATAGATTCCCGCTAGTGCCTCAGGGCGGCGAGGTTAGGGTTTCTTGTAGTGTGTATGCAGCGACGAGATTCGGCGTCAGGTTCTTCATATCGATTCAAGAGTTCAACGACGACGACTGTGGCTCCGAGACGCTGGTCCATAGGGGTACATGCACGAAGACTTCCTGGTTGTCATTGACAAGGTCAAGCTGGCTTCGGTATGGGATCGTCTTGTGGTCCAGAGACCTCGATGTAATTTTTATTATATATGGGTCGGATCCTTTGTACTTCTGGTGAAGTTTTATAATAGATCTAAATTCTTTTTACACAAAAAATGAACTAGTGCCACTGTGAGGGCATGTCAACAGTGACATTAGTTGTGTGTAAAAGTTGCCACAGATTAATTTAGGTGATGCGGAGTAAAAATAAACCAGAGAGAGGAACAAAAAGAGAGTGGCGGGTAGGTAATTTGTAGGATATTTACATACACTTGTATGGTTAGATTTTCCCTTTAACTAATACTTTCTTTTTATTAATATAAACAAAGCATGCATATTTCAGCTAGTATCTTTCTATCTATCTATCCTATCTATTCAATCTTCTTCTATCTATTTCTATCTTTATATCTCCTATCTATCTATTCTATACTAAAGGCAAAATACGGAGGAAAAAAGACATATTAGCTAGAAAACCCTACATTAGTCAGAAAGATTTGAGTATTAAGCTCATGGACAAATATAATTTACTATGTTTAAATGTTTGAGATTAAATAGGTCAAGTAACGCCCAAGTCTCAACATCACTTAAAGCCCATTATGATTCCCTATAACTTTTCTATCAATCAACTGAGCCTCTTCATATCAGGAGCACAGAGAGCAACTAGTTGAGGAGTACTCATTATGGACTCTCCCAAGTGTCACTTTTGGTGGAATGAGAGCACGCAACAGCCACCGCCACCGCCATGTATCGCGTGTTGGCCGCTTCCTTGGGATTTTGTTTTTTTAATATTTTTTGTTTTAGATGAATTTTTTGTTTTTTTGGCTTTTCAGTTTTGCGCGGTTTTCCCTAGGTTTTTGGACAAAAAATTGTTTTCTTGCGTGAAAAAGATGTGTTTTTTTCGCAAGTAGTACGGATATACTTCTCATAGAGGCATAGCTTTTCTCCCGTGAGAGGCATAGTCGTGCTTCTCAGAAAAAGAAAAAACTATGTGTATTATTTTTATTTTATTTTGCTTCCGTGAGAGGCAAATTTTTACTACACATGGAGGCACAGTTGTGCCTCTCGAAACGAACAAAAAATGTGTTTTCTTTTTTCCACAAGAGGCACATATTTACTTCTCGTGGAGGCACAGATCTGCTTTCGCAAGAGGCACAGTTGTGTCTCTTGAAAAAGGAAAAAAAATGTGTTTTCTTTTTTTTCTGGAGAGTCATAAATTTACTTCTCGTGAGGCACAGATTCACTTTCACGAGAGTCACATCCTCTTTGAAAAAGGAAAAAAAAATCATGCTTTCGTTTTTTTTCTTTCATTTTTTTAAGTTCATCAAAACCTATCAACATGGATCTAGTTTTGAAGATCTCGACGCAAGGAATCCAACAGTAAAAACGACTCGGGATTTAGACGCACGACTTAAGAGATAAAACATTTTGAATGACCTAATGAACGAATATACGAAAAAGGAAAAAGTCATAGGTTGCGACAAGTGACGCGCATGCACTGCGTCACTTGTCGCAACCTAGGGAGGTGGTGTGACCTTTACAAAGAGTATTCCTTAATTAGTGATTCCGGGGAACTCAATGTGCTGCTTGCTGCAGCAAATTGCCAAGAAAACGCACAGGGGAGTCTGAGTGGGCCGGCCCATCAGTGAGGGTACTGTAGTGCAAACAGTGGAAAATCTCAAAAAAAAACTCAGGAGGCCGACTGGGCCATCAGCGAGTGTACTATAGTACAAACAGTGAAAATATCCAAAAAAAATCATGTACATGTGAGGCTGTTAACGTATGTTTCTTTGGAGACTATCGAAAAATTCTATACCAACTAATGATGTTCGCGCACATAGGCATATGTCAGACTCAAGTGCTTGTGGGCTATGCGGGGCTCCAGATTCATGGAGATACTCCCTCTTGGAGTGCACAATGTCAAGATGCACATGGGCTATGGTAGATGATGAACTGGCGCAAACCCTAGCAACCATCACGGAACCACATGCTAAACATTGGCTATTCACTCTGATTGACTCTTTATCACATGAGGCTTTTGTGAAGCTATCAGTAACATTATGGGCGATTTGGGCGGCTCGAAGAAAAGCTATACACGAAGGCATTTTTCAAAGTCTACAAGCTATCCATGGATTCATAAACAGATATCTTTTTGAACTGAAATTGCTGGGGGAACCACAAAGGCGCAAATCCGACTTCTACTACTACAATCCAACGGCCAAAAGCTCCACCACAGGGTCATGCAAAAATTCATGTTGATGCCACATGTCGGAAGGGTCTGGGAGGATCAGTTGCTGTTGTATGCCGGGATGAAACTGGTGCTTACCTAGGGAGCTCGGCTCTCGTGATAGCAGGGGTAGACGACCCGGAAATCCTGGAAACGATTGCCTGTCGGGAAGGTCTCGCTCTGGCCCAGGATCTTAACATCACCAACCTTGTTGTTGCTTCAGACTCCAAAGGTGTAGTGGAAGCGATTATCAGCAAAAGTCGGGGAAATAGTGGTGCCATTATTTCTGAGATTTATAGTAGAGTTTCTTCTTTAAATTGTGTTTTTGCTTTCGAAGGTCGTGCCGTTAATGTAGAGGCACATAGATTAGCCAAGCATGTTTTTTCATCAGGTCCGGGGCGATATATTTGGCTGGGCCAACCCCATGACCACAGATGTATTCCACTTAATGTGGCCTTTCATGAATAAAGCTTGGTTACTCCCTTAAAAAAAACCAGGGCTCATGAATGTCAAAACTGTTATTGAGCGCGAACCTTTAAGAACTAAAGTAGGTGTTAGATCCGAATATTTTCTCAAATTTCAAAAGCATATTTTAAATGCATATTTTTTAAACATGGAATTTTCAAATTTGTGAAGATTTTTTTTCAGAAACTCGAACATTTTTTGAATTTATGAAGAATTTTTGAAAACATGACACTTTAACTCTAAAAAAATATGAAAACATGGACAATTTTTAATCTGTAAATATTTGTTGAAAACGGGTACATTTTAAAAACTCTGAACAAAATGTGGAAAGCAAACATTTTTTGAATCTTTGAATTACTTTTGAAAACAAGAACTTTTGTTGAAACTCGGAACAAATTTGAGAATGAGAACATTTTTCCATAGTTGCGAACATGGCAGCAAAACTTGAAAACGACAACCCAAAGGTGAGACCACTGAGCTGCCACCTGCCATGCTGCTACTTCATTTTTTCGTGATGTTTCATTTCTTTTCTTGAGATAATACATAACACATGCCAACCGGCCCAATTATCGTATAAAATCGCTTAGAAATTTAAGACTAATTAAGTCTTCGAAGAACCCAGTATCTCTCATTTACTTGTTACGACTATTTATAGATAATAAGTTGATCCTTACTGAATTTCATAGGCCAACCACTATCTGATTCATAAATCAATATAAACTGATAGTAACTTAAAGAAGCGTGAAAGTCTTGTTGTGAGCTCGAGCTCAACAGTAAATTTAGTAAAACAATTCAAAAACTCCCAAAAAAATGGCAAGGAATATTGATTTTTCTTACATGCACGCAAATTTTTGCGATGGAATCACATCATGTAGGTATGGACAAAAAAACAAAATTGGTGCTCCAAAAACATACTTCTTGGAGCAATGCTTTTTTCCCACACCTCCACGAGTGTGATTTCATGAAGAAAATTTGCACGCGTTTAGCAAAAATATCAATGTTTCTTGCCAAAAAAATCTTTTTTTGTTTTTAACTAACTTTTTAAAATTTACTATTCACTCGAGCTCACATACTCCCTGTCCAAATAAGTGTTGATTTTTTAGGCTAGTCACAATGGTGAGTAATTTAGACTAGTAAACATATGCATGTTACTAGTCTACTTTACTTTTTTATAGCGGGTAGTGTCATATATGTGATAATATAGAGACCTTTCTTTCATGAACGGGCGTTTGGCTCTCGGCGGCAGATTTTGTGAAAAATTCAAAATTCAAAAATTTCAGTTTTTAGAAAATCTGAAAAAATTGTATAAGTAAACAAGAATGTGAGGCATATGGGTGCAAAGTTTCAAGATGAATACGTTGAAATGCGACCTGCATAGAAAAAAAGACAAATTCATAGTCTGGAAGGATGAATAGTATCATGTGTTAAAAAGCCTCAGATTTGTATCTTTTTTGCACAGCCCTCATTTCTATGTATTTTGGCCTGAAAATTTACACACTTGTGCTCTATGCCTTCATCAATCTCTGTATTTTTTCAGAATTTTTTTAAATGAAAAAAATATGATTTTTTTTTTTTACAAATTTCGAATTTTGCATTTGGAGGCCTCCATGGAGCTCGGCCTCCAAAAGCAATTTCCGCCTTCCTTTGTTACTTTGTAGAGTCATTTTTTTATTGAGAAGTGTTATATGATGGCAACATGTCTCTCTCACCTTTAGTTACTTGTCACATCATCTTTTTTCTTTATGTGACATGAATGTTATTATCTATGTTACTCCCACTATGAGTAGTCTTGGTAAACCTTACGGGTGGTCGTTGCTATGATAGACGTCCGTTGACCACTACATTTCAGCAGGTACAAAGCAACAAAATGAAACAGAAGGAAGATTATTAATGAAGTCATAGTTTCCACTTCTCCTTCTTTACTCCTCCCGTAAAGAGGTAAATACACCAGTGGTGTTTGAACTTGCCATGGATGTGCACTTTAGTGCCTGACTTGCAAAATACATTGAACTGGTTCCATAACTTGGCATGAACGTGCATATACGGTTTAAATGGTGTTTGTATATGTCCGTGAAGCTAAGGAGGCGGGCCAGCATGCCATGGGGCCCGCTGTCAGTGACAAGGGTGTGTGGCCTGTTTTTTTTGGAAAAAAAACTCTGAAATTATTTTCTTACCATAAGGCCCTCAGGGAGAAATCAATAAATTATAAAATAAAAACTAGAGTATAATTATATGAGAATTTGTTTAAATATATGAACATTTTTAAAATTACTTTAATTTTTTTATTAAAATGCGAACATTTTTTCAAATTATAAATTATATTCTTAATTTTCAATTTTATTATGTGTATTTCTGTTAAATTACTGCATAGGTATTTTATGAAATGATATGAACTTTTTAACGTAATTTGTTTTAATATATGTATATTTTTTGTAACATGATAATAATTTAAGTAATTTTTAGAAAAATGAAATGAAAAAGAACAAACCCGTTGAAAACTGAGCCACACAGTGGTCCATTTTAGCCACACGGGCTCGTTATGTTATAAACCTAACTTTATCATTTTACCATTCGATGTCGCCAGTTGGAGTGGAATGTGCGGCCATATAGCCCCTGGTTGCAGGTTCAAAGCAATGACAGTGTATTGTTGGAATAATTTTTTTAATTTATGTTGTTCAGCTTTATGTTTATAAAGTGTATGAATCCATTCTTGACACTAAATTTGAGTGGGTCGATTGGCTAACCATGCACACCTACGCGTGTCGTTCAAACCCCGGACCAGTTTTAATTATTAATAGATTAGTAGATTTTTTTTAATTTATCAGTTTCTCTTTGAGGGCCTTTTGTAAGAAAAAATATTCTAGAGGGTTTTCTGCAAAAAAACCAGGCCACATGCCTTGTCTCTTACATCCTGGCGTGCCTCGTCAGCGTCATGGACATATAAAAACAAGATTTGAACCGTATATACACGTCCATGCCAAGTTGTGGAACCAGTTCAATGTATTTTGCAAGTTCAGACACTAAAGTGCACATTCATGACAAGTTTAAGCACCAGTGTTGTATTTACCTCTCCTGTAAAATATATTCCATGATATTTCCATTTTTGTGGTTCCGGAGATATGTATCGAGCAAAAATGGTACGAACATCCATATATTAAAGCAGCAAAAACTATTTGAACCGATATTAACAAGACAACAATTTTGGAGCAAGGTTGAAAAATAACACATATCTTAGTGGAGCACAAAAAGAAATAGTTCAAATATATATATTCACGCAAAACGTCCACTTTCAGCTAGGTTGGTTTACTCAATTTCTCTCCCATATGCAGTTATATAAACCTGTGAGGCGAGCAATTATGGACACCCAAACTTGTGATAAACCGTTAAGAATTAAAAAGGTAAATTCTTCTCATCGTAATTTGAGCGGATGTTTTAGATCAAACCCGTGCACTTCATTGACCCATCCAACGTGTGTTCAGTTCATAAGCAAAAAAAATTCCTCGATTTCCTAGTATTTCAGAATATGTATGATTTACTTTCTGTTTTAATATTCAGAATTGCCCACAAATTTTCACGACTGGATATTTCCAAGTGTTCACACGTTTCTTGGCCTGCTGTGAGATATCAACCAAGCTCTGTACTACATTGTGTCTTTGTTTATAATACCATACCAGGTTAGGTTGATATCTCACAGAGCTTGTGTCCTTGTTCTAAATATTTTACTTTCCGCTAGAAATGTTAACTGCATCATTTTTACTTGTGAATTATGGTTATTTGAATATTGCTCATATTTTCCAGTAAACTACAAATGAATTCACGGGAGGGGGAAATATTGTGTTCGGTTAATTACACATCAGGAGTCAAAAGCGGGGAAAGAGAAAATGTGCAACAAGACGAGATAACTAATATTTACAACTGATTACACAGCCAATGAAATCAAAATTGACATTATCACACTCGAAAGAATATGGAACTGGACTACGGTGGCAGCAGGTGACCTTAGAAGCTACGAGTGCTCATGTCTCGTAGCCATACATCATATGAACTCAGGGTTGCACTCAATCTTTGCAGGAAATATAGTAGACATCACTAAGGAAAGAGGTAATGGCGAAGGAGTTCTTCTGGGCAGTCAAAATGAAAATAGTTTGTGGAGTATTTCACTTCTACGCTTACCTACAGAAATAAGCATAAAATGTGAAATATTAGTACTGTGGTGCAGAGGATGATTCACAGCAGAATAGCACAGCTGAAGAAGACTAGGTTATTAACTTATTACCATTATGGTCAGCATGGCTTTCTCCTGTCAACTTTGAAAGGAATGTTTAGCCATCTCTTCCTTGGGAACCGCTCTTTGGTTTTCTTTTCACTCGAGTCGTCATCTTCACTTCCGCAGCCTTCCATGGGCTGATCCTTCATTTTCTTTTCTTTCCTCTGGTTTTTTTCTTCATCAAATTTGAAAGAAGGTGACGATTTAGATTTATTCCTGCTCGAAGTCCGTTTTAGAGGTGGATTGTTGGTATATGATGCATGGATTACATTCCTTTCATTCAGAAGCTCGTCAATCTACAGAAGGCCACGAATATCCAGATCAGACCGTCAAAAGAAGCAAATGAGCTAAAGCATCAGAGCGGAACCTACCGTTTGCATTTCTTGTGTGTATTTGCTAGTCATTTCAGTGAACTTTGCCAAGACCTGCAAATCGTGTTGTTTAAGAATGTAGCCCTTCCATGCTAGATGTGCAAAGAAAGAACCTGATAGAAAATAAATGTAAATAAAGGTGAGCACATACTTCACGGTACTCCGTCTCGAATTTAGACAGCTCAGCTCTTTTTGTGAGTATCTTTGCCTCCACACTCTGTAGCTTCTCCTTTTCAGTTGGGAAAGATTCAGCGCAGACAATCTCTATAGTATATGTTGCACTTTTGAAGAAATTGTCACCTGAATTAGGAATCAAGTTTAGGATGTCCCACACTGCCTAAGTTAATAACACCACAGCAATCAATAAACGACATTACCATAGACGGCAAAAAAGTGGGTTCCTGGTTTCAGTTCATTAATGTCACATGGTTGGAAACTATCCAACCTTTTAAAGAATGCACTATCAGGATCCTTCGCAGCTGGTGCCTGAAAGTAACCGGAGCTTAGAAAGGTCAAAAATACCATCGAATCACTTGGATAACCCAAAGAGAAGAAATTTTGTAAACTCACTGAGTTATTTTGCTCAAAACGATACACAGGAAACCCAAGAAAGTACATTCCTGCAGAAGAAACTTTGCTGGCCTTTACACTATCTTCCTGCAGCAAGCTGCATGTTAGTGAAACATACTCAAGCAGCAACACATCACGAATCTAAACACAACAATTGTTCTAGCACATTTGATAAATAGAAGCTCATCCAAGCAAATATTTGCCACTTCCATGGCATTGCAGTTTAAAAGTAAATCTACCAGACAGAAACATACAAATCCTTAAACTTGTTCATGTCAAGTTTAGTACTACTCCCTCTGTTCACAAATATAAGATGTTCTAACTTTCTTGTGAATCAGATGTATATAGACACGTTTTTAGTGTGTTTGTTCACTCATTTCAGTCCGTATGTAGTCCATATTGAAATATCTAAAACATCTTATATTTATAAATGGAAGGAGTAATACTGCAATAGCACAGGTGATGTGCTATTTCATATTGTCATACTTTACATAATAATAATAAATTCTTAAGATGAATAAGGCAATTCTCAAATCATATTGCTCGGAATAGTATATAATAGTGATGCACTGGTGCCTGACTCCTCCAGCCGATTTAAATTATTTAAGTTACATATGAATAAGCATTCCTTTTAGTATCAACGGGAAAAAGGAGAGAGATAAGTTTGGTATGTATATGTACCTGCAGTGCAAGGCTCAACCCACCATTTTCTTCGAGCTCAAAATAAAGCAGCTACAATTAAAGAAAAAAACAAAGTCATGTTTTATAAAGGTCCAAGTAAAGGAAAACATTGTGAAATTTGGAGCGCTTGAAATATCCATCAAATAGAACATGCACTAAATGCATAAATTATGACAGACATAGCACAAGAAAAAATAGCACATTAAAAAAAGAAACTCGTAAAAAAATTGTACAACCACAGAAAAACAGGTTTATATATATATATAATAGTTACACCGGAGTACAATACAGTGGAATAATATTAGGGCTTTGTCAAATCTACTCATAGAACTGTTTCCTTCACTCGCAACTTTGTAGATGTACATCACAGTTCCAATAAAATTATGTCTTTAACAGAGAAGGGCTACCGTATAGTGATAAGTTTATGGGTTATAACATTGCCCCAATATAACTCGTATCACAGCATAGACAATAATTGTCTCTATCACATCATGGTTGGTTAATGCTAGATACCGTCAGAATGGGGCTCCCCCTATCATTCTCTAACACTGGCCTGCATACTCCATACTCTTGGATGTGAAATGTCTTGGGCCCTCCCTCCCTCTTGAGAGTTACAGCACATGTGCCAATGCATGTTAGTTATAACCTGGTAGAGCAAAACTATTTTTTATCACCTAATATGTTAGACAATTCTGACTTTGGGTATGAAAATAGTGTGATGTGGGTTGTCTAATTAGCTTTGCCATGTTGGATTTTGGGTGATCTGCAAGAAAGAGAACTTCAAAGGCAAGTAGACAACCCAAGCCATCTCTTACGTCTATGGGCACAGAGCATGTGGGCCAATTTTCAGTGTTCAATAGAGTAAAGCATTGTCTCTACCACTTTAGTGGGCTCATGGCTGTCTAAAATATTGATACGAGATAATGTGGAGCCATGGGAGACACACTTATGTCTGCTATGGGAGATGGCCTTATATGACTCATTTCTTGTTGAATAGTAACCTTCCAATTGAACCTAGAGTAGTGAACAAACTATTACGCCTACCTACATAGTAGGACCACCCACATTGCATTCTACACACTCAATCTACCCACTGGACTTCAAGCAAAAGGTCAGTTTGTCTTTTTCTTTCATTTGTGGCAACCAAATGCAATCTGGTATGAATAAAGGGCCTGTTTGGTTGAAACCTAAGAGTACCTAAGCATGCCAAACATTTTTGGCCTAACATGGCTAACTTGTGGCTAAGAATGATGAAGCTACAACTTAGCTTGGTCAAGATACTGTGAAACCTTCATAGGTCTATGATTCATGAGACCTAACTACAAGAAAAGGTTTGGCACGCCACACACCTAAGTCATGGCTACAAACCAAAAACTTGGCTAAGGAGAGTGGCAAAATTTGGCTTCCAGCCAAACAGGGTCCTTTAGTCAGTCACACAGTGCACTTAAGAAAGTGAAAACAGGAGCGCAAACTGAAAGAAAAGGAAGAATTGGCAGTACTAATATGGTTGTAGTTAAATCATTGTAAAAGAACAGAGCCAAATGTTTACTTCATGGAATCTTACATTCTCCACGACACACAAATAAAAAGTTTGAACAACACTCTCACATATCACAGAATTACACATCCATTGAGTGAACTTAAACAGAGGAAATAATGGGAAAGGTATTTTGCTTCTGAAAACCGACCTTAAATTTGCTTTTTTCAGTTGAATGCACACGGCAAACTAGCCCCTTCTTAGCTTCCTGTTCTGTGATGTCTACAGAATAAAAATGAGCTGTTTGCTTTTCCACCTGGACACATGCAACAACTTAAGTCTTACTAACACGGAAAAGAAACATCACATAATGGACAGCTAGTTGCCAACCTTCTTGCGCACAGGGTTTCCTAGCTGGAGCTGCGAAACCACAATAGACCCATTTAATGCTTCCTCCAAAACAGTTGCTGAAACAGTTGTCTTAATTGGTACACCAAGCTTGCTGCATATATGTGCATAGAATCAAAACAACAGCAAGGCACAGGCTAGCAAATTACTGGAGGAAAAATGTACCATTTAGAAAGTGTACCTGAAAATAGCTGCAAACATGGTGTTTACGGTATTGAGACTAGATAGGTCCAGCTCCAATTCCTGGCTATCAGTTTCGATGGCCTGAAACATCGTGCAACAGTTACCATACCATGTTCAGATAAAATGGTTAACACACACCGATTCATCAGTTGATTACCTCGAATCCTGACGTGTCGTACTGCCGCCTCTTATGGGGATCCGACAGAATGCTGTAAGAAAAGGTGACTTCCTGGAACTTGTCTGATGCGACAGGGTCATCAGCATTCTTATCCGGATGGTACCTGCCGAAATTTAGCAGTAACAACAACACTGAAATCAGTATGTACTTGATTTCTACATCAAGCTACCACTACATGCACCGATAAACGTTTTGAAAAGAAAAAAAGTGCCCCCAACCGAGACTGGAAAGAAAAGCCTAAACACGCAATTGGTGACAGACGTAGCTGAAAACTTCACTAAACAAGCACACGCAAAGGTGCCTGAATGATGTCCAAAATGCGCACTGTTCCGCGCACATACGAACGAAACCTCCCACCTAAACACGGACACGCCACACCAGTGTGGTGAGGGGGAAAAAACAACAACAGCAGCACGACGATAGCCCGAATCTGAGAGAGAGCCGGCGAGCGGCCTTACTTGAGCGCCATGCGGCGGAAGGCGCTCTTGATCTCCTGGTCGGTGGCGGTGCGGGCCACCCCGAGCACCTCGTACGGGTCCTTCCTCTGCGGCAGCGCCGCCGCCGCCGCGGCCGAGTCCCCCTTGTCCGACTTGAACGACCCGAACCTCGACCCCGCCATGGCCGCGGCCCCCTTCCTCCTCCTCCGCTGCAGCTCCCACCGGCCGCTTCCAAACCTCCACAATCCCAGCCGCAGCACGCGCGGGCTGTGAGATCTCGCCCCCGCAGAACGTCCCGGTCACGCCCCGCCCGACGCGCGCGCCGCGAGCGGCCGGCCGGAAGGGGGGCGGCGCGGCGGGATAGGGTCACAGCCCCCTCCCCGTCGCTGCGGCGGCGCGCCCCGCTAGACGTCGGCTGTGCGGGATTCGAAATGGAGGGCAGGGCGAGGCGAGGCGAGGTGGCGAGGGAGGCCGGCAAAACGAGGAGGGAGGGCCGGAGAGAGAGTGAGGTGGGTGGGGGAGGTGGCGTCGTATTAGGTGTGCCTCGCGGTGGGGCCCGGCGCTCAGTGGGGTTGGTGCATCCGTTGTGGGGCCGGGGGTGGCGGTGGAGGGGGCGCAGGCTGGACTGACTGAGCCGAGCGTTGGCTCTGGCTGGCGGTTAACCGGTAGTGGTAGGCCTCGTGCGGCCGTCGGCTGCTCCTGCACGTGAACGGCAGTTGGGTCAGGGTGCCCGGGACAGCGGCTAGTTAAGGCGGGCGCCGGCCGGCCGGCCGGCCGACGTTTTCTGCCCGCCGGCAAGATCTCCAGCTGTGAGTCTTTCCTCTGTTTTCTCAGCTCGACGCATCCACACATCCCTAACTTCATCATTTGTAGACACCGCAAAGATTGACAAAATCACTATGGCACCGTTAAACATCCCACAATATTTGCCGTAAGGATAAATTTATACCCTAATATTAAAGGAGAGAGACTTTCATAGTTCTTCACCTTTTTTCGTTCCTTTGATTTTTTCTTTATTATAAAGATTGACAGCTGAGATTCAAAAGGAGGAAGAGGTTTTTTTGTTAAAAAACGATTCGTTCCTTGCGTTGGCTCGGTGTTCCGATTCCTCTATGTCCCCTCCTCTTCCAAGTGTATTCTGTATTGGGTTGGGCCTCGGCTAGGCCTGCAAGTACGTCCCCTCCTCTTCCAAGTGCATGTTCCATTGGGTTGGGCCTCGACTAGGCTGCAAAAATGTATAGGCCCCTCAAATAAATAACCCAGAAACAGAAACCAAATACAATTGGTCAAAGATCGGTGCTCGGACTTTCGCCGTTAGAACCTTCTCCCCATCTTATAATTGCTCTCCTCTTCCCCAACGAACTTAATCCATAGATTTGCTGCAGATCTCGAGTCCTTCATCACATCCCCATAGATCGAAAAGTAGGTTCCTTACACCCGATCAATTCCGGGACTTCTTGAAGCAGTCAAGGTTGGTAAGAAGGGACTCACCCTCAATCCCGTTTAGCATAAGGGGTGGGTCTCATGGATCCTCTGACGATCCTTCGACGGCGGAATAATCATCCTCATGTTCTCTTCTCATGTCGTCAGCTTTTCTAATGGCGTCGACGGGCCAATGAGGGGATTTTGTCTGTCTGTGGCTTCAGCTTGAAGCGGTTGCGACGGCGACAGATCTTGGTGGCATCTGGAGGTTGGACAGTGTACTCCCTTCTCCCAGTTGTGGCCAGCACTGGAGACAAACCCGAGGTGTAGCGACCCGACCTCAGACGGTCAAGCCTCTGTGTTTCTGTGCCATCCCGGATCAGTATGCTGGCACACACAGTACATCAATGTATATATCAAAGTGCAATCACATGTATAATTAACGTAAAACTGATATATACCTCATAAGTCACAAATGAAACAAATAGTCGGGTGTGGAGTCCCATCGGCGTCATCGGCAAAGTTGAGTGTAGACCGTAACCTGTACCGTATTCTTACTCGTCGGAAGAAAGTATCTGCAACATGATACGTTGCAGCCATGTAGGTCAGTACATTGAATGTACCGGTAAGATCACAACATGAGAAAACAGATGATAAAACTATACTATATGCAATATGGCTTTGTGGCTCGTGGTGCGAAGTTTTGTTTATGTAAAAGCTGATTTATTTTCCCTACATCAAAGGAATAAATGAAGTCTGTACTATGGAGTTTTCTATCATGACATGGTTCCACCAACCGATGTCTCATAGCCCGAAATCATCATAAGTTGCCCATAATTAAGTTATCAATCCGGTGTTGAGAGTTCCGAGATAGATCCAAGTCCAGAGGCTCAAATTGTCCGTGAATCGGGACACGGCTAATCGATTAGGTTTTAACCCTCTGCAGAGGTTTGTACACTTTACCCGCAAGATTCGATCCCTCTTTTTACGTTCTCGCACTTCGTGGTGTTTGAGAACAAGATGACCAAACATGGTCTTCCGAAGAGTTCCCCGACCACCGTCGGTGCTCATTCAATCCTACCGTAGTTCTACATCTGCTAGCACCGTCCTAGCCAGAGTCACAACTAGGGTCAACCAAGCCAGAGCCCATAGTGACTTGCGGTTCCACATGTAAGCTTCCGGGCATGAAGTATTCTTCCGTCTCTTTGAGTCTGGGTGAAACTTTCCGCAAGATGTCACGACGCTTCTCCATGCATCCCGGCCAACCACTGGATTCTCCAGGGTGCCCGTCAACCATCCTTCACCCAGTAGTGTGTATTGAATTCTTGTCTCGAGTCTTGAAGTCTTGAGGCCTTGAAGATGCAGTCCTTGCAGATTTCATCCTGGAGTTGTCGTCATTGACGTAGATCCTCCATTCTCACACCACTCCCGAGCACTCATACCAAACCCCTTCTACTATAGCGTAGCATTAAAATAAAATATCGTCTCGGGCTTGGTAATAGGGTGATGGGTTCCTACCTCATGCATACTACTCAACTACAAGAATTCAATATCACTACTGGAGGGTTTGTTGCGTAGATGACACTAGATGCAATAAAACACATAGGTATGAAAAACATGGTCAAAGTGAACTTGCTCGGTATTACTTGGTGAAGATAATAACTTATTTGTCGGAAAATGACTTGGTAGAACTAATCGTCACTCCGCTGAAAATCTATATAGTCAAACATAGCATTCACATAAGCAAACATCCTAGCAAACAATTTTAGCACTCAAATAACAATCAAAACAGCAAGGAAAATCGATAATAAAACTCAAACAAAATCAAAAGAAACTTCAAATAAAACTACAAAGAAAAACTACTAACGAAGATCTATGCCTTTGCTACAAACATCTAATATAGTTTTGCCGTAAGTAAAAACTTAACAACAATTAAAATACTAAACTAATAAATTAACAGAAAATAAAATGTAAAATAACTAATTTAACAGAAAGTATTTTTTTTCATAAAATTTCATTTGCAAAAAGAAACAAATAAAAAGCTTTTATAAAACTCTAACTATGACCTATAGAAGGTTTCATGCAAAACTAAGGAAAATAAATTTTTTAAAATAAAAATAAATTTTTCTCCTGTTGTCTAACAGAAACACAACTAATTTTGTCAAAAGTGACAAAAAGAAATAATTTAAAACTAATAAAAACAATAAAGAAAAAGCTAAAACAGAACTAATAATAAAACAGTACTGTTTTGCTAAAAACCTAATTTAAATTAACCTAGAAATAAAATACTAAATACTACTGGATAAACAAAGGTCCTAGAGACCGGGAGCAAAAAGAATCGGTCAAAAATAATATTCCTAACTCAAAATAGCTCAAATCTAGTGATTTGAGAAAATTCATACAAACACAAATTTAAACTGCTCAAATGTGAAATCCAGAGACACTAACAGAAACTTCAGCAAATTTGTGACACATAGCAATTGGAATCACTCAAAAATACTAAAAACTCTAAAAGATATGAATTTTCTAAGATTGCTATTTTCTGAAAAAAAAATGAATTACGGGATTTCGTGGATCTCACCGGAGTAGTCGTCGGAGTTGGGGAAGAAGATCGGATCCGATGTTGCGGTTGCTCCTAGAGGAAAGGAGATCATGGGACGGTGGAGAGGAGATCATATAAACCTCAGGAGAGGTCGAGGAAGTACCAACCGAACCTCGAACAGCGGTGGAGAAGCCGCCGGAGTTTATGAACTCCGATGAGTAATTGTGCTGGATAGGGAGGGGGATAAGCTCCCATGGGAGAGGGCTTTGGGCGAGGGGAAGGAGGGCAACACGAGGGAGTATTTTATGGGGCGAGGGGTGGTCAAGAGGCGTGCAGCCATGGCGAGCAAAAACGGTAAGTTCGGATCTCCCATGAGGAAATCCGGGGCATTAATGGCCTTTTACTTGGAGAAGGAGGTGTAGGGGAAGGAGGTGGATCCATTCAGAGGATTCTTGGGGAAGGGGAAGGAGGGAAGGGTGTGGGGCGCGGGGTGGGGTGCGTGCGTGCGTTCTGCTCCTGTAGGGTGCAGAACGATCGAGAGGAAGACGACCTGTTGGGTCGTGGAGGGGAGCCTAGTGCGGTGGGCTTTGGCCAGTTTTTTGTTTTTATAAAATAGAGAAGGAAAACTGAAATATAGGGCAATAAATAAAATAAATATATATGCATATTATATATCAAAATTTTCAGAAAAACATTTGTTACAAAGATGAACAATTTTTCAAGTTCAAATAAAATTCACAGCAAATTCCAAAATTCAAAAGGTGCCATTGTTGCATTTAAAATGCAAACAAAATTATTTTAAAATATCAAAATGATTTAAAAATCATTTTTCTCCACTTTTCTACTGTAGGGAATCATTTTACCCTATTTTCGTATATTTTAGTTTTGGAGAAAAATAATTTCAATAAAACCAAATAACTCCAATTTGAAAGTGGGTTTCAAAATAATTTCAACCGCCTTTCAATTTGATTCTTTTAAACTTCCAACTCATATTTCATATAATTTGAAGAAGTCATTTTATCTTCTCTCATGAAAATCATTGAGTTGCATAAAGTTTCTGAATTTGAAATATTTCCAAATGGAATTCAAATCTTTTCAAAACCCTTTTCATTTATTTAAATGGAAGAAGTCATATCATCTTCTCTCTAGGGTTTTGTGTTTGAATTGAATTTGAATTCTCAGAGATCAGAAGTCAAAAAAAGGCCTGGGAAAGTCATTTCATTCCCTCTCATTAAACTTTCAAAAAGTTTCAAATTCCACTCAATTTCACACAATCAATCACTCAACAATCAAACAAACAATCAGAATTATTTATTTAATATAACATTCCAAAATTTAGAATTTTGGGATGTTACACGAGGTCAGAGGAGCACGGGGAGGAGCCCCGGCCGTGCTCCTCAACTATCGATTGGATCGCATGCGGGTGGTTGTTGCGGCTCGCAAAGCCTTCGGCGGTGATGGTGCTACTTTTTGCTTTATTTTGGCATCCGGCGTGATCTTTCTTCGGTGGCCCTGCGCGCGTTTGCCTGCCGCTGCATGCATGATTGGCTCGCGTGCATGTGGTTGTGTGGTACGTGCGTGCCGATGGAAAGTACAGCCCGACGCCGCTTGTTTGCATCCACCACTGGTTGCTATTGCTACTGTCGATTTTGCTGCTGCTTATTGATTTATTTTTTAAATATCGCTAACTCACTGCTTCTTATTGATTGAACCGACTATACAGTAGATAGAAGATGATGTGCATTCCAAAAGAAAAAAGATAGAAGATGATACTATGTATGTTTTAAAATTCTTGCAAGTTGAACCAACTATTTATCTCTTCTCTAATCTTTACAATCTTTATTTGATAGGTTTGGAACTGCTTATCACTTACCACGTGATTAATCTTTACAATTGGTATGGATTTCTGGTGGGTAATAACTATTTGTATTTAATATTTATATGTTGTTAGTTTGATCCAACTGGGATTCATAGTGTTCAAGAATGATCTCATTATGCAAACAAGTTCAATTTAAGTGGGAGCTGTGATGGGCCTGATCTACGTACTCTTAAGTTTCAGAAGTAGGGCAGGATTCCTTATACATATAAGAGTTGATGCACCATCAAAGAAATAGAGATAAGAGCTGACGAATGTTGTGGAGATACCCTGCCTCTCATGTTTTATTTTTAGTACAGTAGATGAAAGGATCCCATGATGGTTGATGCAACTGAGTGGAAGGTGCACTGATAGCAGTTTCAATTAGATTGGGTGACAGACTATTGGCACATCTGTCCACATCCTTCACATTTGTCTTCAATCGCTCATAGGCCCACGATGTAGGCAAGTGACTTAATATCCTTAAATTCCCTGCCTAAGATGATTTGTATTTATATATTATCTCTATACACTGTCCAAAACATTGATGTTACATGCAAAGTTTTTAAAGCTAGATCTGTTGAGAGTGCATAGCATATATTGAAGTAAATTTTGATGGGCTACCTTGAGTTCTTCCATCAAATTTTATTTGCAAATCTTCAATGGAAATTTTTACAACAAAAAGAATCATGTAGTACTAATTTTGATAAGCCTGATATCATGTGCTGCCAAGACTTCTGCCGCTGATGAAAAATTGCTTAAATGGAAGTTTTCAGTTTGAACTTCTGATGAACCATTTTCGTAGTGATGATGCTAGATGCTATATTATGTTAACGGAAGCCTTCCCTTGAAAAAAGCCTTTTGTACCTAACTAACTTCCCATTCAGTTCAAGAGCAGTGTGCTAACGCGTCACTGCCACGACTTTGTCTTCTCATTGTTTTTTATACGTCCATTGTCTAAGTGGAATCTACCACACACCCAGTGAAAATTTTGGATTTATGACCAACTTATTTCATGAGAACAAAACCATTTTTTTGGAGATTATATTCATGGCAATTTGTACTTTCGAGTGCTTTCAATATTGTTCTACTACTTGCAAAGTTGTTTGAATGGTAAACTAATCTTCAGGATTTTAAGCATGTATTTTTTTTCAGTTGCAACGCATGGGCATGTTTGCTAGTCTTTATAAAGGAGTAGATGGTACAAATTTTATTAGACGTTGTATACCTGAGCATGAAGAGGAAAAAATCCTATGAAAGTGTCATTCTGAGGCTTATGGAGGACACCACGCTGGAGACGCACATAAGGTATTACAATCTGGTTTTTATTGGCATGCTCTTTTCAAGGATGCGCGTAAGTTTGTTTTATCTTGTGATGAATGTAAAGAATTGGTAATGTTGGTAGACATTAGGAAATGCCTATGAATTATTCACTTGTTATTGAACCAGTTGATGTTTGGGGATTTGATTATATGAGACCTTTTCCATCCTCTAATGGGTATACACATATTCTAGTTGTTGTTGATTATATTACGAAGTGGGTAGAAGCTATTCAGACTAGTGTGATGATCATAACACTTCTATTAAAATGTTTAAGTAGGTTATTTTCCTGAGGTTTGGAATCCCTAGATATTTAATGACCGATGGTGGTTCACATTTCATTCATGGTGCTTTCCGTAAACTGCTTGCTAAATATAATGTCAACCATAGAATTGCATCCCCCTATCACCCTCAATCTGGTGGTAAAGTCGAATTGAGCAATAGGGAAATAAAGTTAATTTTGGAAAAGACCGTCAATAGATCTAAAAAGAATTGGTCTAAGAAACTTGATGATGCACCATGGGCTTATAGGATAGCCTAAAAGAATCTTATGGGTATGTCTCCTTATAAAATGGTTTATGGAAACGCATGTCATTTACCTCTTGAGTTAGAACATAAACATGTTGGGCAATCAAAGAACTTAATTACGATTTTAAGCTTGCAGGTGAAAAGAGGTTATTTGATATTATCTGGCTACACTACTGCAGGATGGTCCAAACGCGACAGTACACGGTGGTGTAAAAAAACCCGTCAAAAAATGTGCAAAATGTTTGCGATGACGGATGCATCAAACACGGTTCAGATTTTAGTTGCGTGTGCGATGCAGGGCATATGGTTCAGTTCAGTTAACTGTTTGCGATAAGGAGGAACAAAAGAAACGGGCAGCCAGATGAAGGTGTGTGCGATATACAACATACGGTTCACTAGGATGAACTGTGTGTGATTAGGCAACATAATGGAAACGGTTCAACTGAACAAGATGTGTGTGATACGCGACAAACAGGTCCGTAATCGGAAATGCGTGCGAAGACCAATAATAACACAGACGGTTGCTGCTAATAAGCCGTGTGATTTGCTCTGTCGGCAGAAGAATAACATGTATATATATATATATATATATATATATATATATATATAAGTAACTATACAGATCATTCGCACACACCTCAATAAACAATTGCATGCATTCTAAAGTAGGAGAAACGATCGTCTAGTCATCTACTTCTTGTGACGCTCCCGCCACTGCTCTATGGCTCGATCCCTCGTCTGGGGCAGGAAGAAGACACTTCCTCATGTCAACGATCTGCCTGTACATCTCGTAGCTTGTGTACGCGTCCTTGGCCGCGTACTTGACATGTTGTTCATCCAGTCTCTCATGCCACACACTATGCCAGGTGAAAGTGCAACTAATCCCGGGGTGGTTTTGGTAATTCTTAACAACATATAGCTCATTAGACTACTATTCTTTCAAGATGATCATTTCAAAAAGTTCAATGATTGGCATGGCATGGACTACAGATGTGGGCCCCTCAAACTACTAAGGACACATATTGGCAAAAGCTCAAGACTCTACATTTTCATTTTAGTGATCCAAGATCACATTAAGTCCACAGGAAAAGCCAATACTATTAAAAGGGGATGAGGTGTTGCTTAATGGCTTTTTTTCTCAAAATGCTTAGTGATATGCTCCAAAAGCCCTCAATCACTTTCTCAATTCAACATATGTCCTAAACCAAAAGTCAAACTCGGCCCCACCGATTTGATCTATCCGGCGCCACCGAGTTCATTTGACATAGCCACTGCCAGAAACCCTAATCAATTCGGTCTCACTGATAGGGATCTTGGTCTCACCGAGTGTCGGTGTACAAAAGTAGGGGCTCTCCCTTTGACCCCTTTACTTGTGCACGGGCAGTCAGAGCCGCGCCCACGACCACACCGAGCGGGGCAGAGGAGGGAAACCGAAGCACAAGATAGCCAGAGCAATGCCAACGCCAAGAGACACGAAGAGCAAGGGGGCGGGGTGGACTCCCCCGGCAAGAGCCTTGCCGGGGCGGCCTCCGCGACCCCGGCAAGAGCCTTGCCAGGGCGGCCTCCGCGGCCCCAGCAAGAGCCTTGCCGGGGCAACTTGCCCGACGCCAGCAGAGTGTGCCACCCTCGAGCCCACGGGTTCCAACTCCACCAACAAACCACATTGGAACCGAGGCTCGGGAGGCACCTCTGTGACGGGATGCAGATCTTCGTCAAGATCATAAACACACAAGATCAGATGAGGACCAGAAGACGGCGACCCTCGGCGGGATCCTAGCCAAGGAAATCCACGAGACCCCCGACAAGCACCTTGTCGGGGACGACCGCGACGCCACGGCAAGACCCTTGCCGAGGGCATCAGCGGGACCATAGCCAGGCCCATGCCTGCCAAGATGCCACCGCCGTCCCCATGCAGCTGCTAGCTCAACCAGCTGGGCAGGCACCTGCGTGGCGACGAGCGGCCTCTACACCGACCCAGCAAGCACCTGCGTGGTGGCATGCATATCTTCGTGAAGGCTCCACCACCGCGCCAGCAACCAACATGGGGCCACGACGCCTCGTCAGCTCGGACGCGTGTCAAAGCCAGGCGAGGCGGCGAGAGCTGGGACGTGCTTCCTTTCCGTCCCCGATAAAGCGAGAGGGGCACGTCGGCAGCGCATTAAATGTGTTTGTCCGACGGTGTCAGAGGATAGACTCATCCACTGTACACCTTTCCACCTCCTGTGTGCCATTGTGACAACCCCTTTTTGTCTATAAAAGGAGGCCCGAGGCGACTAGGAGAAGGATTCGGATCTTTTGGGCAAATTACACCCCATAGCTAGCTCACGAACACAAGAACACTCAAATACATCCACCAAAGCAGGACTAGGGTATTACGCATCTCCGCGGCCCGAACCTGGATAAACGATATGTGTGCTTCCTGTCAGACCCGCTCTTTGCACAACCCCGCGCCCGCCAACCGTAGAAGGGATCCCAGTGATTCCATAGATGTCGATTTCCCCCGACATCTTTGGCGCGCCAGGTAGGGGAACGCAGTTGTGAAAATCCGATCTAGCGGTTAGCCTAGCAGTTCTTCATCGCCATGGCTCCCAAGAAGAAGACGATCACGGTGATCGGTTCATCCGGAGCCGGACGGCCCGCACCGGTGCGGGCGAGCAGTGGGCCGGTCGCGGACAGAATCCGAGGCGCGACCCGCGAGCACCAACATCGCTCTGGCAGTCAGAGCCGGGCGAGCGGCGTCGTTCGTGCGCAAGACGATGGGCCACACGTCGCCGAACGCAAGGATGGAGCCGGGCCCCCCGCAGGCGGCGCGGGGCCCTCCATAGGTGGCGCTGTGCCACCTACGGGTGGCGCAGCAACCTCCAAGACGCCTACGTCGGTGCCCACGACGCGCTCTTCCCAGGGCGTGTGTGACGAGCAGCGTCACCACGCTGGTGACCCCGGACGCCGCCATGGGAAGAGTCATGTGCATCATTCGCGGGACGAAGGAGGCTAGCATGCCCGCTGAAGTGCTGGCGAAAATGGCGCACAGCCGCCAGGCCATGATAGAGCTCCTTCTAACATGGTTAGAAGTCGGAGCGTGTCACGGTCCGTGCAGCTTTCGTCGCCACCCAAGCCAGCAGAAGCTTTGGCACGCGCACAGCTGATCCTCGACTTCCCTCCTGCCGTGGAAAAGCTCGACGAGTGGAGAGCTACCATCCGGAGCCTCGTCAGTGTCGCCAACAAGGATGAACCGCGACCAACGGGGCCCTCAGGCCGACGCTCCGTCGAACCACCGCACGCTAGTGGTGGAGGGGCTGGGGGCGCTGCGGCCACGGTGCACTCTCCTCCTCCCCGCCAGCCACCGCGGATGTCGATCCGTCATGATGACGCTTGTGATAACATTTCCATAGTGTCGTCCGACCCACGGACCCACCGCGACCAGCGCCAAGTTCTTCGGGAGCGAGCCCATGAAGACGTTCGAACCACCATCGAGCACCGGTGCGATACACGCCACCAGTCGGATAGGCGGGCAGGGCCCGCTATAGACCACCCAGCACCGGGAGGCTCTGGCGGCCTACCTTACGAGGTGGGTTGCCCAGCCTTTACCCGTGAGCTGCGGCAGTTCCAATGGCCGTCCCACCGCATGTTCAAGCCCGACGTCGGCGAGAAGTACAAAGGCAAGACCCACCCGTCGGAGTTCCTCAACATTTACACCATCGCGATGCAAGCCGCTGGAGCTCGCGACGACAAGGTGCTAGCCAATTACTTCCTGTTGGCCCTGAAACCCAATGTCATGTCCTGGTTGATGCACTTGCCGGAGGATTCCATTTCTTCTTGGTCGGATCTGTGTCATGAGTTCGTTGGTGCCTTCACTGGAGGCCATCAAGCTCATGGCTAGGTGAGCGATTTACACATCATTCCCAGAAGGATGGTGAGAACCTGCGCAAGTACATACAGAGGTTCAGCCGAGTGCAATACAACATCCCAGATGTTCATCCCGCCGCCGTGATCAGCGCATTCCATCAGAATGTGCGCAACTGCAAGATGCGCGAAGAGCTGGCGATGAACAAAGTCAAGGATGTGGCAAAACTTTATGTTCTGGCCGATAGATGCGCCCGAGCTGAAGAGGGAAGGAAGTACCCCGGCGAGGACGCCGGTGCGGAAACCAACTCTACAGACAAAGACATCGTCGCCCCGACGAAGAAGGGTCGGCGTCGCAACAGGAAATGCAAGGACAAGACCATGCTTGCCGTCGAGGGATCCGAGGACACTGGCGCTGCCAAGAAGGCCAAGGCAGACGACCCCGTCAAGGAAATTGCCGGGTGCGCCGCTTGCCGGGCCTTGGCGGCCGCCGACAAGCCAGGAGGCTCCGACAAGCAATACTGCAAGATCCACCGCACGAAGGGCCACGACCTCCAGAACCGTCGGCAAGTCGAGCTGCTTGCTGAGAAGCAAAAAGCTGAGTATGAGAGGAGGGACATGGAGAAGGGCCAGGATGGTGCCCAGGGATCTGTCAAGAAGCGGGGTGGCCAAGGAGGTCGCCGCGGCAAGGATAACCAGCAAGAGAGGTTCGCTCGGGGCTGCGACAAGAAGCAGGAAGACGATGATCATGACGAAGACGAAAAGTCCGCCAAGCATGAGTTCCAGAAGGCTATGGAGGCCATGTGTGTCGATGGTGGAGCCTCGCCGCATACCTCTCACCGCCAGCTCAAGCAGTGGGCGCGTGAGATCACGGCAGTAGAGTCGTCATTCGACGCTCAGAAGCCACTGAAATGGTCTAGCACGCCTATCATCTTCGACACCGAGGACCACCCTGATCGCACAACTGCGGTCGGGTGTTTGTCGTTGTTGGTTTCACCAATGATACGCAACCTCAAGGTGAACAAGATGCTAGTGGACGGCGGGGCCGGTCTGAACTTGATCTCGCCTGCCAGTTGTGATCAAAAGGCTGCAGATTCTCGATGGAGACCTCGAGGAGACGGGCACGTTTCAAGGGGTCAACCCGGGAAGGAGTCAGCCGAAAGGCAAGGTCACGCTGCCTGTGACGTTTGGAGGCGAGTTCAACTACAGGACGGAGAGGATTGTCTTCGATGTGGCTGAGATCCCCTTGCCCTACAACGGGATCCTCGGCCGCCCGGCACTAGCCAAGTTTATGGCGGTGGTGCATTACGCCTACAACACGCTAACGATGCCTGGGCCGATGACCATCATCACCGTGCCCTGCGACAAGAAGGATGCGCTGATCTGCGCCGACCTACTCTACCGGGAATCAGTTGCAGCGACCGCCGCCAAGGCACTTGCTCCTGCCGCTGAAGCCCCGGGAGGGAAGAAGAAGACCGGCAAGACCTCTCACACCTGATACGTATCCAATGTATCTATAATTTATGAAGTATTCATGCTATTATACTATCCTTCTAGGATGTTTTATATGCATTTATATGATATTTTATATGATTTTTGGGATGAACCTATTAACCTAGAGCCCAGTGCTAGTTTCTGTTTTCTCCTTGTTTTAGAGTATCGCAGAAAAGGAAAGCTAAACGGAGTCCAATCGACGTGCCACTTGACGGAGATCATTTTTGGACCAGAAGAAGCCCACGGAGTACCAGAAGCAGGCCAGAAGAGTCCCGGGCTGCCCACGAGGGTGGGCGTGCCCTCCCCTAGGGCGCCCCCGATCTCGTGGACAGCCCGGAGACCCCCCTGACGTGAAATCAACACAAAACTCTTCTATATATACCCAAACTTCCAGAAAGAAACCTAGATCGGAAGTTCCGCCGCCGTAAGCCTCTGTAGTCACGAGAAGTCAATCTAGGCCCTCTCCGGCACCCTGCCGGAGGGGGCCATCATCACTCGTGTCCATGGAGGAGTATCCCGGAGGGGCCATCATCACCATGAAGGCCAAGGACTAGAGGGTGGAGGCCATGGAGGAGGAAGCACAAGGGGGAGAACCTCTCCTCCTCTCTTCCGGTGGCGCCGGAGTGCCATCGGGAGGGGAATCATCTCCACGGTGATCATCTTCATCAACATCACCATCATCATCACCATCCTCATCACTTTTACGCGGTCCACTCTCCCGCACCCCGCTGTAATCCCTACTTGAACATGGTGCTTTATGCCACATATTATGATCCAATGATGTGTTGCCATCCTATGATGTTTTGAGTAGATACCTTTTGTCTTTGGGTTGATTGATGATCTAGATTGATATGAGTTGTATGTTTTATTTTGGCGCTGTCCTATGGTGCCCTCCGTGTCGCGCAAGCGTGAGGGATTCTTGCTGTAGGGTGTTGCAATACGTTCATGATTTGCTTATAGTGGGTTGGTGAGTGACTGAAACACAAACCCGAGAAAGAGGGATTGTTGCTTATGGGAATAAAGAGGACTTGATGCTTTAATGCTATGGTTGGGTTTTACCTTAATGATCTTTAGTAGTTGCAGATGCTTGCTAGAGTTCCAATCATAAGTGCATATGATCCAAGTAGAGAAAGTATGTTAGCTTATGCCTCTCCCTCATATGAAACTGCAATAGTGATTACCGGTCTTGTTAACAATTGCCTAGGACAATTACGCACATTGATCCATCATTATTCCACACTCGCTATTTATATTATTTAGGAATATATTCTACCTTTATGATAACAGCACCTACTTTTATATTTTAGCTCTCCGATATCATACAAAGTTATCCTCTTCATACCCACAACGTAGTTTTATTTCTCGTTTCTAGTTGGAAGCAAACATTCGGTGTACGTAGAGTCGTATCAGTGGCAGATAGGGCTTGAGAGAATATTTATCTTACCTTTAGCTCCTTGTGGGTTCGACACTCCATCCTTATCACTTCCACCTTTGGAAATTGCTACGATGATTCCCTGCACTTGGGGATTATCAAGCTCTTTTCTGGCGCCGTTGCCGGGGAGCAATTGCGTGGGGTTGATATTCTCGTGTGTGCTTGTTTGCTTTCTTCACTAAGTAGATTTTGTTTTCCCTTTTTGTTTCTGTTTAGTTGTGGGTGGAACATACAAAAAAATTTAAAAGAATGAAAATACAAAAAAAATTATTACTTGCCTCTCATGCTTAAAAAGTTTTTCAAAAAGAGAAGCGATTGGAAAGTTATGCATTGAAGAAGTGAGGGTCGACCTTGAGCACTTGTGTTCATGCTCACGGAAACAATGTAGAATTTTTCATGGAAGTTTCTCTGTAAATAATTATCCCCTTGTATATATCCATTGTATTATAAATATAATGTGCCAAGCCTTGGTTTTAGGATGATTAGATTGCTTGTTTACTATGTGCAGAACAAAAACAGAAACTTTGGCTCTAGTGCGTGAATTTACATTTTTTACTGGAAAGTCAAATGGGTCTGAAACTTTTTGCAGATTACTTCTGTAAATGTTTTTCAAATTTTCAAATTTAGTTCATAATTTTAGGATTTACAGAAGTTGACCAAACTTCCAGATTACTACAGACTGTTCTGTTTTTAACAGATTCTGTTTTGCGTGTGTTGTTTGATTATTTCGATGAATCTATGGCTAGTATCGGAGGGTATGAACCAAAGAGAAGTTGGAATACATTAGGTTTAACACCAATATAAATAAATAGTTAGTTCATTACAGTACCTAAAGGTAGTGATTTTCTTTATCACACTAACGGATCTCACAAGTTTTTGTTGAAGTTTTGTGTGGATGAAGTGTCCGAAGGTCGAGGAGCTATCAATATGAGAAGAATAAAGAGAGGCAAGAGTTCAAGCTTGGGGATGCCCAAGGCACCCCAAGTAAATATTTCAAAGGATACTCAAGCATATAAGCTTGGGGATGCCCGGTTGGCATCCCATCTTTCTTCTTCAACAAATATCAGTATACCTCGGTTTTTGTTTTGTTCACATGATTTGTGTCCTTTGTGTCTTTCTTTTTATTTAAGAACCATGCTAGCATGAGATATCCCTTCATTGATTTATATAATACTTCATGTGCTTCACTTATATCTTTTAAGTATGATCTTATAGAATTGCTCTTTGTGCTTCACTTAAATCTTTTGAGTATGGTTTTATAGAATGCTTCATGTGCTTCACTTACATATTTTGAGCTTGGATATTGGTTAGTCTATATTAATTATAGAATGCTCCATGAACTTCACTTATATCCTTTGGAATATGAATAATACTATCATTTAAAGTGGGTTTGGAAGAGTGTCAACTTTAGGAATTAGTGATCCCACTATTTTGGAGGATGTTGAACGTTAGTATGATATTTATGAAAGTGGATTTGGAAGAGTGTCAACTTTAGCTAGTAATGACTCCACTATTTCGGAAGAGGTTCCAATTGAGTATGAGAACAAAGTTGCTATCCATGATGCTACTGAAAATTATTATGAGAGAGGAATACATGCTTGTAGGAGTTGCAGTAATATCAAGTTTCCTCTCTATGTGCTTAAAGTTTTGAAGTTATACTTGTTTTGCCTTCCTATGCTAGTTGATTGTTGTTCTTATAAGTTGTGTGCTCACAAAATCCCTAGGCATAGGAAGTTGGTTAGAATCAATTTTGCTAGTCATATTCTTCATGATGCTCCCTTTATGTTTCAATTCTTATCTTCTATGTGAGCATCATTGAAATCATCATGCCTAGCTAAAAGGCATTAAAGAAAAGCGCTTGTTAGGAGACAAATCAATATTTACCCTTACTGTTTTTGTGTGTTTACATGATTAAGCTACTGTAGTAATCATGTTTTATATATTTTGTTTCAATAAAGTGCCAAGTAATACCTTTGGGAAGACTTGGGTGAAAGTTAATGTGATCTTGCTGTAAAAAACGGAAACTTTGCGCTTACGAGATTAGCTGTCATTTTTTACAGAAGAGTGCTTTTTAGATGATTCTTTTTGCAGAATATTAATATACAAATTCCTCACGTCCACCAATTTATTTCATAATTTTTGGAGTAGCAGAAGTATGATTATTGTTCAGATCATTACAGACTGTTCTGTTTCTGACATATTCTGTTTTCATTGCATAGTTTGCTTGTTTTCTAGTTTCTATGGCTTATATTCCTCAATATAAATTGTAGAAATGATATGGTACAGTAGGCATTGTGTGAGAACAATTATGAACCTTGTCTTTGACAGTACCAAAGTGAATGGTTTGCTCTTTATCATACTAACCTATCTCACGAAGTTTGGTTAAGTTTTGTGTGATTGAAGTTTTCAAGTTTTGGGTGAGATATCGATATGAGGAGAATAAAGAGTGGAAATACCCTAAGCTTGGGGATGCCCAAGGCACCCCAAGGTAATATTCAAGGAAGACTCAAGCGCCTAAGCTTGGGGATGCCCCGGAAGGCATCCCCTCTTTTGTCTTCAAAACTATCGGTATACCTTACTCGGAGCTATATTTTTATTCATCACATGATATGTGTTTTTCTTGGAGCGTATTTTCAATTTTACTTGATGTTTGAATAAAATCATTGGATCTGAAATATTGAATGAAAAAGAATCCTCCCATGGCTAGTTAATTATTTTACTACTCAGTGATCTTCACTCATATCTTTTGAGTAGTTTGTCATTTACTCATGTGCTTCACGTATATCCTATGAGTAAATGGTTGAATAAATTGAATGTCATAAACCTGAATTTATATATGTTTCATATGCTTATAACATGGGGAGTAATGACTTCACACATAGTAAGTATAGGTAGTAAACTTATTGAAAGTTAGCAAACGTAGAATTGGTCACTTGAACAATTCATGAAAGAATATTGAAGGAAGAGAGGTTTCACATATAAATATACTATCCTGGACATCTTTTATGATTGGGAGCATTCATTAAAATATGACATGCTAAAGAGTTGATGTTGGACAAGGAAGACAACGTAATGGGTTATGTTTTCTTATATCTGAAATAAAGTATATTGTCATGGATCATCCAACATGTTGAGCTTGCCTTTCCCCCTCATGCTAGCCAAATTCTTTGCACCAAGTAGAGATACTACTTGTGCTTCCCAAAACCCTTAAACCAGTTTTGCCATGAGAGTCCATCATATCTACCTATGGATTGAGTAAGACCCTTCAAGTAAGTTGTCATCGGTGCGAGCAATAAAAATTGCTCTCTAAATATGTATGATTGATTGGTGTGGAGGAAATAAGCTTTATACGATCTTGTGATGTGGAAGAAATAAAAGCGACGGACTGCATAATAAAGGTTCATATCACAAGGGGCAATATAAAGTGACGTTCTTTCGCATTTAGATTTTGTGCATCCAACCCTGAAAGCGCATGGCAACCTCTGCTTCCCTCTGCTAAGGGCCTATCTTTTATTATTATCTTCTACCTTATGCAAGAGTCATGGTGATCTTCACCTTTCCTTTTTACATTTTATCCTTTGGCAAGCACAGGGTGTTGGAAAGATCCTGATATGTATATCTAATTGGATGTAAGTTAGCATGAGCTATTATTGTTGACATTACCCTTGAGGTAAAAGGTTGGGAGGCGAAACTATAAGCCCCTATCTTTCTCTGTGTCCGATTAAAACTCCATAACCATAAGTATTGCGTGAATGTTAGCAATTGTGAAAGACTAAATGCTAGTTGAGTATGTCGAGTTTGCTAAATCAAAGCTCTGACGTAGACTCTTCCTGAAAATAAGATGAATTGCAATTGTTTGATGACTGAGAATATTGTTTGTTAGTTTTCAAGAATGTTTATGATCTATACTTTAACATGTGATTAGCTTGTTACTTTATCATGAGAGATTTTATGAGATGACCTACTGTTATGACATGTAATGATGCTAGAAAAGGTGATTGGAATTATCATTGATCAAACTTATGCACTTGATAGCATTCACACTTCATAAATTATTTCTTTTATCATTTACCTACTCGAGGACGAGCAGGAATTAAGCTTGGGGATGCTGATACGTCTCCAACGTATCCATAATTTATGAAGTATTCATGCTATTATACTATCCTTCTAGGATGTTTTATATGCATTTATATGATATTTTATATGATTTTCGGGACTAACCTATTAACCTAGAGCCCGATTGCCGCTTTACATTTTCTCCTTGTTTTAGAGTATCGCAGAAAAGGAAAACTAAATGGAGTCCAATTGACGTGCCACTTGACAGAGATCATTTTGGACCAGAAGAAGCCCACGGAGTACTGAGCGAGCGAGAAGAGTCCCGGGCTGCCCACGAGGGTGGGGGGCACGCCCCCATAACTCGTGGATAGCCCGGAGACCACCCTGACGTGAAATAAACGCAAAAATATTCTATATATACCCAAACTTCCAGAAAGAAACCTAGATCGGAAGTTCCGCCGCAAGAAGCCTCCTCAGTAGCCACGAGAAGTCAATCTAGGCCCTCTCCGGCACCTGCCGGAGGGGCCATCATCACTCGTGTCCATGGAGGAGTATCCGGAGGGGCCATCATCACCATGAAGGCCAAGGACCCGGAGGGTGGAGGCCATGGAGGAGGAAGCACAAGGGGAGAACCTCTCCTCCTCTCTTCGGTGGCCGAGTGCCATCGGGAGGGGAATCATCTCCACGGTGATCGTCTTCATCAACATCACCATCATCATCACCATCCTCATCTCTTTTACGCGGTCCACTCTCCCGCACCCCGCTGTAATCCCTACTTGAACATGGTGCTTTATGCCACATATTATGATCCAATGATGTGTTGCCATCCTATGATGTTTTGAGTAGATACCTTTTGTCTTTGGGTTGATTGATGATCTAGATTGGTATGAGTTGTATGTTTTATTTTTGGTGCTGTCCTATGGTGCCCTCCATGTCACGCAAGCGTGAGGGATTCCTGCTCTAGGGTGTTGCAATACGTTCATGATTTGCTTATAGTGGGTTCGTGAGTGACTGAAACACAAACCCGAGTAAGAGGGATTGTTGTGTATGGGAATAAAGAGGACTTGATGCTTTAATGCTATGGTTGGGTTTTACCTTAATGATCTTTAGTAGTTGCGGATGCTTTCTAGAGTTCCAATCATAAATGCATATGATCCAAGTAGAGAAAGTATGTTAGCTTATGCCTCTCCCTCATATGAAACTGCAATAGTGATTACCTGTCTTGTTAACAATTGCCTAGGACAATTCCGCACACCGATCCATCAGTATTCTACACTCGCTATTTATATTATTTAGGAATATATTCTACCTTTATGATAACAACACCTAATTTTATATTTTAGCTCTCTGATATCATACAAAGTTATCCTCTTCATACCCACAACGTAGTTTTATTTCTCGTTTCTAGTTGGAAGCAAACGTTCGGTCTCGTGAGACTCGTATCGATGGCGGAATAGGGCTTGAGAGAATATTGATCTTACCTTTAGCTCCTTGTGGGTTCGACACTCCATACTTATCACTTCCACCTTTGGAAATTGCTATGATGATTCCCTGCACTTGGGGATTATCAGCACCCACTCCGACAAGCGCACCTCTTCGGAGTGTTGTGCTACCGTCGAGGACGTGCTAGAGAGCTCCACCGGCAAGAGCAAGAAATCCAGAGCTGCACCGCTAGAGACCAAGAAGGTGTCCGTCAAGGCGGATGGCACATGAGGGGATTTTACCATAAGCTCCACCCTCGACAGCAAATAGGAAAGCGCGCTTGTCACTTTCCTGCAGGCGAATGTCGATGTGTTTGCATGGCAAGCATCCGACATCCCCGACGTTCCCAGGGAAGTGATTGAGCACCATCTTGATGTCTGTCCCCATGCGCGACCTGTCAAGCAAGAGGTCAGGAAGCAGGCTTTGGAAAGGCAGGAGTTCATCATAGAGGAGATCAGGAAGTTGGAAGCGGCAGGCTTAGTGAGAGGAGTGCTCCATCCAACGTGGTTGGCCAATCCGGTGATGGTGCGCAAGGCAAATGGGAAGTGGAGGCTGTGTATTGACTACACAGATATCAATAAGGCTTGTCCTAAGGACCCCTTCCCGCTGCCGCGCATCGACCAGATTGTTGACTCCACGGCCGGGTGTGACCTGTTGTCATTCCTTGACGCCTACTCGGGCTACCACCAGATCTTCATGACAAGAGAAGACGAAGATAAGACATCATTCATCACCCCATGTGGTACGTATTGCTTTTGACAAATGCCTTTCGGGTTGAAGAGTGCTGGCTCAACGTTTGCAAGGGCAGTCCAAATTGGTTTTGAGCCCCAGCTACATAGAAATATGGAAGCTTATATGGATGACATAGTGGTCAAAACCAAGGACAAGGCGACACTTGTACAAGATTTAGAGGAGACGTTTGCAAACCTGCGCAAGATCAACCTCAAGTTGAACCCTGAGAAGTGTGTCTTTGGCGTTCCGTCTGGCAAACTTCTTGGGTTCTTTGTGTCACAGCGTGAAATCGAGGCAAACCCAGACAAGATCAAGGCTATTGAGAAAATCAAGGCACCCAAGCGGATCAAGGATGTGCGTCGTCTCACTGGCTACGTCGCCGCCATGAGCAGATTCATCTCCAAGTCTGCCGAGTGCGCCCTCCCCTTTTTCAAAATCTTGAAAAAGGCGGGACCAATGGAATGGACCCCAGAGGCCGAAGTAGCATTGCAGGATTTGAAGAAATACCTCTCCTCTACACCAATACTACTTGCGCCTAAACCACAAGAGCCATTGTTGCTGTATTTAGCAGCGATGAATCAAGTGGTCAGCGCCGCGCTAGTGGCATAGAGGGAGGTCGATGAAGAGGCAGCGACAACGGCCAGACTGGCGGATGGCGAGCCAGAGCTCCTCCCGGTAGGGCCTGGCGCCGGCAAGGCGAGGCTCCCGCAGAGTCTGACGCCATCGGGGCAGGGCCCGTGCAACCAAATGAAGTGGTGCAGAAGAAGAAGATGATGCAGCACCCGGTTTACTTTGTCAGCTCCCTCTTGCAGGGGGCTAGGTCAAGGTATTAGGTATGCAAAAATTGCTCTTCGACCTCCTTATGGCCTCGAGGAAGCTGCGTCATTACTTCCAAGCACACGAAATCACCGTCGTCACCCGCCTGCCGTTGCAACGGATACTGCATAACCCAGACGCAACCGGCAGGATCATGGAGTGGGCCTTGGAGCTGTCGTGCTTTGGTTTGAAGTTTGAAAGTACTTCAACAATCCAGAGCAGAGTCTTGGCGGAGTTCATTGCGGAATGGACCCCAACGCCCGATGAAGAGATCCAGGAGACCGCTCTCCCCGGCAAGGAAGCAAGTCACAACTGGATCATGTACTTTGACGGGGCTTTCTCGCTGCAAGGCGCCGGTGCTGGTGTGCTGCTCGTCACACCCACCGGAGAGCACCTCAAGTATGTAATCCAGATGCACTTTCCCAGGGAGATGTCCATAAACAACACTGCTGAATACGAGGGGTTGCTTGCCGGTCTCAGGATCATGGCAGACCTCGGGATTAAGAAGCTTATCGTCAGGATGACAGCTTGTCATCAAGAAAGTCAACAAAGATTATCAGAGCCCGTTGATGGAGGCCTACATAGATGAGGTGAGGAAGCTGGAAGAGCGCTTTGACGGTATACAAGCGGAGCATGTTCCCTGAGTGGAGAACGACATCGCCGATTACCTGTCGAAGCGCGTTGCGTTCAAGCTACCTGTGGAACCAGGTACTTTTGTGCTTCGGTTAACTCAACCATCTGTTGAACCATCAACAGAGCAGAATAAGCGGAGGAAATCAGGCCCCGACAAGTACTTTCCCGCCGAGCCCCCTGGGGCCGCTGGCAAGGATGTTGCCATGGGTACTGAGCCTGGCGAGGGACAACTGACTCCGGCAGGGCGTCAAGCCCTGGCCGTAGAGACGGCCGCTCCCATGGCAGAATAAATGCCTTTAGTCCTTGCCGTCGAGCCCCGGGCTCCAGCATGGGCACAACATACCGTCCGATTCCTCTAAACAGGGGAGCTTCCTGAGGAGCAGGAAGAAGCAGAGAAAGTAGCCCGTCGGTCTGCTATGTATCAGTTCGTCGATGACGTCTGCATGTGAAAAGGCGAATAGTGTGAAATTGAAGTGCATTCCCCGGGAGGAAGGACTGAAGCTGTTGGCAGAGATACACAGAGGCATATGTGACTCCCACATAGGGTCGAGGGCCCTTGCCGGCAAGGCGTTCCGGCAAGGTTTCTTCTGGCCCACTGCCCTCCAGGATGCGACGGCACTAGTAACCAAGTGTGAAGCATGTCAGTTCCATTCGAAGAAGCTTCATCAACCAGCTCATGCCCTTCAAACAATTCCTCTCTCTTGGCCATTTTCGGTCTGGGGGCTCGACATATTGGGCCCTTTCCCCCGGGCCGTCGGGGCTTTAGGTACTTGTACGTTGCAATCGACAAGTTCACAAAGTGGCCGGAGGTGGAAGCAGTGAGGAAGGTGACCGCACAGTCAGCCGTCAAGTTCTTCAAGGGGCTAGTTTGCCGTTTTGGTGTGCCAAACAGAACCATCACCGACAATGGCACGTGATACGTCTCCAACGTATCTATAATTTTTGATTGCTCCATGCTATATTATCTACAGTTTTGGACAATATTGGGCTTTATTATCCACTTCTATATTATTTTTGGGACTAACCTATTAACCGGAGGCCCAGCCCAGAATTGCTGTTTTTTTGCCTATTTCAGTGTTTTGAAGAAAAGGAATATCAAACGGAGTCGAAACGGAATGAAACCTTCTGGAGAAGTTATTTTTGGATGGAAAGCAACCTGATAGACTTGGAGTGCACGTCAGGAAAGAAATGAGGGAACCATGAGGTAGGGGCGCGCCCTCCACCCTCGTGGGCCCCTCGTGGCCCTCCTGATGTACTTCTTTCGCCTATATATATCCATATACCCTAAAAACTTCGGGGAACAGAATAGATCGGGAGTTTCGCCACCGCAAGCCTCTGTAGCCACCAAAACCCAATCGGGACCCTGTTAAGCACCACGAGGGGGGAAACCTCACCGGTGGCCATCTTCATCATCCTGGCGCTCTCCATGATGAGGAGGGAGTAATTTACCCTCGGGGCTGAGGGTATGTACCAAGAGCTATGTGTTTGATCTCTCTCTCTCTCTCTCGTGTTCTTGATTTGGCACGATCTTGATGTATCGCGAGCTTTGCTATTATAGTTGGATCTTATGTTTCTTCTTCCCTCTACTCTCTTGTAATGGATTGAGTTTTCCCTTGAAGTAATCTTATCGGATTGAGTCTTTAATGATTTGAGAACACTTGATGTATGTCTTGCCGTGCGTATCTGTGGTGACAATGGGATATCACGTGATTCACTTGATGTATGTTTTGGTGATCAACTTGCGGGTTCCGCCCATGAACTTATGCATAGGGGTTGGCACATGTTTTCGTCTTGACTCTCCGGTAGAAACTTTGGGCACTCTTTGAATTACTTTGTGTTGGTTTGAGTAGATGAATGTGAGATAGTGTGATGCATATCGTATAATCATACCCACGGATACTTGAGGTGACATTGGAGTATCTAGGTTACATTAGGGTTTTGGTTGATTTGTGTCTTAAGGTGTTATTCTAGTACGAACTCTATGATAGATCGAACGGGAAGAATAGCTTCGTGTTATTTTACTACGGACTCTTGAATAGATTGATCAGAAATAATAACTTTGAGATGGTTTCGTACCCTAGCATAATCTCTTTGTTTGTTCTCTGCTATTAGTGACTTTGGAGTGACTCTTTGTTGCATGTTTAGGGATAGTTATATGATCCAATTATGTTATTATTGTTGAGAGAACTTGCACTAGTGAAAGTATGAACCCTAGGCCTTGTTTCAACGCATTGCAATACCGTTTACGCTCACTTTTATCATTAGTTACCTTGCTGTTTTTATATTTTCAGATTACAAAAACCTATATCTACCATCCATATTGCACTTGTATCACCATCTCTTCGCCGAACTAGTGCACCTCAAAGTTATTCTTTCGGATCGATCTATTAAAGAGTTTGTACTAGAATAACACCTTAAGACACAAATCAACCAAAACCCTAATGTCACCTAGATACTCCATTGTCACCTCAAGTATCCGTGGGCATGATTATACGATATGCATCACACAATCTCAGATTCATCCAACCAACATAAAAGTACTTCAAAGAGTGCCCCAAAGTTTCTACCGGAGAGTCAAGAAAACGTGTGCCAACCCCTATGCATAGGTTAATGGGCAGAACCCGCAAGTTGTTCACCAAAACATACATCAAGTGGCATGTGATATCCCATTGTCACCACAGATAAACACGGCAAGACATACAACAAGTGTTCTCAAATAAAGACTCAATCCGATAAGATAACTTCAAGAGGGAAACTCAATTCATCACAAGAGAGTAGAGGGGGAGAAACATCATAAGATCCAACTATAATAACAAAGCTCGCGATACATCAAGATCGTGCCATAGAGAGAACACGAGAGAGAGAGATCAAACACATAGCTACTGGTACATACCCTCAGCCCCGAGGGTGAACTACCCCTCCTCGTCATGGAGAGCGCCGGGATGATGAAGATGGCCACCGGTGATGGGTTCCCCTCCGGCAGGTGCCGAACGGGCTCCCGAGAGGTTTTTGGTGGCTACAGAGGCTTGCGGCGGCGGAACTCCCGATCTATCTTGATATTCGATGTTTTAAGGGTACGTAGGCTTATATAGGCGAAAGAAGTCGGTCGGGAGGTGCTCGAGGGGCCCACGAGACAGGGGGTGCACCCAGTAGGGGGGGCGCGCCCTCCTATCTCGTGGAGTCCTCGGGGATCTTCTGACGTGAACTCCAAGTCTCCAGGATCATATTCTTCCCAAAAATAACGCTGTCGAAGGTTTCATTCCGTTTGGACTCGTTTGATATTCCTTTTCTTGAAATCAAACAGGCAATAAAACAGCAATATGGACTGGGCCTCCAGTTAATAGGTTAGTCCCAAAAGTAATATAAAAGTGAATAATAAAGCCCAATATTTCCCAAAACAGTAGATAATATAGCATGGAGCAATCAAAAATTATAGATACGTTGGAGACGTATCAAGCATCCCCAAGCTTAATTCCTGCTCGTCCTCGAGTAGGTAAATGATGAAAAGATAATTTTTGATGTGGAATGCTAGTTGGCATAATTTAATTTTAATTCTTCTTAATCGTGGTATGAATATTCAGATCCGAAAGATTCAAGACAAAAGTTCATATTGGCGTAAAAATAATAATACTTCAAGCATACTAACTAAGCAATTATGTCTTCTCAAAATAACATGGCCAAAGAAAGTTATCCTTACAAAATCATATAGTCTGGCTATGCTCTATCTTCACCACACAAAGTATTTAAATCATGCACAACCCCGATGACAAGCCAAGCAATTGTTTCATACTTTTGACATTCTCAAACTTTTTCAATCCTGACGCAATACATGAGCGTGAGCCATGGATATAGCACTATGGGTGGAATAGAAGGGTGGTTGTGGAGAAGACAAAAAGGGAGAAGATATTTTCACATCAACTAGGCGTATTAACGGGATATGGAGATGCCCATCAATAGATATCAATGTGAGTGAGTAGGGATTGCCATGCAACGGATGCACTAGAGCTATAAGCATTTGAAAGCTCAGCAAAAGAAACTAAGTGGGTGTGCATCTAACTCGCTTGCTCACGAAGACCTAGGGCATTTTGAGGAAGCCCATCATTGGAATATACAAGCCAAGTTCTATAATGAAAATTCCCACTAGTATATGAAAGTGACAACATAGGAGACTCTCTATCATGAAGATCATGGTGCTACTTTGAAGCACAAGTGTGGTAAGAGGATAGTAGCATTGTCCCTTCTCTCTTTTGCTCTCATTTTGTTTTATTTTGTTTTATTTTTTTATTTGGGCCTTTCCTCTTTTTTTATGGCCTCTTTTTTTCTCTTTATTTTTATTTTTCGTCCGGAGTCTCATCCTGACTTGTGGGGGAATCATAGTCTCCATCATCCTTTCCTCACTGGGACAATGCTCTAAAAATGATGATCATCGCACTTTTATTTTCTTACAACTCAACAGTTAGAACAAAATATTACTCTATATGAATGCCTCCGGCGGTGTACCGGGATATGCAATGAATCAAGAGTGACATGTATGAAAGAATTATGAACGGTGGCTTTGCCACAAATACGATGTCAACTACATGATCATGCAAAGCAATATGACAATGATGGAACGTGTCATAATAAATGGAACGGTGGAAAGTTGCATAGCAATATATCTCGGAATGGCTATGGAAATGCCATAATAGGTAGGTATGGTGGCTGTTTTGAGGAAGGTATATGGTGGGTGTATGATACCGGCGAAAAGGGCGCGGTATTAGAGAGGCTAGCAATAGTGGAAAGGTGAGAGTGCGTATAATCCATGGACTCAACATTAGTCATAAATAACTCATATACTTATTGCAAAAATCTACAAGTTATCAAAGCAAAGTATTACCCGCGTAGAGCGTATCGTATCACGGGGTTTGGATGCACCGGCGAAGTTTGCACCAACTCTCAAGGTGAGAAAGGGCAATGCACGGTACCTAAGAGGCTAGCAATGATGGAAGGTTGAGAGTGCGTATAATCCATGGACTCAACATTAGTCATAAAGAACTCACATAGTTATTGCAAAAATCTTCAAGTCATCAAAACCAAGCACTACGCGCATGCTTCTAGGGGGATAGATTGGTAGGAAAAGACCATCGCTCGTCCCCGACCGCCACTCATAAGGAAGACAATCAATAAATAAATCATGCTCCGACTTCATCACAAAGCGGTTCACCATACGTGCATGCTACGGGAATCACAAACTTTAACACAAGTATTTCTCAAGTCCACAACTACTCAATTAGCATGACTCTAATATCACCATCTTCATATCTCAAAACAATTATCAAGCATCAAACTTCTCATAGTATTCAACACACTCATAAGAATTCTTACAAATATTGTATGCTTAGCATATTAGGATTATTTAAGCAAATTACCATGCTATTTAAGACTCTCAAAATAATATAAGTGAAGCATGAGAGTTCATCTATTTCTTCAAAAAAAAAAAACACCGCCGTGCTCTAAGAAGATATAAGTGAAGTACTAGAGCAAATGACAAACTACTCTGAAAGATATAAGTGAAGATCAATGAGTAGTCGGACAATTATACAACTATGTGAAGACTCTCCCATTTAATAATTTCAGATCTTGATATTGTATTCAAACAGCAAGCAAAACAAAATAAAATGACATTGCAAGGATAGCACAACTCATGTGAAGAAGCAAAAACTTAGGCTCAACCGATACTAACCGATAGTTGTTAAAGAAGAAAGGTGGGATGCCCATCGGGGCATCCCCAAGCTTAGATGCTTGAGACTTCTTGAAATATTATCTTGGGGTGCCTTGGGCATCCCCAAGCTTGAACTTTTGTGTCTCCTCAATTCCTCTCATATCATGGTTTCTCTATTTCTCAAAAGCTTCATCCACACCAAACTCAACAAGAACTCGTGAGATAGGTTAGTATAAACCAATGCAAAACCTTATCATTTTCTACTGTAACAAATCACTAACATTATTATTCAACATTTCATACTAAATGCCTCTGCATATTTAATACTCGTATCCTCAAATAGAATCATTAAACAAGCAAATATATGCAAACAATGCAAACATATCAGCAATCTATCAAAACAGTACAATCTGTAAAGAATGCAAGAGTATCAATACTTCCCTGACTCCAAAAATTATGAACTAAAATTCCCACTGTAATAAATTTATCAGAGCTCAATATGAAAAAATATTCAACATTATACCACTCTCTGACTTTTCTAGGGAATTTTTGCAACAGCGGTAAACTTTCTGTTTTCAAACAGCAACATGTATAGTAGCAAAATAAGCATGGCAAAGGCTATCCTTGAATTTTTTATTGAAACTAAAGATGCAAAACATTATTCTAAATAACATAAAGCAAATACTAACAAGATAAAATGACGCTCCAAGCAAAATACATATCATGTGGTGAATAAAAATATAGCTCCAAGTAAAGTTACCGATGAACGAAGACGAAAGAGGGGATGCCATCCGGGGCATCCCCAAGCTTAGGCTCTTGGTTGTCCTTGAATATTACCTTGGGGTGCCTTGTGCATCCCCAAGCTTAGGCTCTTGCCACTCCTTATTCCATAGTCCATCGAATCTTTACCCAAAACTTGAAAACTTCACAACACAAAACTTAATGTAAAACTCAGAAGCTCCGTTAGCGAAAGAAAACAAAACACCACTTCAAGGTACTGTAATGAACTCATTATTTATTTATATTGGTGTTAAACATACTGTATTCCAACTTCTCTATGGTTTATAAACTATTTTACTAGCCATAGATTCATCAAAATAAGCAAACAACACAATGAAAACAGAATCTGTAAAAAACAGAACAGTCTATAGTAATCTGTAACTAACGCAAACTTCTGGAACTCCAAAAATTCTAAAATAAATTTGTGGACCTGAGTAATTTATCTAGTAATCATCTGCAAAAAGAATCAACTAAATAGCACTCTCCAGTAAAAAGGTCTAGCTAATCTCGTGAGCGCTAAAGTTTCTGTTTTTTACAGCATGATCATAAAGACTTCACCCAAGTCTTCCCAAAGGTTCTACTTGGCAAAAACACTAATTAAAACATAAAACCACATCTAAACAGAATCTAGATGGATTATATATTACTAAACAGAACCAAAAAGTAAGAAACTAAAATAAAATTGGGTTGCCTCCCAACAAGCGCTATCGTTTAACGCCCCTAGCTAGGCATGATGATTTCAATGATGCTCACATAAAAGATAAGAACTGAAACATAAAGAGAGCATCATGAAGAATATGACTAGCACATTTAAGTCTAACCCACTTCCTATGCATAGGGTTTTTGTGAGCAAACGACTTATGGGAACAATAATCAACTAGCATAGGAGGGTAACACAAGCTTAGCTTCAAGATTTTCAACGCATAGAGAGGAAACTTGACATTATTGCAATTCCTACAAGCATATGTTCCTCCCTCATAATAATTTTCAGTAGAATCATGAATAAATTCAACAATATAACCAGCACCTAAAGCATTCTTTTCATGATCTACTAGCACAGAAAATTTACTACTCTCAGCATAAGCAAAATTCTTCTCATTCGGAATATTGGGAGTATCATAAGAGACTTGAACACTAATAATTGTTTCCACATTAAAAGAGTAATGTTCAGAAAAAGGGTAATCATAATCATGAAAATATTTGTAAATATAATCATCACTACTTTTTATAGCATAAGTTTCATCACAATAATCATCATAAGTAGCAACTTCGTTCTCATCATAATCGATTGAAACCTCTCCCAAGATAGTGGAATCACTAAATAAAGTTGAAACTCTTCCAAATCCACTTTCATATTCATCACAATAAAATTCAAGATCCTCCAAAATAGTGGGATCACTACTTCCTAAAGTTGACACTCTTCCGAACCCACTTCCATCAATATAATCATCATAGGTAGGAGGCATGCTATCATCATAACAACTTTGCATATCAAAACTTGGGGTGCTAAAAATATCATCTTCATTAAACGTAGCATCCCCAAGATTGGGGAAAACATTAATTTCAGCAAATATATTCTCAAATATTTCATCCTCATCAAACATAGCTTCCCCAAGCTTGGGCTCTTTCATATCATAAGCATAATCACTCTCATCATTAAAAATATGGATAGCACCAATAGTAAAGCAATTATCATCATCACAATGAGTAGTAGGAGCAATATTATTTGGGAGGGATACCTTTCTACCTTTGTTGCTCCTTCTTTTCTTTTTCTTCTTCACATTATGTGTAGGTTCAACCTTCCTCTTTGAGCTCCTTATTGATGAGATTGGTTGAATATAAAGCTCCTCCTCGTTACCTGATTCATCATAAGAAATAATAGGAGGAGATTGGGAAGTCTCTTCCCTTTCATTAGTATTCTCATCATCTTCCATTTTCTTCCTTTTCTTTAGGTAATTGGCAATATAAGGATTTTCAATGCAATTCTCCGCACAAAACATATAAATCTTTTCTAGATCAATATCAAGAAAATGCTTAAGATTAAATTCTGGAATAGGCTTAGTTAAACGCTTTCAACTCTTCACAACCCAAAAGCAATCTAAGTTCATTGTAATGAGAAAGGGAGATCAAATCATCACAATTTTTGGACATGATCCGATCATGAAACAATTTGCATTGGAGATATAAATGATCTTGTTTATTGCAAAATTCACAACGGGAAAGATATCTTAAATTCTCCGCACTCTTATCTAGCCTTTCTTGCAACTTCTTAGTTTCTAAATACTTATGCCTCTTGCAATATATATCTTCTTTATTTGGTGTGTTAATGCAAACATGCACTCCACAAAGGTTGACATGCTTATGAGAGATATTTTCATAATGACTAGAGCAATCATCATTAGTACTATGGATATTCAAGGAGTTTATACTAACAACATTGCAATCGTGTTCATCATTCAAAGATTTAGTACCAATCATTTTAAAGCATTCTTCTTCTAGCACTTGAGCACAATTTTCCTTTCCATCATACTCGCGAAAGATATTAAAAAGATGAAGCGTATGAGATAAACCCAATTCCATTTTTTGGTAGTTTTCTTTTATAAACTAAACTAGTGATAAAACAAGAAACAAAAAGATTCGTTCGCAAGATCTGAAGATATACCTTCAAGCACTTACCTCCCCGGCAACGGCGCCAGAAACTGCTTGATGTCTACTACGCAACCTTCTTCTTGTAGACGTTGTTGGGCCTGCAAGTGCGGAGGTTTGTAGGACAGTAGAAAATTTCCCTTAAGTGGATGACCTAAGGTTTATCAATCCGTGGAAGGCGTAGGATGAAGATGGTCTCTCTCAAACAACCCTGCAACCAAATAACATAGAGTCTCTTGTGTCCCCAACACACCCAATACAGTGGTAAATTGTATAGGTGCACTATTTCGGCGAAGAGATGGTGATACAAGTGCAATATGGATGGTAGATAAAGGTATTTGTAATATGAAATAATAAAAACAGCAAGGTAACTAATGATAAAAGTGAGCGTAAATGGTATTGCAATGATAGGAAACAAGGCCTAGGGTTCATACTTTCACTAGTGCAAGTTCTCTCAACAATAATAACACAGATAGATCATATAAAAATCCCTCAACATGCAACAAAGAGTCACTCCAAAGCCACTAATAGCGGAGAACAAACGTAGAGATTATGGTAGGGTACGAAACCACCTCAAAGTTATTCTTTCGGATCGACCTATTAAAGAGTTCGTACTAGAATAACACCTTAAGACACAAATCAGCCAAAACCCTAATGTCACCTAGATACTCCATTGTCACCTCAAGTATCCGTGGGCATGATTATACGATATGCATCACACAATCTCAGATTCATCCAACCAACATAAAAGTACTTCAAAGAGTGCCCCAAAGTTTCTACCGGAGAGTCAAGAAAACGCGTACAACCCCTATGCATAGGTTCATGGGCGGAACCCGCAAGTTGTTCACCAAAACATACATCAAGTGGCACGTGATATCCCATTGTCACCACAGATAAACACGGCAATACATACATCAAGTGTTCTCAAATAAAGACTCAATTCGATAAGATAACTTCAAGAGGGAAACTCAATTCATAACAAGAGAGTAGAGGGGGGGGGGGGAGAAACATCAGAAGATCCAACTATAATAACAAAGCTCATGATACATCAAGATCGTGCCATAGAGAGAACACGAGAGAGAGAGAGAGAGAGAGAGATCAAACACATAGCTATCGGTACATACCCTCAGCCCCGAGGGTGAACTACTCCCTTCTCGTCATGGAGAGCGCCGGATGATGAAGATGGCCACGGGTGATGGATTCCCCCTCTGGCGGTCTTGAACGGGCTCCCGAGAGGTTTTGGTGGCTACAGAGGCTTGCGGCAACGGAACTCCCGATCTATCTTGATATTCGATGTTTTTAGGGTACGTAGGCTTATATAGGCGAAAGAAGTCGGTCGGGAGGTGCTCGAGGGGCCCACGAGACAGGGGGGTGCGCCCAGTAGGGGGGCGCGCCCTCCTATCTCGTGGAGTCCTCGGGGATCTTCTGACGTGAACTCCAAGTCTCCAGGATTGTATTCTTCCCAAAAATAACGCTGCCAAAGGTTTCATTCCATTTGGACTCCGTTTGATATTCCTTTTCTTCGAAATACTGAAACAGGCAATAAAACAACAATATGGACTGGGCCTCCGGTTAATAGGTTAGTCCCAAAAGTAATATAAAAGTGATAAAATAAAGCCCAATATTGCCCAAAACAGTAGATAATATAGCACGGAGCAATCAAAAATTATAGATACGTTGGAGACGTATCACCCGTCTGGTGGGTCCCAGCAGTCAGGGGGGAAACTTTTTTTCGCGAAATAAGGTGGCCCTTCCGGTGGGTCCCTGCTGTCGGTGGAGGAATAATTATTTTGCGCGTAATAAGGAGGCACTTCCTTGCGGCCGCCATGGACCCAGCTGTCAGCCTCTCCACGTACGCCCTCGATTCAATCGTACACTAATCATGCACGCAAATGTGTACGACCAAGATCAAGGACTCACGGGAAGATATCACAACACAACTCTAGACACCAATTAAAATAATACAAGCTTTATATTACAAGGCATGGGCCTCGAGGGCTCGAATACATAAGCTCGAATACACAAGAGTCGTGAAGCAACAATATCTCGAGTACATATAAGTTAGACAAGTTTGCCTTAAGAAGGCTAGAACAAAAGCAACATCGATCGAAAAGGCAAGGCCTCCTGCCTGGGAGCCTCCTAACTACTCCTGGTCATCGGCGGCCTCCATGTAGTAGTATGCATCGGCGGTGGCATCTGGCTCCTGGGCTCCTCATATGGTTGCATCAACCGGAAAGAATAAGAAAGGGGGAAGAGGGGGAGCAAAGCAACCATGAGTACTCATCCAAAGTAGTCGCAAGCAAGGATCTACACTACATATGCAACATTATCAAAGGAAGGCTGTATATGTGAACTGGGCTGCAGAAATGCCAGAATAGAGGGAAGGTCTAGTCCTATCGAAGACTAGCATCTTCTGGAAACCACCATCTTGCAGCAAATAGGAGGGAGTAGAGTGGCATAAAGTAAAGTAGTAGTAGTGTTATCAACCTCGGCCGGAGATCCTTTCTCGACTCCCTGCGAGAAGAAATCCCAGAGCCATACTATCCAGTTATCATCACAATCCAGTTCTCATCACCATCAAATTCTCATCACAAGTATCCAGTTCTAGTTGTATCGATCGGGATACAACTCCAAGTGTCCGCTATCAGAGGACAGGCTATCGATAGATGTTTTCACTGCAGGGGTGCACCAACTTACCCACCACGCCGCTTAACTCCGCCGGACACACTTTCCCTGGTCATGCCCGCCTCGCCAAACAATACGCCGCAACCCGACCTAGGCTTAATAGAGAGGCCAAGACGCCGGACTAAACCTATGCCCCTGTGGGTCATGGGCCATCTCCCCGGAACTCCCCACGCTATGCGAGGGCGGCCGGTGAGCAGACCTAGCTACCTCCTTCAACAAGGCAAAGCGCCACGCAGTCCAACCAGGCGCGCGTCGCTCAGTCGCTGACGTCTATTAAGCTTCGGCTGATGTATACGACGCAGAACGCCCATACTATGCCCACGTGATGGTTAGTGCTATCAGGCGAGAGGCCCCTCGGATCAAATATCCAAATCATAGTGGATTAGGAACGCGCGGTAACAAGCAGAGACTCACGAAAGATGTGACCCCATTGCCCCGTCTCGAGGACTTGCGGCAAGGGCTAGGAATGCCCGGCCACGCCTCGTAATTATCTCGCGGGCACCCTCTAGGTCAACCCGTCTCCACATCACTCGCAATTAAGCTCGCGGGGGTACCCCTCGTGGTCGAATTCGCCTTTAGTAACATGGCTCAAAGGTAAAGTCATAGTAATCATAGTAATCGTGTGTCTAAACATCAAGGGAAAGCCCGAGGAATCACCCCGTGAATTCCATTCGATGTAATCATCAAGGTGAACGTAAGAGGATTCACCCTCGAGGTCCACACTTGAGGGGTTGCACAGTCGTGTCGAGAAGTGGTTAAAGAGGAAATCACCCTCGATGACCATGACCGAATAGCTACACTACAGGGTTAACATCAGGAGTACTGATGAGGACTCACCCTCGGTACTCGATAGTAACCTAGTATTGTCGAGCAACTAAGGGGAAAGTGATGTGCGGTGTTGGAGCCTGGTCTTCGATCCCGTTGATCGGGTCTTCAATGATGAAGCAGGGGCAACAAGGACAAGGTGGGGGTCACTGATGGATCACTAACCAACCTATACTAAGCAGTTCAGGATAAGGTGTAAGGTACAACAAATAGATACAAAAGCAGGCTATGCATCAGAATAGGAGCAAACAATAACAGTAGCAAAATCTAATGCAAGCATGAGAGAATGGAATGGGCGATATCGGGATGATCAAAGGGGGGGCTTGCCTGGTTGCTCTGGCAAGGAGGGGTCGTCGTCGATGTAGTCGATCACAGGAGCATCAGCATCGGTCTCGGGGTGTACCGGAGAGAAGAGGGGGAAGAAACAGTAAATACACACAAACATAAGCATAACAAGACAATAAGCGGGGCAGAGGTGATCTAACATAGCGTTAGGCGATACTGGCGAAGAGGGAAAACATCCGGGAAAGTTTTCCTGGTTCCGGACATGTGTCAGACAGACGACCGGAGGGGGAATGTCCCATGTTCAGCATGCTAGGGGCATGTGACAGATGAACGGACCGCCAGATTCGGATCCGTTGGATTTTTCTGAGAAACTTTCATATAGAAAACATTTTCATCGGAGTTACGGTTTAATTTCTATAAATTTTCAAAGTTTAAACAATATCCTGGAATTATCTAAATTAACAGAAAAGGGAATTATGACATCAGCATGTTGCAATGCTGACGTCAGCAAGTCAACAGGTCGGCTGACCAGTCAAACCTGATAGGTGGTGCCCACATGTCAGCCACTGTAATTAACAGAGTTTATATTAAACTAATCTAAGGTTAAATAGCTACTCGGCCCCACATGTCAGTCTCTAATTAGTAACTAATTAGGTTTTAGTTATTAAAACATTTTAATTAACTAAAATAGGCGATGGGGCCCGTGTGTCAGTGGCACTGGCTGCCTGGTCAGCAGTTGACTGGGTCAACCCAGTCAACTGGGACCCACGGGGCCATCGGCAGCGGGCCTCGGGTGGCCCTGGCCGCCACGCCGCTTATCGCCGGAGCAACGCCGGCGAGGCGAAACACGGCGGCGCGACCACGGGGTTTGTCAGAAAACGACTACAGGGCATGGGGAAGAGCGCGGCTAGGCGCGTTCGAACGGCCACTCAGCGCCGCGTCGTTTGGTGGTGGTGGCATCGCCGCACCTGGCCGGAAACGTCGCCGGCGACGAGGTCCGCGGCGGTCCGTTCGGGCGCTCATTAGGGACGGCGCTAGGAGGCACGGGAGGGGGCGTGCGCGTGCACGTTGGATCGGGCGTTCGACACTACGTCCATCTACGGCGGTGGCGTGGCCTGTAGCTGGCTAGAATGACGACGACGAGAGGCCGGGCGGACGTCGGCATTCGGCCGCGGTCGGAAACATGGCTAGAGGGCACGGGGAGGCACGAGCTCGAGCTCGTTGGGCTCATGGGAGCACGAGGAGCTCGTTGTCGCGTCTCCGGTGAGCGCGACAGGGCTATGGCCACGGGCGGCGAGGCGATCCGCGGGCGACGGGCCCACGGCAACGGGCGACGAGGTAGCTACGACGCTGCCAAGAGGCTAACGAAGGGGAGCAGGAGACGGGAAGCTCACCGCTGCGTGGCTCACACGTAGGCCCGTGACGGTTTAGGAGCTGCAGACCTCGCCTAATCGACGACGACGCCGGCAACCGAAGAGGAAGAAGACGACGGCGATCTCGCGTTGCAGAGTTGAGGAGCTCCAACGGGCGGCACTAGTCGATGGAGAGGGCTACGGTGGACCCCGCAGACGTATCGACGAGGTGCGGGTGCGGCGGTGGTCGCGGCGGGGCGAAGTGGCCGGCGACGAGCGCGTCGTGGAGGTGGAGGGAAAGGGGATCTGGGAGAACCCAGAGGAGAGTGGGGCTGACAGAGGAGAGCAGGGAGTGAGTGGGGCACAGGGGAGAGGACCGAGGCGTCGGGTGTTGAGGCCTTATCCTCCCCTCGCTGCCGACGTGAGGCGAGGCGACAGCGCCCCTCAGAGCGAATGGTCGGTCGAACAGGGAAGGCGACCCGGGGTAAGGTGGGCTTGCTGGTCCGGATGGGCCAAGGCCCAGGGAGGCAGGGGCTTCCTTTCCTCTTTTCATTTTCTTTTAAAACTTTTCTGTTTTCATTTAACAGTAGCCTTTTGCATTTTCTTTTGTAGTAATTATCTTTTGCAAAAATGCGCCACTGGTGAAAACAAATACTAGGGCAAGTGGTGCACCGCCACCATAAGCTTGGAATTTATTTGAATCCATTTGGAATTTTCATAATTGGAGTAGCATTTTAAAATGCTAGAATTTGCACTGGATTAATTGCTACTGCTCATTTTAGCAACATAGTGATGTTCTTTTTCTTAACATCAATTGTTTTGGAATATTTTCTAAAAATGAACATTTTTCCAGCAAGTTTTGCAACTTCAAATTTCACTTTGAATTTGAATAGAATTCAGAGAAGGGATTTGAGCTGAGATATTACCCCAACATGATTAAGCTTTGTAAAACAAGATGACTTGGCAATCGATCATAAGGGATTCTTGTAGTGTGATCTTTGGGGATGTTACAAATCTCCTCCACTACAAGAAATCTCGTCCCGAGATTTAAGGGGGTGGAGTAAGGGGGGAGACTCGGGAAGGGCGAAGCTCAGCACAAGATAGGTGCCTAGGGGCTATCTCAGTGAACATGGCATAGAGGAACCTCTTGAGACGAAATTCAATAAAGTCGTCGAGAACAAGGTAATGAGATGCAATAAGAAGCTTCAACTGGGTAGGCAATCGTTTTTTGCCTGAAACAAGGGGGTGAAAGGGGTTTCAGAGTGACGGGAATATGTATTGTGTCTGATACCAGAATTGGTGATCTCACGGAAGGTGGCTATGATTTACATACGAAACCAAGCGTGATAATTTTTTTTGAAACAGGGGGTATACATGATAGTCAGGTTTTGCTCCCGTGGAATTGTGGTTTATGGACCCACCATGTGGGCTAAAAGCAGGAAGGAGCTAACATTTTGCACGGTCATGATAGCAAGGTAGGTCAGAGGATAACATGTCAGTTATGTTGGCAACAACGTTGGTACCAAGGGCGAGGCACGAAGAGAACCATTTTCCTGCTCGTTGAACGAGGCGGACCAATAGGCAAAGTTCTCGTCCATCGGGGGTTACCAGGATGTCGTCAGCAATAGTAACAGGGTCACACTGACAAGGTTGTACGTGAGAGTATTTTATATGCAGAGATTTATTTCTGCTTATATCATATAGATCAGAAGAAAGGTTAAACAAACCGTTGGAAAGGAAAAGTATGATTATCAAATCAAACAGTCCAATGGAAAGGAATATGTGTTTACACATAAGAGTTGGGAGTATATCCTTCCCAAGGAAAAGCGGAGCAGGATATACATGATAGGACAGGAAGTTCAAAAGCGTTTAGATAATGGGGAGAGGGAAGAATCATGATATTACCCATACAACGGTGTGAGGGTAATTGAACGATAAACATTTTGTATTATGCTTCCGATGTTCTTGTTGATATTCGGAATACCACAGTCATGCTTCAATGCGGCAATGATATGGTGTCAAGTAAAGATTGAGTTCGAAGATCTCAAGAGATACCGAGAAACAATTCCAAGATATCTCAGAACGTAAGGAATAACCAAGCACAACCAGGTCTGTGTTGGCACAAAGTCAAGATGTCATCGATGATATCACAAATCATCGAGGGGCAGGGATTGTATTTCTAGCCATGAATTCAATTGACATCTCTGAAGAAGCCAAAGTGTAGACGGTGATCATGACAGATTTTGTCGAGAGACTCTATGAAGATGCCATCGAGCAGAAAAGGAAGGATGAAGTGAAAGGCTATTGGAACCACGGATACGACTCAAGCTCGAAATCTAGCTTGTTGTTCGAGGTGAAATGATGAGATGAAGAAGATCAACGTAAGCTTAACTCATCGTAGAAAGTTGCTCCGGGCATAAGGACCAGGCAGCACAGTTAAAATTAACACGATAATGATATATCCGATCAGGCTAGGAATGATGTGACGGAGTATCACTCCAATTAAGAATTTACAAGAGGTAGATCAAATTGGAGGTGGACATGTTAATTGACTTGCAGGAGACAAGTATTTTAACTTGTCCGGGAAATGGAATTAAGGAGAAACTATGGTCGGAACCATGATTATGAATGATCATACCATCGATACAAGATGAACTTATAACAAGGGGTAAATATTTATACGAGCAGCTTCCATGATAAGTTCTACATCGGGTCCATGGGCATGAACACAAAGGTTCAAGGTCGACTCCCACTTCTTCAATGCATAAACTTTCATTCACTCCTCGTTTTCAAAGAATTTGTAGTGCGAAAGATTTACCTGGTGAAGCACCAGAAGAGTAAGACTCACATCTCTTTCGAGTTCACACGAATTTAGGAAAGGCATAGGTTCAACCCATCGGGACATTTTTACGAAGCTATACAACACAATAACAGGAGTGACGAGTACACACTCGAAAGCAAAGGGTTGGCGATACAGAGTAGATGATACAATTCGCCAGTGTCATTTTGTATCAGGGGAAAGTCGTCAATGATTTAAAATATGAAGGAGCTGCCGGATAGCCATCCACCAAAAGATCAGGTGGTCCGCAAAGGATCTGATGTGAGTATCGATACTCAACCAGAAGAAGGGATGCAAAGGGATCGGTCTATGGAAACACCTGAATAAGCCGAAGCTTGGATACGAAGGGTTTATGATCCCAAAATCGGGGGATCAGAGGCAGAGGCTCTGATAAAAAGATGAGTATATTGATTAGAATTAGATGGCCAATCAATCAAGGATTGATTTACTGAGAACCAACTCATATCCAGAATGATGTCTGAGCCGGAAAGATGAATTCTAGGAATCAACGGAAGATCGGGATTATTCTTATTCATATTGAATCAATAGACACGAAAAGACAGTGACAAGGAATGCAATGAATATTGTGATACATATGGATGTATCCATAAAGCAGGCTGACAAGACTTTCGGGAGCAATAGGCTGCAGAGGATCTTCGGGAGATCACATAGTATTTTGAAGAATTTTGTGAATCACACGAACAACTGAGGATGAACGGATCCTCGGTGAGTGCGAGGAATTATTCGAAGGGGGGGTGTATTCATGGGGCAAAGAACTGCAAGGCAGTAAGCTCAAAGGATTCTCGAAACAATAGAGAATTTCGGGGCATCTTGTAATAACAAGAGCATCGAGGAATGATTGTATGGACGGCAAGTGTATGTAGCTATCCATGGGGATTTATCGGTGGTAGGGAAATGCAATGGCGAAGGGCACAAGGGTCTCGGGAAAACATCGAGGAGTATCTGCAGAATCTTACGGCGAAACAAGCGATCATCTGCAGTGAAGGGGCTCTCCGGGAGGAAGTGGTTACGAGATCCTAGAGTCGAAAGTTAGTAAAATCTTTAACCCGAATAGAAGAGAGATCAGTATCCCAGAGCATAGACGAGGAGTAAAAGATCCTAATACCACCCAATGGCGACGTGGGCCCGTAAGACACACAACCAGTGTTAGTAAAAGTTTTTCAGAGACTAGACTCAACTTCGGCCAAGGAGTTGGAAAGGGGGCTACCTACAGCAATGGCTCGATACCAACTTCAGGACGCCCTCGATTCAATCGTACATTAATCATGCACGCAAATGTGTACGACCAAGATCAAGGACTCACGGAAGATATCACAACACAACTCTAGACACCAATTAAAATAATACAAGCTTTATATTACAAGCCATGGGCCTCGAGGGCTCGAATACATAAGCTCGAATACACAAGAGTCGTGGAAGCAACAATATATGAGTACAGCATATAAGTTAGACAAGTTTGCCTTAAGAAGGCTAGCACAAAAGCAACATCAATCGAAAAGGCAAGGCCTCCTCGCTCGAGCCTCCTAACTACTCCTCGGTCATCGGCGGCCTCCACGTAGTAGTAAGCATCGGCGGTGGCATCTGGCTCCTGGGCTCCGTCATCTGGTTGCATCAACCGGAAAGAAGAAGAAAGGGGGAAAAGGGGGGAGCAAAGCAACCGTGAGTACTCATCCAAAGTACTCGCAAGCAAGGATCTACACTACATATGCAACATTATCAAAGGAAGGCTGTATATGTGGACTGGGCTGCAGAAATGCCAGAATAGAGAGAAGGCCTAGTCCTATCGAAGACTAGCATCTTCTGGAAACCACCATCTTGCAGCAAATAGGAGGGAGTAGAGTGGCATAAAGTAAAGTAGTAGTAGTGTTATCAACCTCGGCCGGAGATCCTTTCTCGACTCCCTGCGAGAAAGAAATCCCAGAGCCATACTATCCAGTTATCATCACAATCCAGTTCTCATCACCATCAAATTCTTATCACAAGTATCCAGTTCTAGTTGTATCGATCGGGATACAACTCCAAGTGTCCGCTATCAGAGGACAGGCTATCGATAGATGTTTTCTTCACTGCAGGGTGCACCAACTTACCCACCACGCCGCTTAACTCCGCCGGACACACTTTCTGGGTCATGCCCGGCCTCGGCCAAACAATACGCCGCAACCCGACCTAGGCTTAATAGAGAGGCCAAGACGCCGGATTAAACCTATGCCCCTGTGGGTCATGGGCCATCTCCCCGGAACTCCTGCACGCTATGCAGGGCGGCCGGTGAGCAGACCTAGCTACCTCCTTCAACAAGGCAGCGCCACGCAGTCCAACCCGGCATACGCCGCCGCCGCCGACGCCTATTAAGCTTCGGCTGATGTATACGACGCAGAACGCCCATACTATGCCCACGTGATGGTTAGTGCTATCAGGCCAGAGGCCCCTCAGATCAAATATCCAAATCGTAGTGGATTAGGAATGTGCGGTAACAAGCAGAGACTCTCGAAAGATGTGACCCCGTTGCCCCGTCTCGAGGACTTGCGGCAAGGGCTAGGAATGCCCGGCCATGCCTCGTAATTATCTCGCGGGCACCCTCCAGGTCAACCCGTCTCCACATCACTCGCAATTAAGCTCGCGCGGGTACCCCTCAGGGTCGACCCGTCTTTAGTAACATGGCTCAGTGTAAAGTCATAGTAATCATATTAACTGTGTGTCTAAACATCAAGGGGAAAGCCCGAGGAATCACCCCCGGTGAATTCCACTCGATGTAATCATCAAGGTGAACGTAAGAGGATTCACACTCGAGGTCCACACTTGAGGGGTTGCAATGACGTAGTCGTATCGAAGTGGTTAAAGAGGAAATCACCCTCGATGACCACGACCGAATAGCTACACTACAGTGGTTAACATCGAGTAATCGATGAGGACTCACCCTCGGTACTCGATAGTAACCTAGTATTGTCGAGCAACTAAGGGGAAAGTGATGAGCGGTGTCGGGGCCTGGTCTTCGATCCTGTTGATCGGGTCTTCAATGATGAAGCAGGGGCAACAAGGACAAGGTGGGGGGTCACTGATGGATCACTAACCAACCTATACTAAGCAGTTTAGGATAAGCAAGTAAGGTACAACAGCAGATACAAAAGCAGGCTGTGCAAATGTAATAGGAGCAAACAATAACAGTAGCAAAATCTAATGCAAGCATGAGAGAATGGAATGGGCGATATCGGGATGATCAAAGGGGGGGCTTGCCTGGTTGCTCTGGCAAGGAGGGGTCATCGTCGATGTAGTCGATCACAGGGGCATCAACATCGGTCTCGGGGTCTACCGGAGAGAAGAGGGGGAAGAAACAGTAAATACACACAAACATAAGCATAACAAGACAATAAGCGGGGCAGAGGTGATCTAACGTAGCGTTAGGCGATACTGGCGAAGAGGGAAAACATCCGGGAAAGTTTTCCCGGTTCCGGACATGTGTCAAACAGACGACCGGAGGGGGAATGTCCCATGTTCAGCATGCTAGGGGCATGTGACAGATGAACGGACCGCGTATTCGGATTCGTTGGATTTTTCTGAGAGACTTTCATATAGAAAACATTTTCATCGGAGTTACGGTTTAATTTCTATAAATTTTCAAAGTTTAAACAATATCCTGGAATTATCTAAATTAACGGAAAAGGGAACTATGACATCAGCATGTTGCAATGCTGACGTCAAGAGTCAACAGTCGGTGACCATCAAACTCGATAGGTGGTGCCCACATGTCAGCCAATCGTAATTAATGTAGAGTTTATATTAAACTAAACTAAGGTTAAATAGCTCTTGGGCCCCACATGTCGGGTCTCTAATTAGTAACAAATTAGGTTTTAGTTATTAAAACATTTTAATTAACTAAAATAGGCGATGGGGCCCGCGTGTCGCTGGCAATGCTGCTGGTCAAGACTTGACCGGGTCAACCTACCAATGGGACCCACGGGCCCATCCGGGCAAGGGTTCTGGTGGCCCTGTGCCGCCACGCTTATCGCCTGAGCAACGCCGGCGCAGGCGTAAACACGGGCGCGCGACCACGGTGTTTGTCGAAAACGACTACAGGCATGGGGAAGAGCGCGGCTAAGGCGCCGAACGCCACCGGGCGCCGCGTCGTTGGTGGTGGTGGCATCGCCGACCTGGCCGGAAACGCCGCCACGACGCAGGTCCGCGGGCGGTCCGCTCGGGCGCCATTAGGGACGGCGCTAGGAGGCACGGAGGGGGCGGCGCGCTGCGTTGGATCGGGCGTTCGACGCCAAGGCCCATCTACGGCGGCGGCGCGGCCTGTAGCTGGCTAGAATGACGACGACGAGAGGCCGGGCGGACGTCGGCATTCAGCCGCAGTCGGAAACGTGGCTAGAGGGCACGGGGAGGCACGAGCTCGAGCTCGTTGGGCTCATGGGAGCACGAGGAGCTCGTTGCCGTGTCCTGGTGAGCGCGACAGGGGCTATGGCCACGGCGGCGAGGCGATCCGCGGCGACGGGCCCACGGCAACGGCGACGAGGTAGCTACGACGCGCGAAGAGGCTAACGAAGGGGAGCAGGAGACGGGGAAGCTCACCGCGTGGCTCACACGTAGGCCCATGACGGTTTAGGAGCTGCAAGCCGCCGTGTCGGCAACGACGCCGGCAACCGAAGAGGAAGAAGACGACGACGATCTCGCGTTGCAGAGTTGAGGAGCTCCAACGGGCGGCACTAGTCGATGGAGAGGGCTACGGTGGACCCCGTAGACGTATCGACGAGGTGCGGGTGCGGCGGTGGTCGCTGCGGGGCGAAGTGGCCGGCGACGAGCGCGTCGTGGAGGTGGAGGGACAGGGGATCTAGGGAGAACCCAGAGGAGAGTGGGGCGACAGAGGAGAGAAGGGGAGTGAGTGGGGCACAGGGGAGAGGACCGAGGCGTCGGGGTGTGGAGGCCTTATCCTCCCCCTCGTCGTCGACGACGAGGCAATCAGGGGCGACCGCGCCCCTGTAGCGACGGGTTCGGTCGAACAAGGAAGGCGACCCGGGGTAAGGTGGGCCGGCTGGTCCGGATGGGCCAAGGCCCAGGGAGGCAGGGGCTTCCTTTCCTCTTTTCATTTTCTTTTAAAACTTTTCTGTTTTCATTTAACAGTAGCCTTTTGCATTTTCTTTTGCAGTAATTATACATTGCAAAAATGCGCCACCGGTGAAAACAAATACTAGAAGCGATGGTGCAATCGCCACCATAAGCTTGGGATTTATTTGAATCCATTTGGAATTTTCATAATTGGAGTAGCATTTTAAAATGCTAGAATTTGCACTGGATTAATTGCTACTGCTCATTTTAGCAACATAGTGATGTTCTTTTTCTTAACATCAATTGTTTTGGAATATTTTCTAAAAATGAACATTTTTCCAGCAAGTTTTTGCAACTTCAAATTTCACTTTGAATTTGAATAGAATTCAGAGAAGGGATTTGAGCTGAGATATTACCCCAACATGATTAAGCTTTGTAAAACAAGATGACTTGGCACTGATCATAAGGGATTCTTGTAGTGTGATCTTTGGGGATGTTACTGATCTGATACTCTTGATGGAAGTCGCTTGTTGACCACGTTGACCATGTCAGCGCCGAGAGCACCAGGCGGTGGACGACGGCGACGCCTAGGAAGGGGACGACGCTGAGCCGGGAAGACACAACAGTGGAAGCCAGCGGAGAGGAGTCTGAGGTTCTTGGTTCGGCTGCGGTGTGAGGCTGCCGTCGCCCTTGAGAATAACGGGGGGTGTGGGTGAGTGGAGGGATGGCCTGCTAGCGGTGGGAGTAGTATGGGGCGGTGAGGCCTCATGGCAAAGACACAGCCGCCACGGAGGCAGGAGCAGCACGACCGGCGTTGATTTGGGCGGCTGGACCAAGAAGACCAGAGGTTGAAGAAGCACTACGGCCGTTGGATGGACATCGTACGGTCACTGAAGCTAGAATCGTTTATATTTACTAAGTTGACAAAGCCCTTGGTACGCTCCAACTTAGTAGGCCCACAGGTCAGCCTCCGAAACGGTGCGCCCCAGATGTCAGGGGGAGGAATCATTTTTGGGCGGCCGAAGCTAAGAATATCCGAGATTGAAGAAGAAGCACGACATCCGTTGGATAGACATCCAACGGCCACTACTGCTCGAACTGCGTGTTGACTATAATAAGTTGACAAAGCCTTGCATACGCATCAACTTATTTTTAGGGACGCGTCACTTAGTAGGCCCACAAGTGTGTGGCGTAGAACTTATAGCCCATTTATGCTTTTGTAAGAATGTACAACCCATTTTTGAATTCTAATGGAATTTACAACAGCCCATTTACAGTTTGTTAAAAGTACAGCCCATTTTCTAGCTAGGACAACGATTAATAATTTCAACCAACCGTTGAAGACAGAAATATTTTGATGGGATCCGAAATATTTTTATCCCGAAATATTTCAATAAAATTTCCCACATTTTGATGGGATCCGAAATATTTTTATCCCAAAATTTCTAGTCAGATTAAATATAAATTTGTATTACGTAAAAATCCAACGAAACATTGCGCGCGCAACAATGAAAATTTAAGATTTTCAAAATCCATAAATAATATTTTATAAACTAATTTCGTGTTTGGTGCATTTTTATAGTTACTGCCCAGTTTTTATAATTACATCCCATTTATTAGTTTTTAAAGCCCATTTTCCTTTTAAGCCTAATGCATCCCTCCTAGGAAAGATTTGCAGCCAGTGAGCGGAGAATAACAAGTTGACCTTGCCTGGGTATTCCTCAAAAAGACGTATAGCTGGGCTAGCCATTTTCATCTTGAAAAAATTAGTATCTGGGCTGAATATCTGGCCTGGGCTAGATGGGCCACAGCCCACCCAGTTAATACCCTGCTCTCCTCTGAACATTAACAAAATCATCGCCAGGAAAAACTCTGCAGTGCTCACGCCTCAAAAACACAAATACTGCTCGAGCTGCTTGGTCCCAGCTGTCGGCCGAACCTTGTGCAATTCTCTTCTTTATATTGACTACATAGGTTGACAATGGTGTGGGACCATGATGTCAGGAAACCAGGAGAAAGCAAAAAAAATATAGTTGTACATAATAAGGAGGCACTTGCGTACGTGCTGCTGTGGCCCTAGTGGGTCCCTAGTGTCATCCAGTCAAAATAAAGTCATCTCCTGAATCCTCATGTTCGTTGACCATGTTAACAATGCTCGGCGCCACGGCGAGCGCAACAACTCGAAGGACAACGGAGAGGGCCTCGCGGGCCCTACGGAGGTCTCGATCTGTCACCGCTGCTCATTCAGGAAGCCAGGATCATCGGACACCTATGAGCACCTTCGAGAAGCTGAGACGGCATGAAACGGTAAGGCCGCGCTTGGGAGCTCTGGTTTATTTCAAACCTGTATTAACATACAAGTGTAATTTACTCGTCATCGGAAATAACGCGTAAAATACAGGCGTAATGAAACCGAGGGCCCGATGTCTGTAAGTAAAACTGGCGGGTTACGAGTGTAATTTGAGAGACCAGTGTATATTTTACGAGCACTGCTATATGGACGACATTACCAGACAATACATGCACGACGTGCGTATCATGCCATCCATGGGCAAGGCTAAAACAACAACTAACGGCTGGATTAGCAATCGTCCGAGTGTCATTCAGCGTTTTTATTGTGTGTGAAGTACTTCTGATATTTTACTATTCGAAATTGACCAACCAAGCGCCTTCGCCCGAGACCATCTGCTTTAATTTACAAGCGTCAGTTTTACAAGCGGTTTTGGTTCGAAAACGACGATCCAATCACGGCCTAATATCATGAGTTGGTCAGAAGATCATATGGTTTCTCGTCTAACCTACCCGACTTGTCGTATAGGCTATGAATGAAACATCAGACGATGAACTTCTTAAGCACGGAAACAATGTAAGAGGATGATCTTCTTAACAAGCAAATCACCGGCATTAGATCGACATGCAAAACAATACGAAGCATTATTCTCGGGAGGCACGGTGAACAGCTCGTGATGCCGCATGCCACAACATTCCAAGCTCAACTTTGCAATCAAACACAAGGCCCGGCATTACATAGACAATATTCGTAACAAACTCTTAACACAGGAATATCTCAGCAGAGTAACTATTTACTTCTAAACCGAACACGTGAATAGGAAAAACACTCGACGCTGCTCCTAGCAAGGGCGTCCCACTCAAAAATATCAAATGCATGTCTTCTGGCTAACATCAATGAGCAAACTTTGACAAGGTTTTCCAATTCCAATATATTAAACTAACGTCTTCTTGCTAACATCAATGATTAAACTTTGACAAGCTTTTCCCATTCAAAATATGTAATGCCTATGATTGTGGAGTCCTGTCGCTTCTTGCTAACATCAATGATTAAACTTTGACAAGCTTTTCCCATTCAAAACATGTAATGCCTATGATCGTGGAGTCCTGTCGCTTCTTGTACTTGTTTGGGCACTTTTTGCCCAGGGCACTCCACGTGTTGTTAAATTGCCAATGGTCTCTGCGGACTAGTCATGTCACCTGTGTCTAATATTTATGGCACCGGCTGAAGCAATGGATGGATTCGGTGCCAAACTAAGAAAAGGTGAAATTGGCACCTCTTTTGGCCTACATAGTGGAAGGCCTAATACTCTGTAAAGCTTCTCGGTCATTCCTTACGTAATGTAGTGCAAACAGGATCGCTTCTTTACGCAAAGTGGAACGACCAATCTGGACCCAAAGTAATGCAGCAGTTTGCCTTGGACACATTGGCTCCTTTTGTGTAGTTGAACTAAAATCAAAGTCGGAATAAAACCGAGCTTTAATTTTGATATCCCCGTAAGCAACAAAAGGTATAAGGAAAAAATTCTTGAGAAATAAGGTTGATGATTTGTACTCCCGTAAGAAAAACATCTCTTGATCTACCTTATCTTAATGGGAAACAAAGCAGAGAGTAGCAATTCTCAATCGGTGTGATTCATTCATATTAATCGAGACATTATCTTAACAATGCCTTGTTTCAACATGTATAAAGAACGGAAAAGCGTAAAAGTATCATTCCTAAAACAATGCGATCGATTCATTTTAACAGAGACATTATCTTAACAATACCTTGGTTAAACATGTAGAAAGAACTACAAAGCAGGATAGTACCATTCCTAACAAGTGTTGCAGCTTTTGAACTAAGATTCAGTAGTTAATTAATTACGAGAGTGGCATTGCTTAATTTTACCAAATGACATTAGATTAACGAAAAGCATAAACAGTTCAGGGGAGAGTGGGCAACAACGATATGTGCTTCCATCTACTTATAAAGGGGTGATGCGAGTTTGTTGTAACAAAGCAACAAGCATCATGTGCAGGTTGGTCCCATTTTTGTTCACTACTTAAAGGGAAAAGACAGCAGTACATAGCTTCAATTCAACATTTATTTAAAACAGTACCAATACAAGTAGCACAACATCTCAAAGCACACTGCACAATCACGTGGATAAAGGCCTGTACTGACCTTTCATGAGACCACCAGGATAAAATATGAATCTGCCAACACGAATAGGAAATCCAATCTCGTTTTGTGCAGTTACTTTGAATCAAATCAAGCAAAGTGTTTTGCGTGGCGAAGCAAAATGTCGCAGATAGCAACAAGTTGAATAGATATCCTTGTTTAAGCGAGAGGCAAAAAGGAATCAATTCTTGGCTAATAAAGGAGGATGAAACATGCGGCCACAAAAATGGTAATCCCGCCAATCCCTAACAAGTGTTGCAGTTTTGAAATAAGATTGATGAGTTAATTACGAGAGTGGCATCAATTCTGGCTTATAAAGGGGTGATGCTGAATTTGTTGTAACAAAGCAACAAGCATCATGTGCAGGTTGGTCCCATTTTTGTTCACTACTTAATGGGAAAAGACAACAATACAATAGCTTCAATTCAACATTTGTTTAAAACAGTACCAAAACAAGTAGCACAACATCTCAAAGTACACTACACATCATGTGGATGTGACCATGATTTGAAACAACTCGCCACGAAGACTGGAAACAAATCTCGATCTCCTTTTGTGCAGTTCCACAAAAATTAAGCAAAGTCACCGGTGTGACATTCAAATTGAACTGCACAAAACACTCTTAAAACATAAGTGTTTCGAGTAGCGAAGCAAAATGTACATAATAGCAACAAGTTTAATCGATACCCCTGTTTTAACAGAGGCAAAAAAGGAAACAATTACTTGCCGATAAAGGAGGATGAAACAAACGGTGACAGAAAGAAGCATCTAACCTATCTTGGATGGAAAAAAAAGTAGGATAGTAGCATTTCTAAAACGGTTGCATTGATTCATATTAACAGAGACATTCTCTTGAAACAACATCTGTTAAAAAATGTAATTTACTTTTAACAGTGGCATTGCTTCAATTTTCCGGCGGCATTCTTAGATTAACAACAACAAAATAGCTGTATGGGACATGCCAGCACCATGTGCGTCCACACTTATAAATGGGTGATGCAGAGTATGTAGCCAAGCAGCATATATGCGTTGGTCCCATATTTGTTCTCTTTGAACCTTTTTCCTAAGTGAGGGCAGCAAATCTAGTCCTGCACAAACTACCCGACCCCCGGTTTCTTTCCCTTTTCAACAAAGAGATTGGTTCCTTACAGATGTGTGTACTAGGTTACCCCCTTTTTCCCTTTTCAACCTACAAAGCAGCTGGATAGCCAGTCTATACTACTTTCCGCCCCTCCTTTCCTCATTGAACCACGTCCTAGATTCTTGCTCCAGCCCACCGCACCCTTCTTTCCTCTTTGAACCAACACCTTGATTTGACTTCAGATCGATAAAGATCCACTTGCAGCTAGAGCATCGTCGGTTTCAAAGAAACTTATACCTTAGGGTTGTCGGGATGTGGCAAGGCGTGGCGGGAGGCCGATCTGCCCACACTACGCACGACAATGAGGAAGAAGGGGTCGGTGGCCCTCCCAAGACAAAGCGCTATTTGGGTGAAAGAGAACATGAGCCGGCAGTGGATTGCCTCCCTCGCCGAAGGCGATAGAGTGAACGCTGCACCTCCTCCCCTTCCGGTGCGACGGGATACAGATGCCTCCTTCACCAGCTGTGAGGGGGGAGAGAGAGACAAGAGGCCAACGCAGTCTTGTTTAGATCTGGTGAAGAGAGGGTGAGAGACTGTGAATATAGCAAACCCTAGCAAATGAACACTGAGCCTCCAGCGTGTAACATATATGTAGGGCGGCGAGCGTGTGAAGAATGCAAACCCTAGCGAACAAGCGCTGAGGCTCCCGCTTATATGTATACTACTGTAGTATGGACTGAGCTCCGGTGCCTTCACTGCACCTGCTTTTTGCTGTATGACAGGTGAGCCAGCCACATTTTGGGCCCACCTGTCATAAACCCAAAGGCAGGTGCACTAAGTCAATGAAGCCGCGTCCATATAGTACTCTCGTGTATACGACTAATATATACTAGTGGAGTGGTTTTCTTATTCTCTCTGTAACAATCATTTTAGATTATATACGCAGCAATATTAACGTACAACATCTCTTGTTTGCGCATGTCCGGACCGCTGCCACGGCCGGTCCTGACCAACCCGAACCCTCTTCATCACCCGCGCGTGCTTCCCGCCCGAAACGGTCGGTGCCGCTTTCATGCCCGCCAGAGCGGACGCGACCTCTCACCGGCGCCCGGCATTGAAGCAGCGCTACCGGCCGAGAGAGCGTCGCCCGCCGCTCGGTGCACATGGCTGCTCCGCTGCTCAAAGGTCGCAATAGCCGGCTACAACATGCATGTAAAAAGTTCTTGGGAGTCCGTGCTACAGCTAGCTGTCCTCCCCCAACTCGTCAATCTCTTCCAGTAGTGCTAGTACTCCTTGGCGCGATCCATCGACAAGCAGGCGGGAAAGTTATCGTATACTCGGTTTGCAGTGAGCGGCATGCCGAGCGACCGTGTGGGGTCAAGCCGTGGAGGAGGGTGAGACACGAACACGACAGACGTGATTTAAACGTTGGTTTTGCTCGATGGTGCGATCCAACGAAATGAAATGTTGGTTTCTCTCCGTTACCATTTTTTCTCCGGAAAAACGGAAACTTTCCACTCCATTTTCATTCCTATTCCAAGGTTGCCCCGTTACAACATTCCATCAAATACAAAGGAAAACTAACACGCATGCTGATGCTTCCCAATGATTCATAGATCATAGCCAATATTTACTTCACAACTAAAGAAAAAAAGTTGTGAGAGCGTGTATGAAAGAAAAACTACTGATGGGGTCACTACGACTTAAACCCTAAAACCTAAACATGATTTAATTCCCTGGCCAGGTAGAACCTGTCGAAGGAAAGACGGCTGGCACCCTCGGATCATACGATGCTTTTGTGCAGTTCCACCAAAATCGACCTGAGCATCCCTGATGGAAAATATATTGAAGAAGTGTGATTAGAATAATAGTACTGGCACTAGTTCATGAGACATAAACTCATCACAAGTAGAAGCCGGTAGAAGTAGAGAAAGATCGACATGGAGATGGAGCTACGGCAGTGGAGCAAGCCGGCTCCAAAAGGAAGATGGACTAACTGGGACGTCAGGCTGTAGCTAGAAGGGCGGTTGGGACGTGGCATCGGCCCATACCGCGGTGACCCCCGATTGGGACGCACCGATTGTGGGTTTTCTCCCTCGCCGACGTTGACAAGCGTCTCACGCAGTAACATTGTTCCTTCCCTAGCTGCGGATCAGGCCCGGCTGCTCTATGCTTGTGAAGAGAGCAACCTTAGCAATGGTGCTTGTAGCTTAGCCTCCTGCTAGTGTATATATAGTGGTTTTCTTTTTCTCTCCATATCAACCATTTTATATTGCGTACGTGTCATTCAAGAGTGAAATGATGGTTTCTTATTTCGACTAACTTACTGTGTGATTTGACTGCTCCTTAGTGGCCCCTACACGTAGCCCCCCTACGTGTATGCAACAGTAACACGTACACATGGACGCAAAAACGCGCGCGACGCCCTAATGCATGCATGTCCGAGCACACGACGGAACACACACGTTCACGCTAAGTGCTCAACCAACACGTGCATGCACACACAAACACGGTCAGGGTGAGCAAGTTACCGTATAAACACACCAATATATATATATATATATATATATATATATATATATATATATATATATATAAGCATATTATGAAGTCCACTGACCGTATTTTTACAAATATACAGTGACAGACAGTGTATTTATCTCATTTGAAATTAAGCCATATTAACCAGAGAGGAGGCAGTATGGACTAGCATTACTTTGCTGTGTCCCGTCAACTTGCCGAACAAGGAGAAGGTTGCAGGATGGGAGAAGCTTGCGTGCGGTGGCTCGCAGGACAAGGAGAAACTTTTGACTAATGCAAGCTCTCCCTCGCTTTCAGCGGTGGACGTGCAGCGATTAATTCGGTGTCGATTGCGAAGCATACACTATACTACTAGTGCTACTATTGTTCGACTTCCCGAATAGGCGAACAGCCAAGCGCAAAGTTTACTAGTACTAGTACTACTACTATAGTCCATAAAGGTACGTACTATACTAGTACTAGGAACCGGATGGAGGAGCGTCAACACTCTTATTATAATTTTAAAATGTGATAAAGCAATCTTCAACACATTTGGTTCTCTTCGAGGGTTCTCGCATGTGATAATGGAAGTTGATTGCATGGAACACTCGCCACAATTCTCGCTTAATTCTGGCTCATATCCTGTTACAAATAGTAGCTCTCGTAATATTTCCTCTTTTTTGTTATTCAGCATGTAAACAATTGACCAAACCTTAGTAGCATCTTCGTGCGAACCATGCTTGCTGCACTTTGAATGTGGCCGAGAGCTGGCTTGATGAAAAACCTCGCTTCCTACTTCTTTTTTTGCGGGGTACCTCGCTTCCTAGAGACTAGTGTCTTGGCTTATCGTCCTAAGAATGCTTATATATGAATAAAGCTCTCTCATTTACCCGCAAAAAATATTAAGCCATATTAACCGGAAAGGAGGGAGTATGGACTAGCACTACTTTTTGGTGTGTCCCGTCAACTCGCATGAGCGAGGAGAAGCTTGTAGGACAAGGTGAAGCTCGCCACATGCTGACTAATGCAACCTACCCTCGGTGGACATGCATCAGTCCATTCGGTGTCAGATTGTCAGAGGCATACACTGTAGTACCCAACATGCGGAGTACCATCATTGTTCGACTTCACGAAGAGGCAAAGAGCCAAGCCAGTAGTACGAGTAGTACTACTACTAGAACCGCATGGTGGAGCGTCTGTACTCTTTTTATCTCTGATAAAGTACACGTTTATTTCAGAGAAGGGCGGAAAACGACAGCCCAACATGTAATGAATGATATCGATCAACCAACCATGCTCGAATATATCTTGGCCTCCGCGCGAGCCCGTCTGTGTGTTCTCGCTCCTCGTCTCTCTCAAGGAACGGCGGGTTGGCTCTTTGCTGTCAATTGAGATAGGTTTTCTCACACTCCTGTCCCACATGTCAGTGATATGCCAAGAGGAGGTGCGTTGACCGACCGCCATACGCGTGCATTTGGTTTTGCACCTTCATACTACTCCTCCCTCCGTCCACGGTTCTGTATGGCGCTTCATTATGATGCATTTCTGTCAATGCATTTCCACCACCAGAGAGACTTTAGACGCGTTTGGTTTAATGCTCAATTAATTAGGGCGTGGTAACCGCAATCAAGTCCACAATTTTCTCTCCATGTACTGTACTACTACGGTGTAACACCCCGAATGTAACCTTCCATATTTGTAACTCCAACTCTTGCCATTTTCGGCATTGTGATATGATATTCCCTCCGTCGTTGGGTTTTTCTTCATTTTGCATTTTGTCCATGTCATGCATTTTACATCATGTCATCATGTGCATCGCATTTGCATACGTGTTCGTCTCATGATTCCGAGCATTTTTCCCGTTGTCCGCTTTTGCAATCCGCACTCCTATCTCTCCCGGCCCCTTTTACGCTTTTTCCGGTGTGCGGGTACTAAACCTTGTCGGAATGGACCGAGGTTTGTCAAGTGGCCTTGGTATACCACCCGTAGACCACCGGTCAAGTTTCGGTCTTTGGAGCTCGTTTGGTACTCCAACGGTTAACCTCACTCGCAAAGGCCTCTTTTAAGTTTCAGCCCAACACCCCTTCAAAACAGCCCAATAACCCATCTAAGTCACTTCCATGCTCTCCGCCGTTCGATCACGATCGTGTGGGCGAAAACTACACCTCATTTGGACTCTCCTAGCTCCCTCTATGCCTATTTAAGCAACCCCCATTCCAAATCCGGATCAACCCTAGCCTTCCCCTACCTCGCGCCCGGACGAAAACTCCCGCGCCGTCCAGACACGTCCGCCACCGCGCGCGCCTCGGCAACCAGCGCCACGTGGCTTGCGCCGCCTCCTTGCTGCCGCCCGAACATGAGCCCTCCGGCCAGGTTCACCGCCGCGCTTCGCCAGCGGCGGCCGTCTCAGCGCCTCGCCGCCCGGCCCAGCCTCGCCGCCTCCACCCGGCGCCGTGCGCGCCTCATGTCGCCCAGCCGTAGCGCCACCCGTCGCCCGGCGCCCGGCCGGCGCCGCCCCTCCGCCGACAACCTCCCCGGCGGCCCCGCCTCTTCTCCTCGCCGGCCACCGGAGCTGCTCACCGCCGCCGCCGTCCTCGATCCGATCGGCCCGATCCGGATCTAGTCTCCCGTTGACTTTCTTCCCCCCTCAATTTCTTCTAAGTTTTTAATCCTGTCAATATTTTGTGGCATTTTCAACGCATCGTAACTTTGCATCTGTAGCTCTATTTTGCGCGTGTAATATGTCAAAATGTTCTTCTAGAAGTGTAGATCATTTCATATCATTTCATCATTTTCATTTGAGCTCATCTTGGTGCCCGAAATGCTGTTGGAAGAGGGCTATGTGATGTTAGTTTCTGTTTCTTAACAGAACTTGCACTTTTGTTATTTTTGCTATGATTGATGTGTTCACCCGATGAATTTGAGTCCTACATGTGTTTTGTAATATGCCATGCCATCTTTCTAGGGGTGTATGCCATATATTTTTCTGATCTATGTGGTGACTAGCACAAGCATGCAAAGTAGGTGTCCTGATGTTGCTGATTTCAGCTCTGTTTTGCTGATATTTTGATGCCATGTTAACTTGACGCTACCAAGAGATCCATGCATATTTTAAGATACTTCAGTAAGGATGTTTTGTTCTACATGTCTTGCTCTATCCATCCATGCCCTTGTTTGAAATTATGGAGTGCCATAGCTTGAGTCAATCGAGCTCTACTTTTGCTATCAAATGTATCCTGGCAGATTGTTTACATGTTATTCAATTTTGCCAAGGTTGTTGTGGTTGATCCATGTATGCTATGATATTGTTCTTGCCATGTATATCTTCTATGCCATGTCTTCTCGATGTATGTATGCTTATTTTATCATTAAAGGCTCTGTAGTGAGTGCATCGAGCTCTTAAACATGCCTACTTGTTATCAGTTTTTGACATGCCATGTTACTGAATCTGTTAACGAAACTTGCGATATTGACATGGGTTTTACTATATTTTCTGATCCTTTTTGGCTTATGGTCAGTAAGGGACTTTTGTTCTATGCTTTGAGTAGATTCATTCCATGCCTTGTTTTACTATTATAAGTTCCTGTAGCATGATGGTGTTTTGCTCTGAACATTGCTACCTGATGCTGTTTTTGCCATGTCCAGCCTGATATTTCGTGCACTTTGGCCATGCTTGTTTGAACCTGTTATGATGTGTTTTAGCCGTAGCTCAGTGTTCATCTTTTGTCAAGCATCTTGAGTAGATCACTGCCATATACTTTGTTGGTATGTTTGGGTGCAGTAGCTTAATTTCTTGTTGCTTGCTAAGTGGCATCATGCTTTGTTAATGGCAGATTTGTGCCATTCTTGTTTTGCTTGTCATTTGCAAACCGTGCATCCGATTCCGGTGATCTTTATATCGATTGCAACCGAAATCATCTCATCTTTCCAGTGGAATACTTGGTTTGCCAAGTTGATGCCTGGTTCATCATTTTCCTTCCGGAGCGCACATACGCATTGCATATCACATCCCGCATATCATGCCATATATTGCATCATGTTGATTGTGCATTGCACCGTGATTTATTGTGGTTCCTTTGTTTGTGTTCTTGCTTTGGGTAGAGCCGGGAGACGAGTACATGAACGAGGAACCTGTTGAGAACGCTTACGAGGATCAAGCTTTCGACAACTCTGAGAACATTGCAGGCAAGATGACCATACCCTCGAAATCACTTCTATCTTTGCTATGCTAGATGCTCGCTCTTTAGCTATGCCTATGCTATGATGCCTATCTCTTGCTTATCATGCCACCCATATTTCCATGTCAGCCCCTAACCATCCTTTCCTAGCAAACCGTTGTTTGGCTATGTTACCGCTTTGCTCAGCCCTCTTATAGCGTTGCTAGTTGCAGGTGAAGTTGAAGTTTGTTCCTTGTTGGAACATGGAGATGTTGTTCCTTATTGGAACATGTTTACTTGTTGGGGATATCACAATATATATCTGCTATAATTAATACATCTATATACTTGGTAAAGGGTGGAAGGCTCGGCCTTATGCGTGTTTTGTTCCACTCTTGCCACCCTAGTTTCCGCCATACCGGTGTTATGTTCCTTGATTTCGCGTTCCTTACACGGTTGGGTGATTTATGGGACCCCTTGACAGTTCGCTTTGAATAAGACTCGTCCAAAGAAGGCCCAACATTGGTTTTACCATTTGCCACCTAAGCCTTTTTCCCCCGGGTTTTCGCGAGCCCGAGGGTCATCTTTATTTTAACCCCCCCGGGCCAGTGCTCCTTCGAGTGCTGGCCCGAACTGAGCTGCCTACGGGGCCACCACGGGGAAACTCGAGGCTTGGTTTTACTCGTATCTAGTCTCATCCGGATGTGCCCTGAGAACGAGATATGTGCAGCTCCTATCGGGATTTGTCGGCACAATCGGGCGGCTTTGCTGGTCTTGTTTTATTCTTTGTCGAAATGTCTTGTAGTCCGGGATTCCGAGATTGATCGGGTCTTCCGGTAGAAGGAATATCCTTCGTTGACCGTGAGAGCTTATAATGGGCTAAGTTGGGACACCCCTGCAGGTATTATCTTTCAAAGCCGTGCCCGGTTATGAGGCGATGGGAATTTGTTAATGTCCGGTTGTAGAAAACCTGAAGTTGACCTCAATTAAAATACACATCAACGCGTGTGTAACCGTGATGGTCTCTTCTCGGCGGAGTCCGGGAAGTGAACACGGTGTTGGAGTTATGTCTGACGTAAGTAGTTCAGGATCACTTCTTGATCGCTACTAGCTTCACGACCGTGCTTTGCTCCTCTTCTCGCTCTCTTTTGCGAATGTAGCCACCATATATGCTAGTCGCTTGCAGCAGCTCCACTTTACAACCCTGTCCTTCCTATAAGCTTAAATAGTCTTGATCTCGCGGGTGTGAGATTGCTGAGTCCCCGTGACTCACAGATTCTACCAAAATAGTTGCAGGTGCCGACGATGCGGTCAGAGGTGAAGCAACCGAGCTCAAGTGGGAGTTCGATGAGGAACGTGGTCGTTACTATGTGTCTTTTCACGATGATCAGTAGTGGAGCTCAGTTGGGACGATCGGGGATCTGTAGCATTTGGGGTATCTTCTTTTATTTCGGTTCCGTAGTCGGACCTTGAGTGTACTCTGAATGATGGATGTTTATTTATGTACTGTGTGAAGTGGCGTGTAAGCCAACTATGTATCTTTTCCTTATGTATTACATGGGTTGTGTGAATATTACCTCACTTGCGACATTGCTTTCAATGCGGTTATGCCTCTAAGTCGTGCCTCGACACGTGGGAGATATAGCCGCATCGAGGGCGCTACAAGTTGGTAATCGAGCCTTCCCGACTTAGGAGCCCCCTACTTGATTGTTTCTTTGGCGTTGTTGAGTCTAGAACGGAAAATGTTTTGAGTCTTAGGATTATATATATCGAGAGTAGGATTCTTTTACTCCCCAGTCCCTTCGTCAGCTCTGTGAGGTGTCCCGACGTAGAAGTTTTGACTCTCCTCTTCTCAAATTTCACTAATTTTTTTAGGATCACGCTGGTATCTTGGGATCGTTCGATGGTTTTGTGACGAGAACATTGTTCTTGGTGCCTACGACATTTAGGGGTTGTGGCGGTGTCCCGGGAGTTGAGCTCCGAGGTGTTGTCGTCACAATTTTATCGCTGCGATTCTGGAATACCTGAGTTTTACAGACATCTAAATCTCTTTTGTGCAGTTGTTGGTGAGATAACCCCGATAACCCAGTACTGGGGCGAGCTCGGGAGTATTGCCATGACTTGTATAACGGATGTTTTTCGAAGGTCGAGGTACACGATTTCCGAGGATTTCTTGGTTATGTGTTGACTGATGGATACAATTTGGATCTAGGTATTGTTAGTTTGGGTGATATATTTTGTGTCCCTGTATCCCCAACACCAGATTGCATAACCGTAAAGTTTCGGGAGTTTATAGGTGGGATTCAAGTAGCTCCTAGCATTTCTTCCCGCAGATATTTGGTTCGTGATTGGGTAATCCTTACCACTTATTTGTTCCAGTCGTACCTTGTTATTTTTCATCAACCTTTATCTATGTGGCTTCTCACTTTAATGGACGTGTGATGATTAGCTTTTGGAATTCATTCGTTCATCCTTGTTCGAATGTTTATTGAGAAGACTATATGTTGCAATTTCTATCCGTTGATTCAACTTGACTATTTGTCTATCAAAGGACTAACGGATGTCACCCTCTTCAGGATGGCTCCGCCAACGCGTCTGAATCCGGAACGGAATGATGGGAATCAGTCGAACCCTCCACCTCCACCTCCGCCTCCGGAGGCCTGGCAAGCTATCATGGCAGCCACCAATGCCAATGCTCGAGATGATTTTGCAGCTCTTGCAAGAACGTACTCAAGGGCAAGGCGGTCAAGGAAATCAAGGTCAAGGCAACAACCAGCCGCACTTTGCTACTCTCGATTAGTTCCTCGCTAATCAGCCGAAGTCTTTCGGTTTACGTAGCCGAGGCCACAGACGCCGACGATTGGCTTGTGGACATCTGCAAGCATTTTGAATGTAGCAATGTCGGACACGAGGACTTTGTCAAGTTTGCATCGTTTCAACTCAAGGATCAAGCTGCTGAGTGGTACCAGCAATACAAAAGATTCCAGAGGAGGTCGTGTCATTACCGTGATGAGTTCCGCCGAGATTTGAGCTCACCACATTAGAAAAGTGTTGTTGAGAGCAAGCGTGAGGAGTTCCACAATCTCAAGCAAGGCAACATGTACGTGTACCAATACAATATCCAGTTCGAAACTCGCTTGCTTTGCTAAGCAAGACGTCCACGATGAAAAGAGTATGATCTATCAATTCGAGAGGTGGTCCGAGAGAAGATCTGCAATTAGCTCTTGTGCTTTTGAGCTAGAAAAGTATGATGAATTCTACAACATGGCCTTTGAAGCAAGAAGCTGCCCAGCTCAAATGTGAGGCTTCTAAGAAGAGAATCAGGGATGCAGTTCAGTCTTCTTCTTCCTCTCAAGTGGCAGCTAAGCGAGAAGAAGTTCTACCTTCCTCCTCCTCCGTTAAAATCGGCCTTATCGCCAGAGAAGAACTCAGGTGGCCATGGATCTTCCCACCCACCCAACCCGGGCTATCGTAACAAGTATAATTCTCAAGCTCCAAGGTCAAGTGCTCCTTACCACCGTCCGCTTCTACGAGGTGACTTGCAACAAGTGTCGGCGAGAGAAAGGTCACTATGCGAACAAGTGCTTCAACCAAAGGCGCCTTCCGCCTCCTCCTCTGTGAAATCTTCCAAAGCAATGCAAAGTGGTCAAGCATAATCCAAAGCATGCCAAGGTCAATATGATGAATGCAGCTCAAGCGGAGGAATCTACCGATGTGATAATGGGTAATCTCTCGATTAATGATATTCTGCAAAATTCTTATTTGATACTGGTGCATCGCTTTCTTTCATTTCGAGACCTTTTGTTGCCAAGCATGAGTTTGTGACGGAAAAGATTCCTATTCCGTTGAAGATTGTGTCCCCGGGTAAGCAAATGACATCTAATGCTTGCGTCCCGGATGTTTCTATCAAGATGGGCGATTATAGATTTCAGGCTAAACCAATTGTTCTCGGTGACTCGGATATTGATCTTATTCTCGGAATGGACTGGCTTTCTCAGCACAAAGCTCAGCTTGATTGTGCTGCTAGGGAAATTCAATTGACTCACTCTTCTAATGATGTGATCATCTATGCCGCTCGTGATGAAACCATTCGGTTGTTTTCTCTCAATGAGAAGGGCGAATTGGATGCTATCTCTCAGATTCGGTCGTTTGTGAGTACCAAGATGTCTTTCCGTAAGAGCTTCCGGTATGCCTCCTCATCGGCGATTGAGTTCAAGTTATCGATCTTGAGCCCGCATCGAACCCGTTTGCAAGCGCCCTTACAAGCTTGGACACGATGAGCTGAAGGAATTGAAGAAGCAGCTCGATGAACAAGAGCGTCTGGGTTTGATCAGACCGAGTTCATCTCCTTGGGGTTGTGGTGTTCTTTTGTCCGGAAGAAGGATGGCACGGACCGACTTTGCGTCGATTACCGTCCATTGAATAAGAAGACAATCAAGAACAAGTATCCACTTCCCAACATCAATGAGCTTTTCGAGCAACTCAAAGGTGCTAAAGTGTTCTCCAAGCTTGACCTTCGTATGGGTTATCATCGATTCGCATTCGTGAACAAGATATTCAAGACAACATTCGTAACAAGCTTTGGTTCTTATGAATATCTTGTCATGTCTTTCGGCCTTGTCAATGCTCCTCCAACATTCTCTCGGATGATGAATTTCATCTTCAACCCCTACACCAATGAATTCGTCTTGGTCTATCTTGATGATATTTTGGTCTTCTCCAAGAATAAGAAGGATCATGCCAAACATTTGCGATTGGTGCTAGACAAGCTCAGAGAGTATCAATTCTATGCGAAGTTTTCCAAATGTGAATTTTGGCTTGATGAAGTGCTTCACCTTGGTCATATCATCTCCGCCAAGGGCATCGCTGTTAATCGCGAGAAGGTGTCTGCAATTGTGAATTGGGAACCTCCTCAGAATGTCAAGCAGCTTCATGATTTTCTCGGTCTTGCAAGCTATTGCGAAGATTCGTTGAGAACTTCTCCAAGATTGCAAAGCCTCTTTCCAACCTCCTCGAAGCATGTGAAGTATGTCCGGTCTCACGAGTGTGACGTTGCTTTCAATACTCTCAAAGAGAAACTCGTCACAGCTCTGTCTTGACTCCTCTGATGAATCCAAGCCATTCAAAGTTTTTACGTGATGCTTCTCTTCAAGGTCTCGGTGCTTTGTTAATGCAAGAGAAGAGAGTTGTGGCTTATACCTCTCGCCAGCTGAAGCCCAACGAAAAGAACTACCCCACTCACGATCTTGAGTTGGCGGCAGTTGTCCATGCATTGATAACATGGAGACATCTCTTGTTGGGAAGGAAAGTGGACATTTTCACCTATCACAAGAGTCTCAAGTATATCTTCATTCAGCCCAACCTCAACCTCAGGCAAACTCGATGGGTCGAAATGATTCAAGAGTACAACCCAAGTATCGAATATACTCCGGGCAAGGCCAATGTCATTGCAGATGCTTTGAGCAGGAAGGCTTATCAGCAGTTTAATCCTCAAGCCCTTCCAACCGGATCTCTGTGAAGCTTTCCGCAAGCTGAATCTTCAAGTTGTTCCTCAAGGCTTTCTTGCCAACCTCATAGTCTCTCCTACTTTGGAAGATCAGATTCGTGAGGCTCAACTCCTGGATACCATGGTGAAAAAGGTGAAGCGTGGTATCGACAAGGGCATTTCCAAGTACAAGTGCTTCCACGTTGATGACAAAGATACTCTTTTATATGAGTACAGTATTGTGGTTACAAAGGGTGATCAGAGAAAATACAATATGAACTAGGCTCACAATTAGATACTATCCATTCATCATGGAAGTACGAAGATGTACCATGATCTCAAGCAGTCATATTGGTGGACTCGAATGAAGCGAGAAATTTCTCAATTCGTGAATGAGTGTGATGTCTGCAGAAGAGTGAAAGCAGAACACCAAAGACCAGCTGGCCTCCTCCAACCTCCTGCTATTCCAGAATGGAAGTTTGATCATATTGAAATGGACTTCGTGACTGGATTTCCAAAGTCCAAGCGTGGAAATGATGCTATCTTCGTTCTCATTGACAAGCTCACTAAAGTGGCTCATTTTCTTCCTATCAAAGAATCTATCACATCAGCTCAGTTGGCAGAGCTATACACCTCGTGATTGTCTCCTTGCACGGCATTCCACAAGTGATCTCTTCAGACCGTGGCAGCATCTTTACCTCCAAGTTTTGGGATTCTTTTCGGAAGGCCATGGGCACCAACATTCGCTTTCGGCACAGACTTTCCATCCTCAAACAAGTGGCCAAGTTGAGCGAGTAAATCAAATCCTTGAAGATATGCTCGGGGCTTGTGTCATTTCCTTCGGTATGAAATGGGAAGATTGTCTTCCATATGCCGAAGTTCTCCTACAACAACAACTTCCAAGCGAGTTCGGGCAAGGCCCGTTCGAAATTCTCTATGGCGAAAGTGCCGTACTCCTCTCAATTGGTGCGAGAGGTGAACGCCAACTTCTTGGCAATGACTTGATCACGTATGAAGAAATGTGCAAAGTCATTCGTGAGAATCTCAAAGCAGCATAAATCGCGCGGAAGAGCTATTATGATGATAAGCACCGTGATGTGGCTTTTGAAATCGGAGACTATGTCTACCTCCGCGTCTCTCCAATGAAAGGCACTTTCATTAAACCCCGGTATCAAAGGGAAGCTTGCCCCTAGATACGTGGTTCCTTTCAAGATCATTGGTAAAAGAGGCGATCTCGCCTATCAACTTGAGCTTCCCTCCAACCGCCAAATGTGCGATGTGTTCCACGTGTCACAGCTTCGCAAGTGCTTCAAGACTCCTGAACGCACTATCAACTTCGAAGAAATTGACCTTCAAGACGACCTCTCTTATCATGAGCACCCCGTTGCTATTCTTGAAGAAACCGAGCGCAAGACTCGCAACAAGTCAATCAAATTCCTAAAAGTGAAGTGGTCACACCATTCTGACCGAGAAGCCACACAGGGCGCGAGGATCACCTCCGTTCGAATATCCGGAGTTCTTTCGGTCCTAGATCTCGGACGAGATCCTCTTGTAGTGGTGGAGTGTTGTAACACCCCGAATGTAACCTTCCATATTTGTAACTCCAACTCTTGCCATTTTCGGCATTGTGATATGATATTCCCTCCGTGGTTGGGTTTTTCTTCATTTTGCATTTTGTCCATGTCATGTATTTTACATCATGTCATCATGTGCATCGCATTTGCATACGTGTTCGTCTCATGATTCCAAGCATTTTTCCCGTTGTCCGTTTTGCAATCCGGCACTCCTATCTCCCCCGGCGGCCCCTTTTACGTTTTTCCGTGTGCGGGTACTAAACCTTCTCGGAATGGACCGAGGTTTGTCAAGTGGCCTTGGTATACCACCGTAGACCACGGTCAAGTTTCGTCTTTGGAGCTCGTTTGGTACTCCAACGGTTAACCGCACTCTCGCAAAGGCCTCTTTTAAGTTGCAGCCCAACACCCCTTCAAAACAGCCCAATAACCCATCTAAGTCACTTCCATGCTCTCCGTCGTTCAATCACGATCGTGTGGGCGAAAAACTACACCTCATTTGGACTCTCCTAGCTCCCTCTATGCCTATTTAAGCAACCCCATTCCAAATCCGGATCAACCCTAGCCTTCCCTACCTCGCTACCGGACGAAAACTCGCGCCGTCCAGACACGTCGCCCTTCTGCGCCGCCGCCGCGGCTTCAACCCACAGCGCCACGTGCCCGCCGCCCGCCTCCATGCCGCGCCCTTGAACCAGCAGGCCCTCCGGTCGCGCCGCTTCGCCCATGGCGCCGGCAGCGCCAGGCGCCTCGCAGCCACCGACCGGCCGCCTCGCCGCCTCGCCGGTGGCGCCGTCCGCGCCTCGCGGTCGCGCGCCGCCTCCGTCGCCCTCATTGCGGCGCCCGCCCGGCCGGCGCCGCCCTCCCGGCAACCTCCCGGCCCCCACCTCTTCTCCTCGCCCACGGAGCTGCTCACCGCCGCCGCCGTCCTCGATCCGATCGGCCCGATCCGGATCTAGTCTCCCGTTGACTTTCTTCCCCCCTCAATTTCTTCAAAGCTTTTAATCCTGTGAATATTTTGTGGCATTTTCAACGCATCGTAACTTTGCATCTGTAGCTCCATTTTGCGCCTGTAATATGTCAAAATGTTCTTCTCGAAGAGTAGATCATTTCATATCATTGCATCATTTTCATTTGAGCTCATCTTGGTGCCAGAAATGCTGTTGGAAGAGGGCTATGTGATGTTAGTTTCTGTTTCTTAACAGAACTTGCACTTTTGTTATTTTTGCTATGATTGATGTGTGCACCCTATGAATTTGAGTTCTACATGTGTTTTGTAATATGCCATGCCATCTTTCCAGGGGTGTATGCCATGTAGTTTTGTGATCTATGTGGTGACTAGCACAAGCATGCAAAGTAGGTGTCCTGATGTTGCTGATTTCAGCTCTGTTTTGCTGATATTTTGATACCATGTTAATTTGATGCTACCAAGAGACCCATGCATATTTTGAGATACTTCAGTAAGGATGTTTTGTTCCACATGTCTTTCTCTATCCATCCATGCCCTTGTTTGCAATTATGGAGTGCCATATCTTGAGTCAATCGAGCTCTACTTTTGCTATCAAATGTTTCCTGGCAGATTGTTTACATGGTATTCAAACTTGCCAAGGTTGTTGTGGTTGATCCATGTATGCTATGATATTGTTCTTGCCATGTATATCTTCTATGCCATGTATTCTTGATGTATGTATGCTTAGTTTATCATGAAAGGCTCTGTAGTGAGTGCATCAAGCTCTTAAACATGCCTACTTGTTATCAGTTTTTGACATGCCATGTTACTGAATCTGTTAACGAAACTTGCGATATTGACATGGGTGTTACTATATTTTCTGATCCTTTTTGGCTTATGGTCAGTAAGGGACTTTTGTTCTATGCTTTGATTAGATTCATGCCATGCCTTGTTTTACTATTATAAGTTCCTGTAGCATGATGTTTTATTGCTCTGAACGTTGCTACCTGATGCTGTTTTTGCCATGTCCAGCCTGATATTTTGTGCACTTTTGCCATGCTTGTTTGAACCTGTTATGATGTGTTTTAGCCGTAGCTCAGTGTTAATATTTTGTCAAGCATCTTGAGTAGATCACTGCCATATACTTTGTTGGTATGTTTGGGTGCAGTAGCTTAATTTCTTGTTGCTTGCTAAGTGGCATCATGCTGTTAATGGCAGATTTGTGCCATTCTTGTTTTGCTTGTCATTTGCAAACCGTGCATCCGATTCGGTGATCTTTATATCGATTTCAACGAAATCATCTCATCTTTCAGTGGCATACTTGGTTTGCCAAGTTGATGCCTGGTTCATCATTTTCCTTCCGAGCGCATATACGCATTGCATATCACATCCGCATATCATGCCATATATTGCATCATGTTGATTGTGCATTGCACCGTGATTTATTGTGGTTCCTTTGTTTGTGTTCTTTCTTTGGGTAGAGCCGGAGACGAGCACGTGAACGAGGAACCTGTTGAGAACGCTTACGAGGATCAAGCTTTCGACAACTCTGAGAACATTGCAGGCAAGATGACCATACCCTCGAAATCACTTCTATCTTTGCTATGCTAGATGCTCGCTCTTTTGCTATGCCTATGCTACGATGCCTATCTCTTACTTATCATGCCACCCATATTGCCATGTCAGCCCCTAACCATCCTTTCCTAGCAAACCGTTGTTTGGCTATGTTACCGCTTGCTTTCAGCCCTCTTATAGCGTTGCTAGTTGCAGGTGAAGTTGAAGTTTGTTCCTTGTTGGAACATGGAGATGTTGTTCCTTATTGGAACATGTTTACTTGTTGGGGATATCACAATATATATCTGCTATAATTAATACATCTATATACTTGGTAAAGGGTGGAAGGCTCGGCCTTATGCCTGGTGTTTTGTTCCACTCTTGCCACCCTAGTTTCCGTCATACCGGTGTTATGTTCCTTGATTTCGCGTTCCTTACACGGTTGGGTGATTTATGGGACCTCCTTGACAGTTCGCTTTGAATAAGACTCGTCCAGCAAGGCCCAACTTTGGTTTTACCATTTGCCACCTAAGCCTTTTTCCCCGGGTTTCGCGAGCCCGAGGGTCATCTTTTATTTTAACCCCCGACTGACCAAAGGTTCTTCGAAAAGGGGCCCGAACTCGAGCTGACTGGGCCACCACGGGAAACTTCGAGGCTTGGTTTTACTCGTAGCTAGTCTCATCCGGATGTGCCACGAGAACGAGATATGTGCAGCTCCTATCGGGATTTGTCGGCACAATCGGGCGGCTTTGCTGGTCTTGTTTTATTGCTTGTCGAAATTTCTTGTAGTCCGGGATTCGAGATTGATCGGGTCTTCCGGTAGAAGGAATATCCTTCGATTGACCGTGAGAGCTTATAATGGGCTAAGTTGGGACACCTGCAGGGTATTATCTTTCGGAAGCCGTGCCGCGGTTATGAGGCAGATGGGAATTTGTTAATGTCCGGTTGTAGAAAACCTGAAGTTGACCTCAATTAAAATACACATCAATCAAGGGCAGGTAACCGTGATGGTCTCTTCTCGGCGGAGTCCGGAAGTGAACACGGTGTTGGAGTTATGTCCGACGTAAGTAGTTCAGATCACTTCTTGATCGCTACTAGCTTCACGACCGTGCTTTGCTCCTCTTCTCGCTCTCTTTTGCGAATGTAGCCACCATATATGCTAAGGCTTGCAGCAGCTCCACTTTACAACTCTGTCCTTCCTATAAGCTTAAATAGTCTTGATCTCATGGTGTGAGATTGCTGAGTCCCCGTGACTCACAGATTCTACCAAAACAGTTGCAGGTTCCGATGATGCGGTCAGGTGTGACGAACCGAGCTCAAGTGGGAGTTCGATGAGGAACGTGGTCGTTACTATGTGTCTTTTCCTGATGATCAGTAGTGGAGCCCAGTTGGGACGATCGGGGATCTGTGTAGCATTTGGGGTATCTTCTTTTATTTCGGTTCCGTAGTCGGACCTTAAGTGTACTCTGAATGATGGATGTTTATTTATGTACTGTGTGAAGTGGCGACTGTAAGCCAACTATGTATCTTTTCCCTTATGTATTACATGGATTGTGTGAAGATTACCTCACTTGCGACATTGCTTTCAATGCGGTTATGCCTCTAAGTCGTGCCTCGACACGTGGGAGATATAGCCGCATCGAGGGCGTTACATACGGAGTGGAGTAAGTGCATGCATGTGTGTACCCGGGGTGGAAGCACTGCATGCATGTGTGTATGTCATGCTATAACTACCAATGCTATTTTTTAGGCCGGTCGCTAGACGCCTTGGTCCCACAAATTTTTTTCCTTTTTCTGAAGCGCGCTGTATAAACATGACGGATGGAGTAGTATGAGCGGATTCAAAGAAGAGTGTATTGATGGTTGCTTCTTTAGAGCAACTTACAATGGGAAAGGTGGGGCTTATGATTTGACTGCTCATTACTCACTATTAATGCGGCGCAACGACCGGGCTGAGTCTCCCATGTGGTTGTGCACTACTCCCTCGGTTCTTGAATATACTCCGGTGTATATTTGTCTTTCTAGAGATTTCAACGAGTGACTACTCAAATATTTGTCTTTTTAGAGATATCAAATGGACTGGAACATACATATGTATATATACATATTTTAGAGTGTAGATTCACTCATTTTGCTCCGTATGTAGTCACTTATTGAAATCTCTAGAAAGACGAATAGAATATTTAGGAATGGAGGGAGTACACATACAAAGAAAAATGAGTGAATCTATACTCTAAAATATGCCCGTTTGAAATTTGTAAAAAGACAAATATTTAGGAACAAAGGAGTATAATTTTGTGTTGTGAAGTTTTCAAGTTTTGGGTAAATATTCGATGGACTATGGAATAAGGAGTGGCAAGAGCCTAAGCTTGGGGATGCCCAAGGCACCCCAAGGTAATATTCAAGGACAACCAAGAGCCTAAGCTTGGGGATGCCCCGGATGGCATCCCCTCTTTCGTCTTCGTTCATCGGTAACTTTACTTGGAGCTATATTTTTATTCACCACATGATATGTGTTTTGCTTGGAGCGCCATTTATTTTCTTTAGCTTTGCTTGCTGTTTGAATGAAATACCAAGATCTGAAATTCTAAAATGATAGAGAGTCTTCACATAGCTAAATAATTATTTAACTACTCATTGATCTTCACTTATATCTTTCAGAGTAGTTTGTCATTTGCTCTAGTGCTTTATATCCTTTTAGAGCATGGCGGTGGGTTTTATTTTAAAGAAATAGATGAAATCTCATGCTTCACTTATATTATTTTGAGAGTCTTAAAAAGCATGGTAATTTGCTTAATCCTAATATGCTAGGTATTCAAGACTAGTAAAAACTATCTTATGAGTGTGTTGAATACTAAGAGAAGTTTGATGCTTGATGATTGTTTTGAGATATGGAGGTAGTGATATCAAAGTTGTGCTAGTTGAGTAGTTGTGAATTTGAGAAATACTTGTTTTGAAGTTTGCAAGTCCCGTAGCATGCACGTATGGTAAACGTTATGTAACAAATTTGAAACATGAGGTGTTCTTTGATTGTCCTCCTTATGAGTGGCGGTCGGGGACGGCGATGGTCTTTTCCTACCAATCTATCCCCTAGGAGCATCTTGGCGTAGTGCTTGGTTTTTGATGACTTGTAGTTTTTGCAATAAGTATGTGAGTTCTTTATGACTAACGTTGAGTCCATGGATTATCGCACTCTCACCCTTCCATCATTGCTAGCCTCTTGATGCCGTGCATTGCCCTTTCTCACATTGAGAGTTGGTGCAAACTTTGCGGTGCATCCAAACCCCGTGATATGATACGCTCTTTCACACATAAACCTCCTTATATCTTCCTCAAAACAGCCACCATACCTACCTATTATGGCATTTCCATAGCCATTCCGAGATATATTGCCATGCAAATTTCCACCATTCCGTTTATCATGACACGCTCATCATTGTCATATTGCTTAGCATGATCATGTAGTTGACATAGTATTTGTGGCAAAGCCACCATTCATAATTCTTTCATACATGTCACTCTTGGTTCATTGCATATCCTTTACACCGCCAGAGGCATTCATATAGAGTCATACTTTGTTCTAGTATCGAGTTGTAATCATTGAGTTGTAAATAAATAGAAGTGTGATGATCATCATTTTCTAGAGCATTGTCCCAAGTGAGGAATAAAAAAAAGGGAGAAAGGCCATAAAAAAGAGAAGACCAAAAAAATGAGAGAAAAAGAGAGAAGGGACAATGCTACTATCCTTTGCCACACTTGTGCTTCAAAGTAGCACCATAATCTTCATGATAGAGAGTCTCTTATTTTATCACTTTCATATACTAGTAGGAATTTTTCATTATAGAACTTGGCTTGTATATTCCAACGATGGGCCTTGAGGGAGTCCCGGATTAGGGGGTGTCTGGATAGCCGAACTCTCACCGTTGGCCGGACTCCTGGACTATGTAGATACAAGATTGAAGACTTCGTCCCGTGTCCGGATGGGACTTTCCTTGGCGTGGAAGGCAAGCTTGGCGACACGGATATGTAGATCTCCTACCATTGTAACCGACTCTGTGTAACCCTAACCTATCCGGTGTCTATATAAACCGGAGGGTTTTAGTCCGTAGGACGAACAACAATCATACCATAGGCTAGCTTCTAGGGTTTAGCCTCCTTGATCTCGTGGTAGATCTACTCTTGTATTACCCATATCATCAATATTAATCAAGCAGGAGTAGGGTATTACCTCCATTGAGAGGGCCCTAACCTGGGTAAAAACATCGTGTCCCTTATTTCCGGTTACCATCCGCCTAGACGCACAGTTCGGGACCCCCTACCCGAGATCCGCCGGTTTTGACACCGACATTGGTGCTTTCATTGAGAGTTCCTTCCGTGTCGCCGCCATCGTAGGATGCCTCGTCCTCGCCTTTAAAGACGATACCATCACCAAAGGAGCCTTGGCGCTGGCGGACTCTTGACTAGGTGGTTTTCTTATGACCACCATCCGCCATCGCTACCGACGATGACCTCTCGAGTCATCCAAACCAATCTCCATGTCAATTGAACTTGCCAAACAATTAGATCCGATCGAGCTCTCCTCCGTAAACGAGCTCTTGGATCGAATCGCCGCTCAGGAGTCGCCACAGACTACTGACCGGATCGGGCCTAAAACCGATCCGAGAGAGATCAACTCTCCCGGGCTACCCATCATGTTGCTTTGTGATAGAGGAACAATGCGGCGATTCTTCTTCTATCTTAAGGACTAGCTACGTCCGGATTCCCGACCCTCCATGCCGGATTCTCGCGGAGGACGGATGTCGATCAAGCCCTGAACTTAAAGTCGGTGCATGGTCGGAGTCATTGGATAACACTCAAAAATCCAAACTTCCGAGTTCGGAAACTTCTCAGCCTCTGAGTCCTAAATTGGAAGGGGTTCCGGATCTAGTTCCACCCGCCCACCCATCATGGACAGTCGACTCGACTCATGGTATTCCTCCTCAATGCCATCTAATAGGCTATCTAATTTACAATCTTGCTGGGAATACTTGGCGGCCAATTCTACTTGGCCGTACACTAAGCTTACAGAGATCTCCATCCCATCCGGCCCCACAGGTCCGACCTCGGCCATGTGGTTTGGGTCAGCCTTCGTGTACCGCGTCTTTACCATGGCCCAGGCTGTAACATCCCAAAATTCTAAATTTTGGAATGTTATAAACAAATAGATAGTTTTGGCTGATTGTTTGATTGATTGACTGAAAGTGAGTGAATTCGAAACTTTTTGAAAGTTAAATGAGAGGGAATAAAAGGACTTTCCCAAACTTTCATTTTTGCTTTTATGATCTTCGGGAATTCAAATTCTTTTCATCACAAAACCCCGGAGAGAAGATGACATGACTTCTTCCATTTATTTAAATGACAAGGTGTTGAAAATATTTGAATTTCATTTGGAAAATATTTTCCAATTCTGAAACTTTATGCAACTCAAAAGATTTTCACGAGCGAAGATAAAATGACTTCTTCAAAACATATGAAATATGAGTTGGGAGTTTCAAAGAAATAAATTCAAAGTCCTTTGAATTATTTTCAATTGGAGTTATTTGAGTTTTATTCAAATTATTTTTCTCTAAAAATAAAATATATGGAAAATAGGGTAACATGATTCCCTACATCAGAAAATTGGAGAGAAATTTATTTGAATTCATTTTGGTATTTTCAAAATGATTTTTATTGAATTTTATTAGAGCTGAAACACTCTTTGTTTTATTTGGATTTGTGTGTATTTTATTTGAAGCTAAAATAATGTTCATCTTGTAGGAAATATTTTTCTGCAAATTTTGATATATTATATGCCTATATAAAAGTTTTATTATTTTTGTTTTTATTTTGTTATGTGAAATTTAAAAAAAAAAAAAAAACTGCAGCGCCTTGGTCCAAAGGCCCAAGCCGCTAGCCGCCGGCCGGCCAAGGCCACAAGGCCATCATACAAGACGCACCAAAGGGAGCAAGGAGCCGCTTCCTTTTCCTTTTCCCAAGTCCTAGTAGGACTCCTTTCCTACTTCGTTTATTCCGTATCTATTCCTAGATCTATTCCTCTTGTTTCCTAATCCTAATCTATTTCTTGTCCCCTACCCCAAGCAAAACCCCTCCCCTCCCCGATATAAATACCCAAGCACCCCCCCTCCAACACATCACATCAACTCTCCTCTCCTCTCCTCTCCTCCACAAAGAAGAAAGAAGAAGCAGTGCTTGTGCCGCCGCCACATAGCCGCCGCCGCCATAGCCAGCTGCCGCCCGCCACGCTGCCCTCACCGCCACCACTTGCCGCTGCCGCCTTTACGCCGCCACCGCCGGAGCCCTCGCCTCTTGAGGTACTAGCCTCAGCCACGCTTTCTAGATCGGTTTCCGTTCCGTTTTCTAGATCGGTTTTTTGTTTCGGTTTCCTTTCCAAAACCCTAGATCGGTTTTCTCGCCGGTTTTTCTTTCGGTTTTGTTTAGCGGCGTTAGCTCGATAGATTTTTATTTTTAATTTCCGTCATGGACCTATCCGTAGTCCCTAATCTTCAAACGGCTATAACTTTTTACTCGTAAGTCGGAATCCAACGAAACCAACGCCCACTTCTTCGTTATGATCTCCTCTATCCAGTAATACAACTCAAACATGTTTTTGAAAGTTTTAAAATTTGAATTCAAACAGATTTGTATTTGAACTTCGATTGATCATAACTCGAGTATTACAACTCCGATTTTGTTGATAATTATTGCAAATCGAATCTCTAGACCTAAACTTTCTGATAAGGCCAAATTCACATAATTTTGGTACTGTTAGAAATTTTTTATGCTGCAAGAATTATTTGATTTGGTTTTGACGTTTTCGAATTGTTTTCTTCGTTCTTTCCGATCTTTTGAGTGATTGCTTATGTGTGGTTACTATTGCTTGATTACGATAGATTGACCGGAGTGTGACGAGTAGAGCTATCAAGAGTTTTGAGTGCAAATCATCTTCATCAACTTTGCAGGCAAGTAACACTTGATCATACCTTTTCTACTACCCAGTTTTATGCATTAGCTCCAATCCTCAAACACTTGCATGATTAAGATCTAATTAAATTGTGGGTTATGGGAAGTAGATGAGGTAGTACCTATTACCTGTTTTACTTATGAAACCTTTGGGAGTTACTTCTACGTTTGCTTATGCCATGCTATGCCAGTAGACGTGGATTGGGTGAGTGAATATCCATGACAGATGTGAGATTGTTAATTAATGGTTTATCTAAGGTGGCAACTTAAACACACATCTGGGTGGATTGAGGCACCGGTTACTTCAGGACTTGCCTGTCTAGGTACACAGGTTTCAGGACTTGCCTGTATTTCTTGGACCGCCACCCGGGCTCAAAGGGATCATAAGATTATTCAAACTAGAAACTTCCGTGCAGCCACAAGCCATTATGGGCTCTCGCATAGCCGAGTAAGTTGTGCGAACTCTACGGGTGGGCTAGCTGATGTAGGGGATGTAGGTTGGTACGGTCTACCCACATGTAAGGTGCTAGCGCTTACGAAAGATCGTGTCTCGGTCATCCGTCTCTCAAACACCATGTAGTGCGAGAACCAAACGGAGGCGATCGAGTCTTGTGGGGAAAAGTGCTAAAACCTCTGCAGAGTGTACAAACTAATCATGATTAGCCGTGTCCCCGGTTATGGACAATTTTGAGTATCTAGTACCGGATATCCTGTTGATCTCATCACGTTACTTAATATAATTTGTTTGGGTTTAATGAGTACTTTTAATTGGGATTGAGGATGCTGTCAACCATTCTCAATGTTTAACAACCACCATGATAGTTAAATAAATTTATTCCTTTGAAGTAGGGAAAAATTGGCTTTTCGCAAAAGCTGTAACCATAGAGCTTTCCACCAGCTATATATGCATGTAGTATAGCCTATTCTTTCATTACTCTCTATGTGTTACATTGCCGCATATTCCATGTCTTGACCCGTTTCGGGCTGCAACTTTTCATGTTGCAGACTTTTCGCATTTACAGTAAGTGATACGTTAGGGTTACGATTTCCTATACTCAACTTTGCCGTTGGTGTTGATGGGAATCCACAACCTTGTTAAGCTTCCGCTATATTTTGGATTGAGGTAATAGTATTTACGTTACTTTATACATGTGATTTACCTCTGTTATAAATCCTTCGAGTAATCGTGTGTCAAAGATACCGATCCAAGGATGACACGAAGCACGTAGACTTGATCCATTCGGGTCGGGTCGCTACAAGATGGTATCGAGCACATGTTGACTGTAGGACGTGACCCTAGAAACTGATAAGCCCATAGGAAAGATTTTTCTCTACAACTTCATTTTCAAAAGATCTTTTACCTCTCTTCTCTCTCGAGCTTATTCAAATATTCCTTTTAGTGAGACCATACCCCTTTTCCCTTTTGACCACTCGAAGATTTGGTGATGAGACCACTCCAAGGAGACAAGATATCGGACAACTAAGACCATTTGGAATGAAGAGGATTTTACCGTGTAATCGGAAACTACAACCTGTTGAAGACTCAAGACTAGGAGAATTTGAAGGCTTTGAAGAATTCCCAGATTTTATGACCTAGGAAGGTTACACTTATGGAATTGAGAGATTATGGAAGTAATCAATACCGAGATTAAGGTGTATTGTAGTAAGACCAGGATCTGGAGTATTACATCAAGGAGTTAAGATGGACCTACAAGAAGCAATATTTGACAAGAAGGCAATTGGTGAAGAACTCAGGAACCGGAAGCTGAAGTAACCAAACTGGAGAAACAAAACCTCGAGATACCGGAGATTCGTCAGGACTGAAGGACAGTAGGATCATGGATCATGTCAAGGATGTTGAAACCGGCAGTTGGAACGTAACTCCAGAATATTGAAGGACGTGCGAGAGACTTCGCGTCAACAGAGATGATCTGGCAAAAGAACTTGAGAAGGACAAGCATGATCAGAAGGAGCCATCAGAGACATGATCAAGATTGGAAGATTTTGATGACTTTGAAGATTTATTGACCGTTAGAAGACCAAACCCCTGTTACATACCTACGTTAGATGCGACGATTGTGAGCTGTCATTTGTTTGATGTTTTCCAACAGCCACAATAAAATCTGTCTTTTCAAAACCATTGTTTGTATTGTGTGCATCCCTCTCGATCTCTCTTATCCCACCCCAAACCCATGGACCCATTAGAGGATGGATGGAGATGAGCTTGTAATTTCGGACCAATGAGTCAATTGGAGATGACCGATGGATTCAGAACATGGAGGATCATATGAAGAATAACCCTACAGCCAGAAAGGATATGACCCAGCATGCTCTTCAGTGCTTTGAAAGAGGTGCTGCTATCTAGTGGAGGATGTACCAAACCATCAATGTGGCCAGGAGTAACCACTTGGGAAGAATTTAAGTGGACTTTGCTAAAGTCTCGGTATGTGTCCCGTGGTTGAAGCCTTATGGAAATGATATGGAGAAAGTGCATGCAAGCTTTGTGGAGAAATAGGACACAACCATAAAGAAAATAAGGACGAATACCCTCATAATCGGAGGATTTTCAAAGGAGTTAGCCGAGGATTTTCAGGGAACTTTGGTTGGAGATTGTTCCCAAAGGTTTTGTTGCAGCAATGGAAGTTCAGTCTACATTGTTGAGAAAGATCCGTGAAGCTCAGAAGGATGACAAAGATATTGTTGAGGTAAAACAGAGGCCGAGCAAAGGAAAGGCCAAAGGTTTTCGTAAGGATGAGCACGACACCTTATGGTTTGAGGACAGTGTACATATACCCAATAATGCAAAGATCAGGAAGTTAATACTTCAGGAGGCTCATGACTCACCATACTTGATTCGCCTCGAAACACCAAGATGTATTTGGATTTGAAGGAGTGTTTCTGGTGGACTGGTATGAAGAAGGATATTATGGAGTATGTAGTCGTAAGTGATGCATGCCAGAGAAAGTAAAAGCAGAGCATCAGAAGCCAGCAGGATTACTACAGCCTATGCCGATACCCGAATGGAAGTGGGATAAGCTTGGCATGGATTTCATTTCCGGATTTCCCATAACCCGATTGGGATATGATTCTATCTGGGTAGTAGTTGATTAGCTTGACCAAAGTGGCTCGCTTTATTCGTTGAAAAACCACCTATACAAGTGTGAAGTTGGCCAAGATATATTTGACAAGGATCATATGTCCGCATGGAGTTCCGAGGACCATCGAGAGGAACACAGTTTACCTCAAAGTTTTGGAATCGGCTGCACGGACTTTGGGTACTAGGCTAGAGTTCAAGATCTGCCTTTCATCCGCAGTATGATGGATAAATCAAGAGAGTCAATCAGATTTTGGAGGACATGTTGAGAGCGTGTGCGCTAGATTATGGATCTAGTAGTGATGATAATCTACCCTACGGGAGTTCTCATACAACAACAGCTACCAAGTCGGTTTGAAGATGGCCCCTTTGAAGCTTTGTATGGGAGAAGGAGCGGACACCGTTGATGTGGGATGAAGTTGGAGACCGTCAGTTGTTTGGACCAAATATGATCAAGGAGTCAAGAGAATGTTAAGTTGATTCGAGATAGATGAAGATAGCTCGACCAGTGTAAGAGTTATGCAGACTCAGAAATGCAAGGAGGTAGACTATGAAATCGGAGACAGAGCATATCTTTGTGTGCCACCTCTGCGAGGAGTTAAACGATTTGGAGTTAAGGGAAAGTTAGCCCCGAGATTTGTAGGACCATACCGAGTTTTGGAGCGTATGGGAGAATAGGCTAACAAGTTGAAGTCACCCGAAGGACTGTCAGAGTTCATGATGTGTTTCACGCTTTTCCAGTTGAAGAAGTGCCATGCGAGAGATGGCCAATATTTCCTTGTAAGGACGCTTGACCTCGAAAGGATAATGAGGTTCCACGAAGTGGAGTATGGATTTCATAAGTATAAGTTTTATCACGGTATGTGGGACATCCCACGAGGATGAAGAGATGAAGTGTTATTGGATATAAAGGAGGTATGATGTTGGAAATATGGATCAATGGAAATTCCATGATGAGTCTGAGTAATCATGTCCTAGTTTGGTGCCAATAGAAGGAAGTAAGACAGTAAAATTGGATGGATTTAAGAATACTAGGAAGTTGGAAGTTGGAATAATGATCAGAAGCCCGAGGATAAGTTCAAGGACTACAAGCGATGAGATGGGCCATAACCCACAGACCCCAGGACCTGCCAAGAAGCAAGCACACTCTTGCTGAAGGAAAAACCCTGGAAGAAGTTACGACTTGTATCAACCGACGATTCTATAGGAGTTTACGCAAAACCTGAGAGTTGTTAAGGAACGATAAATGTTTTGTTGGCTTGCAGAATCAATGGATTTCCGAACTTGGTTCGTCGACAAGAAAAATTCTGCAATGCTTGTGAGGATGACCGAGTGTTAGAATGCGAGATTCGCTAAACCATGTACAAGGTAATGATTTGGGTGCGGGATGGATTGATCACCATACCGACTTACTCTTATTATTCGCTTTGCTATATGGGATGGTAAATCTGAGTGACTTACCTATAGCAGAGAGACGACGATCAAAACCTTGTTTAAACCTTAGAATGGTATAGGTTTTTTTTCCCTTGTACACGGCAGTGGTTGCCAATCGTAGGTCATACGGTGAGGTTCAACCCAGACCCGTTTTCTGTAGGAGAAACCATAAATCGTTGACCACCATGAGATATCGATAGTTCTTTAGTATTGGCGCCAGACCCGTCAGCTATGAAGACCCAATCTCGGAATAACCTTACCAAGAGGAATGGACAAAAGAATTGAGGAAAAGGTTATGCCACTACCGGAAGAGCCCAGAGAAGGAATTATCCTTACGATCTGAGAAGACCGACGTTGTCAAGAATAAGGATGGAGTATATGAGTTTTGATGGAACCGTAACCAAGCTTCTAAGGGTGGTAGCACCCGAGACCTCGGAGACGATCGATGGATTTTGAGAAGACCCCAAACCCTAACCTATTTCTTTCTAGCCTCTCGAATCTCGAGGACGAGATTCATTTTAAGGGTGAAGTTTGTAACATCCCAAAATTCTAAATTTTGGAATGTTATAAACAAATAGATAGTTTTGGCTGATTGTTTGATTGATTGACTGAAAGTGAGTGAATTGAAACTTTTGAAAGTTAAATGAGAGGAATAAAAGGACTTTCCCAAACTTTCATTTTTGCTTTTATGATCTTCGGAATTCAAATTCTTTTCATCACAAAACCACGGAGAGAAGATGACATGACTTCTTCCATTTATTTAAATGACAAGGGTGTTGAAAATATTTGAATTTCATTTGGAAAATATTTTCCAATTCTGAAACTTTATGCAACTCAATGATTTTCACGACGAAGATAAAATGACTTCTTCAAAACATATGAAATATGAGTTGGGAGTTTCAAAGAAATAAATTCAAAGTCCTTTGAATTATTTTCAATTGGAGTTATTTGAGTTTTATTCAAATTATTTTTCTCTAAAAATAAAATATATGGAAAATAGGGTAACATGATTCCCTACATCAGAAAATTGGAGAGAAATTTATTTGAATTCATTTTGGTATTTTCAAAATGATTTTTATTGAATTTTATTAGAGCTGAAACACTCTTTGTTTTATTTGGATTTGTGTGTATTTTATTTGAAGCTAAAATAATGTTCATCTTGTAGGAAATATTTTTCTGCAAATTTTGATATATTATATGCCTATATAAAAGTTTTATTATTTTTGTTTTTATTTTGTTCTGTGAAATTTTTTTTAAAAAAAAAAACTGCAGCGCCTTGGGCCAAAGGCCCAAGCCGCTAGCCGCCGGCCGGCCAAGGCCACAAGGCCATCGCGCGCGCACGCACCAAAGGGAGCAAGGGAGCCGCTTCCTTTTCCTTTTCCCAAGTCCTAGTAGGACTCCTTTCCTACTTCGTTTATTCCGTATCTATTCCTAGATCTATTCCTCTTGTTTCCTAATCCTAATCTATTTCTTGTCCCCTACCCCAAGCAAAACCCTCCTCCCCAATATAAATACCCAAGCACCCCTCCAACACATCACATCTACTCTCCTCTCCTCTCCTCTCCTCCACAAAGAAGAAGAAGAATGCCGGCCGTCAGCCGCCCACATAGCCGCCCGCCGCCATAGTCAGCGCCGCCGCCGCCCCCACGCCGCTGCCTCACCAGCCACCACTTGCCGCCGCTGCCGCCCTCACGCCGCCACTGAGCCCTCGCCTCTTGAGGTACTAGCCTCAAGGCCGCCACGCTTTTCTAGATCGGTTTCCGTTCCGCTTTTCTAGATCGGTTTTTGTTTCGGTTTCCTTTCCAAAACCCTAGATCGGTTTTCGCCGGTTTTTCTTTCCGGTTTTGTTTAGCGGCGTCGCTCGATAGATTTTTCTTTTATTTTTAATTTCCGTCATGGACCTATCCGTAGTCCCTAATCTTCAAACGGCTATAACTTTTTACTCAGAAGTCGGAATCCAACGAAACCAACGCCCACTTCTTCGTTATGATCTCCTCTATCCAGTAATACAACTCAAACATGTTTTTGAAAGTTTTAAAATTTGAATTCAAACAGATTTGTATTTGAACTTCGTTTGATCATAACTTGAGTTTCGTAACTCCGATTTAGTTGATTCTTTTGCTAATCAAGCTCTTGACCTAAACTTTCTGATAAGGCCAAATTCACATAATTTTGGTACTGTTAGAAATTGTTTTATGCTGCAAGAATTATTTGATTTGGTTTTGACGTTTTTCGAATTGTTTTCTTCGTTCTTTCCGATCTTTTGAGTGATTGCTTATGTGTGGTTACTATTGCTTGATTACGATAGATTGACCGGAGTGTGACGAGTAGAGCTATCAAGAGTTTTGAGTGCGAATCATCTTCATCAACTTTGCAGGCAAGTAACACTTGATCATACCTTTTCTACTACCCAGTTTTATGCATTAGCTCCAATCCTCAAACACTTGCATGATTAGGATCTAATTAAATTGTGGGTTATGGGAAGTAGATGAGGTAGTACCTATTACCTGTTTTACTTATGAAACCTTTGGGAGTTACTTCTACGTTTGCTTATGCCATGCTATGCCAGTAGACGTGGATTGGGTGAGTGAATATCCATGACAGATGTGAGATTGTTAATTAATGGTTTATCTAAGGTGGCAACTTAAACACACATCTGGGTGGATTGAGTCACCTGGTTACTTAAGGACTAGCCTGTCTAGGTACTGGGTTTGTGGACTTGCTGTATTTCTTGGACCGCCACCCAGGCTCAAAGGGATCATAAGATTATTCAAACTAGAAACTTCCGTGTGCAGCCACAAGCCATTATGGGCTCTGGCATAGCTGAGTAAGTTGTGCGAACTCTTACGGGTGGGCTAGCTGATGTAGGGGATGTAGGTTGGTACGGTCTACCCACATGTAAGGTGCTAGCGCTTCTGAAAGACTGTGTCTCGGTCATCCGTCTCTCAAACACCATGTAGTCACGAGAACCAAGCGGAGGCGATCGAGTCTTGTGGGAAAAGTGCGAAACCTCTGCAGAGTGTACAAACTAATCATGATTAGCCGTGTCCCGGTTATGGACAATTTTGAGTATCTAGTACACGGATATCCTGTTGATCTCATCACGTTACTTAATATAATTTGTTTGGGTTTAATGAGTACTTTTAATTGGGATTGAGGATGTCATCAACCATTCTCAATGTTTAACAACCACCATGATAGTTAAATAAATTTATTCCTTTGAAGTAGGGAAAAATTGGCTTTTACATAAAAACGTAACCATAGAGCTTTCCACCAGCCATATATGCATGTAGTATAGCCTATTCTTTCATTACTCTCTATGTGTTACATTGCCAGCATATTCCATGTCTTTGACCGTTTCGAACTGCAACTTTTCATGTTGCAGACTTTTCAGACGACGAGTAAGTGATACGTTAGGGTTACGATTTCCTATACTCAACTTTGCCGTTGGTGTTGATGGGAATCCACAACCTTGTTGCTTCCGCTATATTTTGGATTGAGGTAATAGTATTTACGTTACTTTATACATGTGATTTACCTCTGTTATAAATCCTTCGAGTAATCGTGTGTGTGTCAAGATACCGATCCAAGGATGACACGAAGCACAGAGACTTGATCCATTCGGGTCGGGTCGCTACAAGATGGTATCGAGAGCACATGTTGACTGTGAGGACGTGACCCTAGAAACCTGATAAGCCCATAGGAAAGATTTTTCTCTACAACTTCATTTTCAAAAGATCTTTTACCTCTCTTCTCTTACGAGCTTATTCAAATATTCCTTTTAGTGAGACCATACCCTTTTCCTTTTGACCACTCGAAGATTTGGTCGATGAGACCACTCCAAGGAGACAAGATATCGGACAACTAAGACCATTTGGAATGAAGAGGATTTTACCGTGTAATCGAAACTACAACTGTTGAAGACTCAAGACTAGGAGAATTTGAAGGCTTTGAAGAATTCCCAGATTTTATGACCTAGGAAGGTTACACTTATGGAATTGAGAGATTATGGAAGTAATCAATACCGAGATTAAGGTGTATTGGAGTAAGACCAGGATCCGGAGTATTACATCAAGGAGTTAAGATGGACCTACAAGAAGCAATATTTGACAAGAAGGCAATTGGTGAAGAACTTCAGAACCGGAAGTCAAGTAACCAAACCGAGAAACAAAACCTCGAGATACCGGAGATTCACAGACTGAAGGACAAGAGGATCATGGATCATGTCAAGGATGTTGAAACCGGCAGTTGGAACGTAACTCCAGAATATTGAAGGACGTGCGAGAGACTTCGCGTCAACAGAGATGATCTGGCAAAAGAACTTGAGAAGGACAAGCATGATCAGAAGGAGCCATCAGAGACATGATCAAGATTGGAAGATTTTGATGACTTTGAAGATTTATTGACCGTTAGAAGACCAAACCCCTGTTACATACCTACGTTAGATGCATTTATTGTGAGCTGTCATTTGTTTGATGTTTTCCAACAGCCACAATAAAATCTGTCTTTTCAAAACCATTGTTTGTATTGTGTGCATCCCTCTCGATCTCTCTTATCCCACCCCAAACCCATGGACCCATTAGAGGATGGATGGAGATGAGCTTGTAATTTCCGGACCAATGAGTCAATTGGAGACAGACCGATGGATTCAGAACATGGAGGATCATATGAAGAATAACCCTACAGCCTCCCTGGCGCCTTGACGGCAGGCCGATATCTTCCATAGCCGGAAGCGCCGCCGTGCTCCTTGAAGCCGCTCTGCCAGCTCCCCAATGCCTTCGGGCAGGGAGATAGATGGCCACAAGGCTTGGGCGACGCCTTTCATCACCGCCGGACTTCGTTCAGGTACCGACGCAGATTCGGGAAGAAGATCACCAAGAATCGGGCATCTCCTCCTCGGGGCGACATTCGTGAGCAAACCTACATACATGTTTATGTTAGTCGCCTTCCTCGCCGAACTCTTTTCAAAGTTCGTTCAAGCACTTACTGAAAATGCCGCGACGAAGCCGCCGATTCTCCTTTACGGAGTCAGACAACTGGGCACGAACATCTTTTAGTTCCTCACCCAGCTTGGTGTTGGCATCCTGGAGGTTATTTTTCTCCTGCTGCACCCTCGTAAGCACGCTCTCGCCATCCTTTAGCTGGCGCAAGAGCTATTGCTTGTCCGGATCCAGTCCGGCGCCATCTGCAATGTTTTTGTCAGATTTATACACCCGCCGCACTTCATAACCTATTTATCTTTTAAAGTGTATATTACCAGTGGGGGTCTCTGCGGCTCCCCACATGTGGCGGCTAGTCTTGGCCTCAAGTTGGGCCTTGCACTCTTCAAGCTCTTGGGACAATCGGGTATTCTTCTCTCAGAAGATCCTGCATAACAAAATGATCCTTAAATCAGTTATTCTAACTATTTTAAGTCTCGGGGCTACCGCATATATAATCATCAAATTTCCTTACCCGTATGTCCTTCACAGCATCGCTCCATGGCTCGCTAGACCATCTTGAGCGGCACGGAGGTGCGCATCTCTCGAATCGAAGGCATTCAAGGCCTCCTGGGAGAAACATGCGTCACGAAGAACTGTCCGGCGGCGCCTATGATTCAAGGCGCTCTCCACCTCGGAGTTGGTGGCGGACAACCTGTCGGCATCCTCTGTCGGAGGAGCATCCGACGCACGTCTCGTGCTCGCCTCAGCCTCCGGACCCGGCTTTGAAGCCTGGCCGGTGAAGGTTCGATTGGCAACCTCTCCGGACTCAGTCCGGCAAGCGCTCTTTTTCTTGAAAAGAACACCAGTGTTAGTACGCCTTCCAGGAATCGATCCTGGGAGTATGGTAACACGCCATACCATTGCGGCGGAGTTTCGATCTGGACCGCACTTCTTTTAGCTGCGGGTCAAGACGCCTTTTTTTGGCCAGCAGCGGGCTCGGCTTCATGCCTCGATGGTACCCCTGAAGCACCATTTGGTATCTGATGATAAAAATAAGCATGGATGGGTCATTATCGTGGTTTTTGGGATCTCGGTCTCATTTACTGTGAGGTTGGAAGTATTCCGGTAATCACCGTAATGGCAACCAAAGCATTGTCGATGCTAAGTTGGTGGAATACCCGTCGATCAACTCCACCTTTATATCCGGATCCTCTTGGAGGATGGATCGAGGACCGCTCCGGATCCTCGGGTTGTGGGGACGGGGTGTATCTTCTCCACGGTCCGGCGCGATTCCTGCTATGAAAACCACGAAATGAGATATTTAACCATGGGAACATGGATCGGACAGGTCACAAAGATGTTTGCTTACCCAACTTCGAGGATTGTTCGAAGAAAACTCCTTCGGTGGATTGACACAGAGGAAATCCTCCTCCCCCCCTTTGTACATGGCAGACAAGATCTTCACCAGTTCGGTGACCGATCCACAGCCCTTTATGCCATGGCGGGTGGCATCGTCCTCCCCGTTGAAGTCCCACATGGGATGGCCCCTGTATTGGAGCAGCTGCACTCCCCTCATAATGCAGATTGCCATGACTCCTATCATGGTCAATCCGGCATGAGCCAGTAACCTTATTCGGGACATCAAATAAAGGACATCCCGGTCATGTTCTCTCCGTGGGCTCCGAGGGCGCCAGCTTAGGCGCTTCTTCAGAGGAGCATTGCTAAACTCCGGAAGGCCGATCCGAACAGGATCCGGCTGCGGGACGTCCTCCATGTAAAACCATTCAAGGCGGTCCTCTGACGCCTTCTTTGGGGTTCGGATAGGTATCCGGTCCCGGCGATGCACCATAGCTCGGCTCCGCCCACTTGATATATTGAACCCTCATGAGAACGGGGTACTAGGCAGAATATCCTCTTCCACAGTCCGAAATGAGCCTCGACACCCAAGAATAGTTCGCAAAGGGCCACGAATCCCGCGATGTGCAAGATGGAGGCAGGAGTAAGATGGTGCAAGCTGGAGGTCAGAGAACTCCGTGAGCCCCGGAGAAATGGATGGATTGGAAATCCGAGTCCTCTTACTAGATAAGAGATGAAGCATACCCGCTCTCCTTTAGAGGGATCGGGGACGCTCTCCGCTTGCTTTCCGCCCTGGTAGGTGGCAAGTCCGGATCGAACCGGAACCATGAAGGCTGGGGGGAGAAATCCCTTGGCTTGGAGTATAACTAGCTCGCTATGCGGGACTGAGCATCTCTCCCAATTTCTGGCTGGGGTGGGAGCGCGAGAGGAGGAGCCGCGTCATTGTCCATAATGGAATGGGCTTTGGTCGAGGCGCTCCGATGAAAGCTCGCAAAGGGGGATGGTGTGACTCAGATCTAGATCCTTGCCCTTTATAGGCGGCTCATTTGCGGTGACTAGGGGGTAATTGTAAAAATACCCTGGCTTTTCGCATTCATTCAAACACGTGGAAGATGGCCATTATTGGGCGTAGAAGCCGAGGAGCGCAGCATTTATCAGAAGCTGGACACTATTCGACAAGTATATGGAATTTGGAGAAGAACCCGCCGCAATGCGTAAGACAATCAACGCATGGGACTCATCGTCATTGAAGCCTGGTTCGGGGGCTACTGAGGGAGTCCCGGATTAGGGGGTGTCCGGATAGCCGAACTCTCACCGTTGGATGGACTCCTGGACTATGAAGATACAAGATTGAAGACTTCGTCTCGTGTCTGGATGGGACTTTCCTTGGCGTGGAAGGCAATCTTGGCGATATGGATATGTAGATCTCCTACCATTGTAACCGACTCTGTGTAACCCTAACCTATTCGGTGTCTATATAAACCGGAGGGTTTTAGTCCATAGGACGAACAACAATCATACCATAGGCTAGCTTCTAGGGTTTAGCCTCCTTGATCTCGTGGTAGATCTACTCTTGTATTACCCATATCATCAATATTAATCAAGCGTGAGTAGGGTATTACCTCCATCGAGAGGGCCCAACACAGGTAAAAACATCATGTCCCTTGTCTCCTGTTACCATCCGCCTAGATGCACAGTTCGGGACCCCCTACCCGAGATCCGCCGGTTTTGACACCGACAGGCCTCCTCAAGTTCCCTAGGTCTTCGTGAGCAAGCAAGTTGGATGCACACCCACTTAGTTTCTTTTGTTGAGCTTTCATACATTTATAGCTCTAGTGCATCCGTTGCATGGCAATCCCTACTCCTTGCATTAACATCAATCGATGGGCATCTCCATAGCTCATTGATTCGCCTCGTTAATGTGAGACTTTCTCCTTTTTTGTCTTCTCCACATAAGCCCCATCATCATATTCTATTCCACCCATAGTGCTATGTCCATGGCTCGCGCTCATATATTGCGTGAAAGTTTATAGGTTTGATATTACTAAAGTATGAAACAATTGCTTGGCTTGTCATCGGGGTTGTGCATGATAAGAGCATACTTGTGTGACGAAAATGGAGCATGACTAAACTATATGATTTTGTAGGGATGAACTTTCTTTGGCCAAGTTATTTTGAGAGGACATAATTGCTTAGTTAGTATGCTTGAAGTATTATTATTTTTATGTCAATATGAACTTTTATCTTGAATCTTTCGGATCTGAATATTCATACCATAATTAAGAAGAATTACATTGAAATTATGCCAAGTAGCATTCCACATCAAAAATTATCTTTTTTATCATTTACCTACTCGAGGATGAGCAGGAATTAAGCTTGGGGTGCTTGATACGTCTCCAACGTATCTATAATTTTTGATTGCTCCATGCTATATTATCTACTGTTTTGGACAATATTGGGCATTATTATCCACTTTTATATTATTTTGGGGACTAACCTATTAACCGGAGGCCCAGCCCAGAATTGCTATTTTTTGCCTATTTCAGTGTTTCGAAGAAAAGGAATATCAAACGGAGTCAAAACGGAATGAAACCTTCTAGAGAAGTTATTTTTGGAAGGAAAGCAACCTGATAGACATGGAGTGCACGTCAGGAAAGAAACGAGGGAGCTACGAGGTAGGGGGGCGCGCCCACCCCCCTAGGGTGCGCCCTCCACCCTCGTGGGCCCCTTGTGGCTCCCCTGACGTATTTCTTCCGCCTATATATATCCATATACCCTAAAACGATCAGAGAACAGAATAGATCAGGAGTTCCGCCAAGAAGCCTCTTTAGCCACCAAACCCAATCGAGACCCTGTTCAAGACTGCCGAGGGGGGGAACCTCACCGGTGGCCATCTTCATCATCTCGGCGCTCTCCATGACGAGGAGGGAGTAATTCACCCTCGGGGCTGAGGGTATGTACCAGTAGCTATGTGTTTGATCTCTCTCTCTTGTGTTCTTGATTTGGCACGATCTTGATGTATCGCGAGCTTTGCTATTATAGTTGGATCTTATGTTTCTTCTTCCCTCTACTCTCTTGTAATGGATTGAGTTTTCCCTTGAAGTAATCTTATCGGATTGAGTCTTTAATGATTTGAGAACACTTGATGTATGTCTTGCCGTATGCGTATCTGTGGTGACAATGGGATATCACGTGATTCACTTGATGTATGTTTTGGTGATCAACTTATGGGTTCCGCCCATAAACTTATGTATAGGGGTTGGCACACGCTGCCTCTTGATTCTCCGGTAGAAACTTTGGGGCACTCTTTGAGGTTCTATGTGCTGGTTGAATAGATGAATCTGAGATTGTGTGATGCATATCGTATAATCATACCCACAGATACTTGAGGTGACATTGGAGTATCTAGGTGACATTAGGTTTTTGGTTGATTTGTGTCTTAAGGTGTTATTCTAGTACGAACTCTAGGGCTGTTTGTGACACTTATAGGAATAGCCCAACGGATTGATTGGAAAGAATAACTTTGAGGTGGTTTCAGACCCTACCATAATCTCTTCGTTTGTTCTCCGCTATTAGTGACTTTGGAGTGACTCTTTGTTGCATGTTGAGGGATATTTATATGATCCAACTATGTTATTATTGTTGAGAGAACTTGCACTAGTGAAAGTATGAACCCTAGGCCTTGTTTCCTAGCATTGCAATACCGTTTACGCTCACTTTTATCGCTTGTTACCTTGCAGTTTTTATATTTTCAGATTACAAAAATCTATATCTACCATCCATATTACACTTGTATCACCATCTCTTCGCCGAGCTAGTGCACCTATACAATTTACTATTGTATTGGGTGTGTTGGGGACACATGAGACTCTTTGTTATTTGGTTGCAGGGTTATTTGAGAGAGACCATCTTCATCCTACGCCTCCCACGGATTGATAAACCTTAGGTCATCCACTTGAGGGAAATTTTCTACTGTCCTACAAACCTCTGCACTTGGAGGCCCAACAACGTCTACAAGGAGAAGGTTGCGTAGTAGACATCATCACACAGTTCACAAGCCACACCTTCATGCAATTCATCCAAGATCTTGGCAGCAAGGTCTGTTTCGCTTCCGTGGCACACCCACGGAGCAATGGCCAGGCGGAGAGGGCAAATGCTGAAGTACTGTGAGGCCTGAGGACCAAGACTTTTGACAGGCTACACCAGAGCGGAAGGCGCTGGATTGATGAGTTGCCGGCGATTCTTTGGTCAATCAGAACGGCGCCAAATCGAGCCACCAGCCAGACACCCTTTGCCCTGATATACGGTGCAGAAGCAGTTCTCCCCATGGAACCCAGATATGGGTCACCTCGAGTGCTCGCTTACGACGAGCTTGAGCAAGAGCAACTGCGGCAAGATGATACAACGCTCCTCGAGCAAGAGGAATAGCCGGAAGGTTCATGCCCGAAGCTTGGAGGAAGGTGACCTTGTTCTTCGGCACGTTCAGTCGGCCAAGAATTCCAACAAGTTGACGCCAAAGTAGGAAGGCTCTTATTGGGTAATACGGGTCAGCAGGCCTGGCGCAGTCCGCCTGGAGACCAAAGATGCTATTCCAGTGAGCAACTCCTGGAACATCGAACATCTTCGTATGTTTTACCCATAAGGCGCGGTTGAGCCCCCCGGCATACCACCTTTTGTACAAGCCTTGCCGACGAGGCATGTAACCCTCTGTACAAAGCCAGGCGCAGACCCTGAGCATAAATAAATGAAGCGCTGGCGCCCTAAGTTTTAGCATGCATGCTAGGTTAAGTCTCCCCCTCGGTTAGGGCTGATAGTGCTTAGCGGCGACTAACCCCTAGCATAGAGGTCGAGTGTGCCTCTCTCTGTTCCTTTCCGTCCTATTTGGTTCGCAAGGTACATGGACGTTTCTGCTGAGCTATTTGGAAGAAAGAGGACAAGCCGGCGCTTCGACCCCGGCAAGCCAAGATTGCCGGGGGCTGCAACCACAAGGATCCAACCCCGGCAGGTCAAGGTTGCCGGGGACTGCAGATCCAGATAAGTCTTTAATCCCCTATTATGCACTTCCGTATGAAGTTTGGACGTATCAAACATCGTTTTGCTCCTAAACCACCATGCTCCCACTTCTCCTGTACCCAGGTCCCTCGGTCGGAGCCGGGTCGTAGTCGCGGTGGCAAGGAAATAAACGAAGGGCCTAACTCTACTTCACCCTGCCTCCGCCAAGAGCGTGAGAATGGTCGAGTAAAGTAAAGGGACAACAAGGCCTGTTGCCGGGCGACAATGTTTACCTTAAAAATAACAAGGCTTCATTCCTTGGCATGGGCCTCACTCACGCACAAAGAACCCGGCAAGCACCCTTTTTCATTAAAAATATCCCATACATGTACAGTTCATATAGGATAAAAAACATGAGCAAGGGGATTACAAGTCTTAAAATTAACAAGTGCCCGCAGGCTTACAAACTAAAAAGAGATAAGATGCCCATAATCCCTTTCTTGTCCCTCTCCTCAGAAGGTGGAACAAGATAGCGGGAGGGCAAAAAGAGCGCCTAGGTGAGGTGCAAGGAGCAGAAGGCACCAAGAGAACATCCCGGTGCCGGGAGGGAAGCTGGAAGATGAGGCAGTGGGCGGGAAATACGCGACGAAGGCGTTGGTGCCCGCGTACTCCGACTTAACGGCCGCCACCCGCCTTGTTCGCCTCCCCGACCCTCCTACGCCAGCCGCCCAAGGAGTCGACGGGGAACACGCCGATGGAGAGCTTGAAGAGGAAGGCCCTCGGCAGGGCACGTGGCCGAGGGAGGGGCGACGCAGTTAGTCGGAGTCGAGGTCGGCATCCCGCCGCTCGACACCCTCGTCGTCGCTGTCGCTGTCCTCCTCGTCACTCCTGCTTGAGGAGGAATCTTCATCGTCAGAGGAGCTCTCCACGCAGCACTTTAGGCGAGTTCCAAGATCTCCAAAGACCTTGACGGAGAGCAGGCCGTTCTCCATTAACTTGAAGTAGAGAACGAGCCCCGCCGTCAGGCTGTGGACACGAGCAAACGTCTTCCATCCGCGACGGAGGTACATGACGTGGGGAGTGGGGAAGTCGACGTCGACCCGCATGCCGCCATTCCCGCAACCCCTCATGTGCAGCCTGAGGGTCTGGGCGGATCGAGCTCCATCTCCCGAGCAAACGGGGTAGGGAGACGAAGATGACGGCACGGTGGCTGGCGTAGCCTGATGAAGAACTTGTGAGGCTGGTCCCCAACGTGGCCCTCCATTGGGAGAGGCATCACCGGCAGAGGCAAGGCTGGTGCGCCGCCCTGTCCCCCTCTTCCCCGAGCGCCACGGTGATCTTGGCCTCGCCCCTCCCCCTTCCCCTCGTGGCCGGCTGCGCCACCGCGAGCTCTTATGGAGGAGGGACGCACTCTCGAGCAGCGACCCTCGCCGCCACCGTCGAAGGGCCGACGCCTCATCTCGCCATGGCAGATGGAGGAAAGAAGCCGAAGTGAATGGAGGCGGATGATGAAAAGATGTGAGATACCATCCCCTTCCCCTTCTTATAAAGGGCGGGGTCGGGGCTCGGTCGCCCCACTTAACCAATCCGACCATCGGGGGCGCAGGGAATCGAGACCAACCCGCTGCCCCAATCAGCGACGGCCCGGTTTCCCGCCTCCACCGCCTGCCACTTGCATGGGGGACACATGGCGAGCAAGCAGAATCGAGGGGACGGGTGAGGCGACCGTTCCCCACCCCGTGATCGCGGGACGCGAACGCCTTGAAGACCACGACCCGAGTCCACTCAGTAAATGAGCCGCGCCTCTGCGTCTCCCTCTTTTTATGGGGAAGGCGTGAGCCGCCTCTTTACGATGATGTGACGCATGCGTGCGGAGGCCGCCCCACGCATGACCCCCACGTCATGCACGACCCTCCACGTCGCACGTTCAACGCGGGTCATGGGGAAGCGCAGTGGACGAAAAAGTTACCACAGTAAAAAGATCCGCCCCACCTGCCCGCGCACCGTTCTGGGCCTAGCCCAACAACGCGTCACGCTTATGTGTGGCCCAGGCCCGGGGGCTCCTGTCGGTGTACAAAAGTAGGGGCTTATGTCTTTTGACCCCTTTACGTGTGCACGGGCAGTCAGAGCCACGCCCACGACCACACCGAGCGGGGCAGAGGAGGGAAACCGGAGCACTAGACAACCAGAGCAACGCCAAGGCCAAGAGACACAAAGAGCAAGGGGGCGGGGTGGACTCCCCCGCCAAGACCCTTGCCGGGGCAGCCTTTGCGGCCCCGACAAGAGCCTTTCCGGGGCAACTTGCCCGACGTCAGCAGAGTGTGCCACCCTCGAGCCCACGGGTTCCAACTCCACCAACAAACAACATTGGAACCGAGGCTCGGGAGGCACCTCTGTGACGGCATGCAGATCTTCGTCAAGATCATAAACACGCAAGATCAGATGAGGACCAGAAGATGGCGACCCTCGGCGGGATCCTAGCCGAGGAAATCCACAAGACCCCCAGCGAGCACCTTGCACTACAAAAAAAAGACACATCTATGACATTTTGGGCCGAACGAAATTTTTTTCTGTCATACTTATGACACTTCTATGACAATAATTGTGACAAAACACGGTATCATCATAGATGTGGTGGGGTCCTACTTCTATGACAAAGAATCATGACAGAAAATGGGCTTTTCGTCCTGGCGGGCCTGAGACGCAGCTGCACGACATTCTTTGGGCCGTCCATGACGGAAAAAACCGTGGTAGAAGCGAGGGCGAGGAAAATATCGGGGTGTTCCAGGTTACGTGGGTGGTCGGGGCCGAGCAATGCGCGTTTCTCTCGTACACGCACGCGCGGGGGTGCGAGGCATTGGGCTCTAACTGAACCCGAGCAAGCCATTGGGCTCTAACTGAACCCGGCGACAGACCTTTGCAGTTACGCTGCATCGAACCCGAGCGATCGATCGATGGCTGTTAACTGAACCCGATCGAGCGATTCCTTCGCTACTGCTGCTAACTGAAGCCGATCGATGCTGCCTCTGGATGAACAGTGAGCGTTGTTGGGGGGGGGGGGGTTTGGATGAACAGTTACCGGTGGGGGTGGATGAACAGGACCCCGTGGTGTTGCCTCTGGATGAACAGGACCCCGATCGATCGAGCCGGTTGGGGCTGGATGAACAGGACCCCGTGGAGGGCTGGATGAACAGGACCACCCCGTGGAGGGCTGGATGAACAGTAGCCCGTGGAGGGGTGGTTGAACAGGAGCCCGTGGAGAGGGCTGGTTGAACAGTAGCCGGTGGAGTAGCGCGCGGTGGAGGCTGGATGAACAGGAGCCCGTGGATGAACAGGAGCAGGTGGAGGCTGGAGGAGGTCAACGGTGGATGAACAGTAGCCCATGGAGGCTGGAGGGGGTCGACGGTGGAGATGACCGGTATCCTTTGGAGTCCCATTTTGCAGTACGCCACACCCCTCCCGATGAACATGACCCCCGTTTCGACCGTAGTGCTCCAACACAAGTCCGTTTCCTCCGTTTTGCGATACGCCACACCCTTCTCGATCAACATGACCCCCATTTCGACCATAGGATGTCCGTTTCCTCTGTTTTGCGGTACACCAGACCCCTCCCGATGAACATGATCCCGTTTCGAACGTGGCCGGTCGAACACAATGCTGTTTCCTCTGTTCTGCGGTACGCCAGGCCTCGTTCCATCAGCTGTTCCATTCATGCCCTCCCGATGAACATGACGACGCATTCCGTTCCGACCCAGCCGGTTGGCTCCCCATGAACACGACGACGACGCAGTTTCTCCGTTCTGCCCCAGCCATGTACACGAGCCCTGGCCGTATGTATGCGCGAGTAGGAGTTCGAGACCCTGCTCGTATGTACGACGCGGGTCAGATTTGCTTTCTTGCACATCGCCGCCAGACGACGTGTACATGCTACGCGCGCGCCTCTACTACGACGCGGCGCCGCCTCTACATCGACCAAGATATGTACGACACGCTCGCGACCAGAATGACAACGCCACGACGCTTCTACCGTGGGTCCCGACCGCCGTGCACTTCCTTGCGTGTGAAGATGTAGCTGGTGGGTCCCACCGCCCGGGCGTAAACGCTTGTTTTCTGACGCACTTCCTTGCATGCAAAGATGTAGCCGGTGGGTCCCAGCAATCAAGGGGAAACATTTTTTTGAAATACGGTGGCCCGTCCGGTGGGTCCCCGCTGCCGTGTGGAGGAATAATTATTTTGCGCGTAATAAGGAGGCACTTCCTTGCTGCGGCCGTGGCTCAAATTGTCGCCTCTCCACGACAAATTCCACGTCCGATGGAAGTCGTTCCTTGACCACGTTGACCACGCCGCGTCGAGAGCACCAGGGCGGTGGACGACGGCGAGGCCTAGGAAGGGGACGATGCGGAGCCGGGGAAGACACGACAGTGGAAGCTCACGCGGAGAGGAGTACGAGGGTTCAATGGTTCGGCTATGGTGTGAGGCTGCCGTCGCCGCAGAATAACAACGGGTGTGGGTGAGTAGAGGGATGGCCTTGCCAGCGGTGGGAGTAGTACGGGGTGGTGAAGCCTCCGCGGCATCACAACCGGCCACGGGAGGCAGGAGCAGGTAGTCCCACCGGCGCTGGTTTGGGCGGCTGGAGCAAGAAGACCAGAGGTTGAAGAAGTACTACGGCCGTTGGATGGACATCGTACGGTCACTGCAGCTAGAATCGTTTATATTGACTAAGTTGACAAAGCCCTTGGTACGCGTCAACTTAGTAGGCCCACAGGTCAGCCTCCGAAAGGGTGCGCCCCAGATGTCAGGGGGAGGAATCATTTTTTGGGCGGCTAAAGCAAGAATATTCGAGATTGAAGATGAAGCACGACATCCGTTGGATGGAAATCCAACGGCCACAGCTGCCATAACCGTGTGTTGTTGACAAAGCCTTGCATATGCGTCAACTTAATTTTTTTAGGGGACGCGTCAACTTAGAAGGCCCACAAGTGTGTGGCAAAGAACATATAGCCCATTTGCGATTTGTAAGAATGTACAACTCATTTTTTAATTCTAATGGAATTTACTACAGCCCATTTACAGTTTGTTAAAAGTACAACCCATTTTTTAATTCTAATGGAATTTACTACAGCCCATTTACAGTTTGTTAAAAGTACAACCCATTTTCTAGCTAGGACAACGATTAATAATTTCAACCAACCGCTCAAAACAGAATTCAAAAAAATTCCCACATTTTTATGGGATCCGAAATATTTTTATCCCAAATTTCTACTCAGATTAAATATAATTTTACGTTAAAATCCAACGAAATATTGCGCGCGCAACAAGTAATGAAATTTAAAATTTCAAATTCCAAAAATAATATATCTTTAAACTAATTACGTGCCTGGTGCATTTTTTATAGTTACTGCCCAGCTATTATAATTACATCCCATTTATTATTTCTTAAAGTCCATTTTCTTGTTAAGCCTAATGCATACCTCTTAGGAAAGTTTGCAGCCTAGCGGGGCGAAGAATAACAAGTTGACCCGGATATTGTGTACAACTGTCGGCCCAGTTGCATTGCTGATGTTGAAAAAAAATCCTGTGTAGTACAGTACTACCTAACATGGCTACTCATCCCACATTCAGTGATGCCGGAAAGGCCCAAACAAGGCTTTTGTACAACTTTTTGAAGTCACTGAGCTCAACTAATAACTTCAGAAAAAGATAGATTACAGTGGAACCTAATTAAAAGCTGTCACGAGCAAAGAAATAATTCAACGGGTCTCACTTATGCGTGTGTGCGTGTGTGCGTGTGTGTGTGAGAGAGAGAGAGAGAGACCCATCGGTCGATGCTCGTAAATACATCTTTCAGCCATATGCATTGCTGATGCTCAGTAAAAACTTATATAGTTGACACAATCATATAGAACATCATAGCACACTGAACTTGCATAAAAAAATTTCAGGTAGGCGGCACAATCATGATGGAAGCAGTGGATCGCTACAGGTAGGGCTATGTTGAAACCAACGAACTCGTACATAACGGTTCATCGTCTTTATCAATGACAGGGAAATATCTTGAATGCTGTGAAAAGAAAATGCATGCATAATACAATAATTTCTGCTAGCATATTAAGTTGACGTACAACCCTTTCTAAAAAAGTTCAGGTACAAAATTAGAACAAGTCACAATCAAATGTACTCGCACATCAGTGCTTCACACCCATAGCTCGGATTTAACTAGTATCTGACAAGATTAAGTTGTTACCTCAAATTAGAGCACATCCAGGCAGCAAGGCCTGCCTCTTCTCCCAAAGAAGCAGTGGCCTCCACCGTGCGATGGAGTAGGCCATGTGCCATCCATCGTTCCGAGCAACATGGGGAAAGTCTGACGTTGACTCCTGTAATGGACGTCGTCGATGGACCCTGGCACCAGTGGCGGCGGCAGGACTTCGATTGATGGATTGACCACTTCTTCAACATGCACGAACACTCGACATGTGGTACATCCCTAACGTGGTCCTCGGCGGCCTTGGTGGCGGCATTTAATAATACAACCCGGTTCCTGCACCGTATCTCAACACCAATCACCTTCGGCATGGTGGACGACTTCTTCATCCATGCCATAACCGCTGAGCCCAGGTATGCGGAGGAACAAACATACTTACGAGCTCACCTCCAAGGTCGTCGATAAGCTCATTCATGGACTCGCTGTTCCAAGCATGTCGAGGCATGCCGTGGAAGGTAAGCTTTGTTAAAAACTCAAGCTCATAGGGCACCGAGCCCCATCCTGGGTGCCACTAATCAAAGGTCACCAACAAGGCCATCGCAGAACAAACACCGGAAGATTCAAACACACGATCGCAATGAAAGTTGTCCTGAACTCGACGAAGAAATCAGCCGGTGGCGGATGACTTCGACGAGCAAGTCACTTATTTGGATGTTGTGCGCAATGCCAAGATCTTTGACAAGGTCGTCTGGCGAGACAGAGGCCGGTCGCCGTTGATGGTTACCATCAGCACTTTGCCGCAAACCGGTCGTCAAGCGCCGCCATGCCATCGTTGAGCAACATCACGCAGCGATCAAGGCAGGATTTGACCTCGTGATCTCCGCCTCGGTGATCTCAAGCGCTGATCGGGCGACATGATCGTGAGCTTGCGTCCTGGGAGTACAGGAGGGGGATTTGGGGGAACTGGAGTAGGAATCGAGATTCCAGAGGTGGGGGAGGGCCGAGAGATTGGGGATGAAAAGGTAGCTTGAATTTCGAACATGCGCCAATATGTTTCTCGGCGCTAAGCGCATTTAAAAACACCGGTATGGCCTACATGTCGGCCTAAGAGTCCTTATTCTTTCTTTTTGGAGAGCCCAACCTTTTTTGAGTATCTTTTGAGAGCCCGCCTGAGAGTCATAATTGACCTGCTTGGCATTATGTTACTACTCGGCCCATATTCAACGACACCTCACCGCCCAAACAAGTGTACATCATCGAAAAGACACCGAGCTCAAATTATATAACTTGAAAAAAGGAGATACACTCTGAACACTGGAGAATGGTGATGCCCACATTTAGCCCACCAGTAGTTCGAGACAATAAACAGTTTGAAATAAGGATATATACAACATTCAAACACTGACTAGTGACTACTACTGACATAAACAGCAAGACATGATAGTTCATAAGAAGTCTTGCTACACCACCAAAATGCACCCATCTGAAGTGCTTAGACTCTCGTGATCCGCATTTAGAATGACAATCTAAACAGAGGCAACTATTACATAGTAAGAGTGACATAGACGAGGATGACCAAATGACAAGGAATATGCATAACAAAAGAAAGAACTACCCATCCAGAACAAGGAGCAAAGATAAGAAAGTCATTCGAAGAGATGATCCAACACCATCATAATTTGCAGCCCCGCTTCAGCGACCAATGATCCGGAGACACCAGTACTCCACCTTTCGATGCAACAGCCCAATCACCTATCAACCTGAAGGCTTGAACCACATCACTGCCTGTCGTAATTGAGACATACAAGGATCAAAGTTAACCCGGATGCCTTTGTAATTCTCACGTTCTTTTGGCTGCAGGCTGTATCGTTGACAATCAGGGGAGTTTGCTCCCGAACTCCTAGGGCTCGCCGTGTAGACACAACTTTCCATAGCAAACAGAGCCTCTCTGCCATCAAGGTCCTTGCCAACGGTGATCTCCTGGTTAATCGGATAATTGATTCCGAGAAACAGAGAATGTGAACCAAGGCTGTTTACCCGCCACCAACTAAAAAAATCCTGAAGGCCCCAACAAGCTGGTACCCTGCTCATAGACGTAACAACCACTGTCCGGATACTCACGTATTTCATGGTGCTTGTATAGGGTGGGGTTTTTGCAATATAACTTTTCCGACTCATGTGTCCGAATGATCATCAGTCTTTTGCCGTCGTCTGATCGAGCGAGGAACCAGTTGTGCTTCCCTATTTTTGGCAAAGGTGTTGTGATTACAAAGGGCAGTAACTATAGGGACACTGCATCATATAAAAAAGGACAGACATTGTTAATGTAAGATCAGCATTGTTCAGAGTATGAGTAGGATAATGCAAGAAACAACATTGATATATCCCTGTTGGAACTGGGAGAAAAATACAGGAAAATGTATACTGGGTTCGAAAATATAGAAGTGCCATGCATGGTTATATTCATGTTATCTCGCAATCGATTCTTCACAGGAAACTACCATGTCATGCATGTTATGTAATCATGTTCTCATTCCTCACAAACAAATTCTTCAAGGTAACTAATGCACCATGCATTGTTATATACTCGTGTTCTGTGGGCAAATTTTTGTGAGGATATTATTCTAGCCATTGATTGTCAAGGGCTAATATAGGTATGTACACATGGTAAGCATTACAGATTTCACTACTTCCAAATATAGAGTTCTCCATATGCACATTTACTTCCCTAATGTATGGTTAGATGAAACCAACATTGTGGTGCATGTTTCTACATCATGAAAATGAGGAAACTAACATGTCCATTGATACACACTCATATTTAGTAGTAGTATATAGATTACTATAAAATAAGGAGAATATCCATATATTCCTAACCGTTTGCTTATTCAGGGGTACAAATTGGCTGTAATGACATGACCACAATCGCATGAATTAACTCATTCCAAATATAGCTGATTTACGATGTCTCTAATACATTGCCATAGTTCTACTCAAATTCTGCTCAAACAGGGATATGCAAATCATCACAAAAAGTTCAAACAGTGTCATGACATCATCATTAACATGAGAAGAAAACAACTTACACGCTACCGTCCCAAAGAATACGCAGCCATCTGCTTTGTTGATCGCGTAGATGATGCCATTGTGTTCAATAGCATCACAGAAGTGTGTATCAGCTTTGACGATGATCCACTGCGAGCTGAGTTGTCTCCAGCTAAAGAAGGCACCGTCATAAAGATAGGCAAGTCCGCGGTCGAACAAGGCAATTAGCTTGAAGTCTGCGTAATTCGCATGTCATGTGGGCACTTGGCAGATTACAATCTTCTGCAAAACAAGGTCCGTCCAACTGACGTGGTAATCTAGATGACTAGGACCACGATGGTAAAACTCTACATAATCCAACGGTGGAAGGATAATCTCATGGGAGGTCTGGAAGTTCACGAGCACCAACTTTTTACCGTCTTCCTTGAAGGCAGCCATCCAGTGGGAGTTCATGCCAACCCAGTACATACCAGCCAAGAAGTTTTGGGCGATGGTGATCGGATCAAAGTCGAGGGAAATGATGTACGGCGACCCACTACATACCTGCAAAGAAGTTTCGACTAATGGAGATCGGATTGAAGTCGAGGGGCATCATGTACGCCTCCGTATCATGGTGCCAATCTCGCAAGACCAGATAGCAGCAAGCAAGGTGTCTTGAAAAGCTTTGGCCTCGCTTCGATGATGGCCGTGTGCATGCCCCTCGAGCATGCAGCCAGCCATGTGGCGCCAACATATCCATACACGAACAATGAGAGGTTGAGGACGCCATCGGGAGATTGCTCCAATCGCGGCTCATATGGATCCTGCGCGGTTCGCGTTTGGCCATGGTGGAGTTTGGAAGGTGGGGTTTTGGGGGGCTTGATTTACGTGGGAGAAGGCTGTCGGTGCTGGAGCGGCTAGCGAGGGAATGGTGGTACTGGGGGAGGCGAGCGAGGCGAGGGTATGCGGGGCACAGTGAGATAATGAAGAGTGACATCAGGATCTCCGGCGAGACAGAGATGGATATGGAGTGGTGCTAGGGGAGAGGGAGACGAGGCGAGGCATGCTATACAACAAGCGGTGACAAAGGATCAGACAAAGTGCACAAGGTGAGGCTGACTTTGGTAACTCGGACACGCCGCTCGATGGTGTCATCTCGGCGCAGGGTCTTGTCACTTCACTGTGAGGACCGGATGAATAATAGTATTTTGACCATCAAGTGTACCACAGTTGTACTACTACTAGTAGGAGTAGTAGGAACATGAGTACACTCCAGTGCTAGCATGCCTCTGGGTTCACTTCATCCTCCAGCTATCATCCATATTGCGAGCAGAACCAAATTCTCATGCATGCGGAAGCGCGAAGGACTTTTCCTTTTTGAGGATAACCGCATATTCCTTAACCGTAGTAGGAACATGAGTAGTACTCCCTCCGGTCCTCTTTTGTCTGCGCCTAACTTTTTTCAGTATATATCTATATCTATACCTATACTAATTAGAGACTCCCTAATAATTCCCACGTTAATTAGAAATTAGGAGCCGTTTATCTGGTGGGACCAAGTTATTACGGTGTAGATCTAACCATCAATCAAAATCAGCCCTAGCCACACGTTTAACCATCAATTATCCCTAGCCGCTGTATGAAACAACCCTCTCCCTCAATCCATACATGTTCTTTTTATGGGTCAATCCATACTAATTAATCTAACCAATGGAATTCAGAAAAAAATCAATCTAATCATCAATTAGCCCTAGCCGCTGTATGAAACCAACCCTCTCCCTCAATCCGTCTACCTATCGATCAGCCTGAGCCGCCATACGAAGCAATCCTCTCGCTCAATCCTTCTCTCATCATGTCTCCCACAGAGACTCATTCATGCCCCTTGCCATGTATGTCGAGCAATCCCCTCCCCTTCTCCATGTCTCTAGAGATACCTATACTAATTAGAGACTCCCTAATAACTCCCATGTTAATTAGAAATTAGGAGCCGTTTATCTGGTGGGACCAAGTTATTACGGTGTAGATCTAATCATCAATCAAAATCAGCCCTAGCCACATGTTTAACCATCAATTAGCCCTAGCCGCTGTATGAAACAACCCTCTCCCTCAATCCATACATGTTTTTTTATGGGTCAATCCATACTAATTAATCTAACCAATGGAATTCAGAAAAAAAATCAATCTAATCATCAATTAGCCCTAGCCGCTGTATGAAACCAACCCTCTCCCTCAATCCGTCTACCTATCGATCAGCCCCAGCCGCCATACGAAGCAATCCTCTCGCTCGATCCTTCTCTCATCATGTCTCCCACAGAGACTCCTTCATGCCCCTTGCCATGTATGTCGAGCAATCCCCTCGCCTTCTCCATGTCTCTAGCGACCCTACCAGCGGCACCAATGCCGTTCTTGATGTTGGGTTGCTTGAAGAAAAGCTACGACCCTCTCTCTCCCCCAAAAAGGCTACAATCGATCCAGATTCTCCTAGATTCCTTCCTCTGTGCCCTTTTAATCTCCAAAATTGTGTGTTCGTGCAGGTTGCATACCCGCCATTCATGCTCCATCCAAGCAGCAGCAAGAAGAGCTTGACTTCATGATTGGCGACTAGGCGGGCGCTAGGGTTTCCTCCGCTCCCCTCCCACCGCCGCCGGCCGTCGGCTTCGCCCCCCGCCTCAGCTCCCCTTCCGCCCTACCCTTCCTCCGTCTAGGCCGCCTCGCGCCGCCCCGGAGGTGGTCGGGCGAGCTCGCGCCGCCTGCAGGTCCCTCCTCCATCGTCTCCCCGCCGCCGGGCGGCGCCCCGGCTGGCCCGTGGTGGTGCTGGGCGGCGGGCCTCCTTCCGCCTCGGCACGCTGCGTTCTTCCCGGCAGGGGAGGCGGCGGCAGTGCAGCCCGGCTTGGCTGCGGTCCGGGCCCTCGCGGCGGCCGGGCGGCAAAGGTGGTGACGGCGCCGGCCTCGGCGGCGGACGGCGTGGCGGTGCTGGGTGGCCGACGCGCTCGGCCCAGATCTGGGCCCGACCGTTCTATCTGGGCCCTAGCGGGCTGCCCCGGCGTGGTCTCGCGAAACCGCGGGCGCGTGAGGAGGAGGAGCGGCTTGGACATGGGCCGTCCGGCGACGCCGGCGTCGGCAGCAGCCTGGCGGGAGCTTTACGGGCCCACGAGGGCTCGGCCGGGCCTGTGGCCTACGAGCCTGGTGTGCTCCTGCTATTGCGTCCGGACGGCTACCGTGGTTGACGGTGGAGGTGGGGCCCTCCCGCGTGCCGATGGTGCTGATGCCCTAGTCCCGGCTCTGATTCTTCGCCGTGCTATCCTCACTTCGCGGTGCCGTGGTGAGACGGCGTGGAGGCCTCATGACCGCGTTGGCGCAGGGTGGTGGTTGGTTTGGTGGCGAGATCCAGAGCGCCCGAGGTGCGGGTTGGGATCGGATAAACCTCGCCGGGCCGACTCGCGCCGGTGGCGCCTGTGGGTGCCACTGACCTTCCGGAGGGCGTCGGGCTACCCTTCCTCTCGCCTCGTGTACCGGGGAAACCCTTGGCAGCATCAGCGCCATCGCTGCTGCTCCTTCTTGGAGGTGTTGATTGGTGCCGCGCCGGAGTCTTGGAGCCTAGTGGATGAGCCTGGTGGGCGCAGCGATCATGAGGCTTCTTCGCTTTTGTTGATCCGCCGTTGTCGGCATTTGTTTCTTTTGCTCTTTCTCTCGTTGTTTTTTGGGCGTGATCAGGCCGCTTCCGCCCCAACACCTATCCCTGTATGGTTCGGTTGGTTGCTTTGTATACAAAGCGGGGGAAACCCTTTGTCGGCAAGAGCTTGACTTCACCGACCACAACTCCACGAGGACGAAGTCTGACTTCATCTACCTTACTCCTCCCTCATGCCGCCGCTCGGGACTACCTTGCTGTGTCTCTCTCCATCTCGCACAGGCAAGATTCTTCTCAAATCTCCAGTAAGTTTTGGAGAATAAGATCCTCCTCACGTTGTCCCACCACATTGTAGAGCAACACCTACCGTTGCTCCTCTTTGTTCTCCGCCACTCCCATCTCCCTCATGTTGCAATCGCTTTGATAAGATGGAAACGATCCAATCAAGCCTCACACTACATCTCCTATCCATGACATCTTGAAATTCTGATTTCTAACCACCCAGCAATCGAAATTCTCACTGATCCTTTTTGTTCTGCGGTGTTTATAATCATCTAATAAGCTTATGACAATGCAGCAGAGGAGGATGTGCAGTTCTATATTGTCTGACAATGGTAGTTTGAAGCTAATTGGGCAGCAATCGGTGAGGTTGTCCCGTGAACGAACAACAGCAACGGTGGACTACTGGTGGCATGGCGATCCCTACTCTATTCTCCATCCTTTATATTAAATCCATCATGGAAGAAAGGACCATGCATGCAATTGGCATGATCCCTAACATTTTATCAAGAAAAAAACGATCAAGTACTGGTGGTCTGCAACTCTGCATCCCCTCCGGCAACACAGGGTAATTTATGTAGTAGAGACAGTTTACTTTGATGTATATACATAGGAGGCTTGAATTGCATATATGTTTCCATGTTACAGTATGTTAGCCAGCCAACATAATGGTGTAGAAGATTTTGAATGTTATTATATGTGTTTCATGAAGTACGTGTTAAATCTCCGATTATATGTGTAGTACTCTGATTATCCTTCCTGTCAGAATTAAGTGTGAGGTATGATCATTAGGGTTTGAATATTTCCAATAAAGAAGAAGAAGAAGAAGAAGAAGAAGAAGAAGAAGAAGAAGAAGAAGAAGAAGAAGAAGAAGAAGAAGAAGAAGAAGAAGAAGAAGAAGAAGAAGAAGAAGAAGAAGAAGAAGAAGAAGAAGAAGAAGAAGAAGAAGAAGAAGAAGAAGAAGAAGAAGAAGAAGAAGAAGAAGAAGAAGAAGAAGAAGAAGAAGAAGAAGAAGAAGAAGAAGAAGAAGAAGAAGAAGAAGAAGAAGAAGAAGAAGAAGAAGAAGAAGAAGAAGAAGAAGAAGAAGAAGAAGAAGAAGAAGAAGAAGAAGAAGAAGAAGAAGAAGAAGAAGAAGAAGAAGAAGAAGAAGAAGAAGAAGAAGAAGAAGAAGAAGAAGAAGAAGAAGAAGAAGAAGAAGAAGAAGAAGAAGAAGAAGAAGAAGAAGAAGAAGAAGAAGAAGAAGAAGAAGAAGAAGAAGAAGAAGAAGAAGAAGAAGAAGAAGAAGAAGAAGAAGAAGAAGAAGAAGAAGAAGAAGAAGAAGAAGAAGAAGAAGAAGAAGAAGAAGAAGAAGAAGAAGAAGAAGAAGAAGAAGAAGAAGAAGAAGAAGAAGAAGAAGAAGAAGAAGAAGAAGAAGAAGAAGAAGAAGAAGAAGAAGAAGAAGAAGAAGAAGAAGAAGAAGAAGAAGAAGAAGAAGAAGAAGAAGAAGAAGAAGAAGAAGAAGAAGAAGAAGAAGAAGAAGAAGAAGAAGAAGAAGAAGAAGAAGAAGAAGAAGAAGAAGAAGAAGAAGAAGAAGAAGAAGAAGAAGAAGAAGAAGAAGAAGAAGAAGAAGAAGAAGAAGAAGAAGAAGAAGAAGAAGAAGAAGAAGAAGAAGAAGAAGAAGAAGAAGAAGAAGAAGAAGAAGAAGAAGAAGAAGAAGAAGAAGAAGAAGAAGAAGAAGAAGAAGAAGAAGAAGAAGAAGAAGAAGAAGAAGAAGAAGAAGAAGAAGAAGAAGAAGAAGAAGAAGAAGAAGAAGAAGAAGAAGAAGAAGAAGAAGAAGAAGAAGAAGAAGAAGAAGAAGAAGAAGAAGAAGAAGAAGAAGAAGAAGAAGAAGAAGAAGAAGAAGAAGAAGAAGAAGAAGAAGAAGAAGAAGAAGAAGAAGAAGAAGAAGAAGAAGAAGAAGAAGAAGAAGAAGAAGAAGAAGAAGAAGAAGAAGAAGAAGAAGAAGAAGAAGAAGAAGAAGAAGAAGAAGAAGAAGAAGAAGAAGAAGAAGAAGAAGAAGAAGAAGAAGAAGAAGAAGAAGAAGAAGAAGAAGAAGAAGAAGAAGAAGAAGAAGAAGAAGAAGAAGAAGAAGAAGAAGAAGAAGAAGAAGAAGAAGAAGAAGAAGAAGAAGAAGAAGAAGAAGAAGAAGAAGAAGAAGAAGAAGAAGAAGAAGAAGAAGAAGAAGAAGAAGAAGAAGAAGAAGAAGAAGAAGAAGAAGAAGAAGAAGAAGAAGAAGAAGAAGAAGAAGAAGAAGAAGAAGAAGAAGAAGAAGAAGAAGAAGAAGAAGAAGAAGAAGAAGAAGAAGAAGAAGAAGAAGAAGAAGAAGAAGAAGAAGAAGAAGAAGAAGAAGAAGAAGAAGAAGAAGAAGAATCCATTTGAGTCGGCTTCCAAAGCGCCGGTTTAAGAAATATTGGTCTTGAAATACTCATCTGATATTCAACCTGTTTGAAGAAGCAGAACTGGCCGGTTTTATCATTGCCAAAGACTGTCGGGTTATAAAAACTTGATAATTTCGAGTCATGATTGTTGCAGACACCAGTTCATGATTGTTGCCAACGCCGGTTCATGATTATTAATGACGCCGCGTTGCAGCCACAGGGTCTTAATGATTGGTGACGCCGGGTCAACCTAGTTTGCTCAATCAGAGAATTTGAAAATATTTCTTCGATAATAATATAATACCTGTGGCCCCCAAGTCTTTTGAGCATAACAAAGTGGTGGCTTAAGACTTTGCTTCAATATAAATACTGCCACTTTTAAAGAAATCCATGTTGTTCATCCCAGTGACTAGTAAAAATTGAATACTCCATACTATGTAGCCCCCAAGTGTCGGGTTGTCATGCTTGCATAAAGAACCTAGGACTTGTAATTGTCTTATACTCATAAAAACTTCAACTGCTGTAGCCCTAAGGGCCGGGTCATTATGCAATAATGAGCAGGACCTTGTAGGTGTAATCATGTAGATTTGAGCAATGATGTGTAGTTCTCAAGGGCCGACTCATTATAATATGATGAGCCGGTCTTCAATAATATGAGCAAAAAATTACTTTGCATTAGCCCCTCAAGTGTCACTTGCATGCTTGCAAATGACATGAGACTTGCATATTTGATATAATCTCAACTTAAATAATGTAGCCCCCAAGTGTCGGGTCGTAAGCTCAAATGACTCGGGACTATTCCCTCCATTGTAGAATAAATCATACCCCTTGATGAAATAATAGCCATCATACTGCTTACTTTTGAAAACCTCAATCATAATATTGGTTATTGATAACCATAATAAAAATCTAGCCATGTTGGCTATTCAAGATAATATAACTGCATGAAAACCTTATACATTCAATATCATAATGAAAATTCAGCCAAGTTTGGCTATTTGAATAATATAACCCAATGATTTATGTTTACGATTCCAATGGCTTAATCCAAATAGGTAATCGCGACTTATAGTCCAAAGCCGTGCCGGGTTAACAAACACCGGATAATTTCTCATCATATACCGGTGACTTATTGTCTTAAAGCCGTGCCGGTTTAATAAACACCGGATAATTTATCACCATGCTTTATTCAACCTGTCTCTCGATACAACAAGTTTAAAGTGTCCCGGCGGTTTATCACGGACGGATCATAAAGCCCAACATATAACCTGTGTTTATAACCAAGGCTGCACTTTAAGAATAATCAATGAAATATATCATACCGTGACATTGAATCACATCATTGGTTTACCAATTTTTGTAGTAAGGGTGATAACCCCAATCTTGAGTAATGATAACTCCTTTCATATCGTGGTCGGTTTATGATAAACTGCATCGGGTTGTGATAAACACCGGTTTAGCCATATATAATATCGGGCATCAGTAGTCAAACCAGACCTGGCGGATAGTCTCCGGATTATGATTTGATCATGTAATCGACAACTTGTAATTGAAAGTCAAGCCGGGTTAATGAACACCGGTTTACTCCATAATAAGATGGTAACATAAAATCAAACCGGCAGATAGTCTCCTGATTAGGATTTGACCGTGTTCCACCAATTTGTAATTGACAGCTTGAACCGGATTAACAATGTCGGTTTAAAACGCAATGTAAGTAAAAGTTCTTTAGCAAAAAGAATGTAATTCAAGCAAAGGCAAAATAAAACCATTGCAAATGAGGCTTTATCGAGCCGATCAGATGGTGTTACCATGGTCGGACACCACCAAGCTCCCAATAAGGTGTAGCCATGGTTCAAGTCAGCCAGGTCCCCAATCAAACCGTGGCATTATGCCGATCAAGTGGCGTGGCAATGGTTCGGGTTGGACCAAGCCCCCAAGTGACTCTATGGCCTTAGGCCGATCAAGAGGCGTGACTATGGTTCAGACGTGACCACAAGTCCCCAAGTGATGCATTGGCATTATGCCGATCAAGAGGTGTAGCAATGGTTCGGGTTCGACCAAGCCCCCAAATGATGCTGTGGTACTAGGCCGATCAAGAGGTGTGACTATGGTTCAGACGTGACCACAAGTCCACAAGTCCCCAAGCAGGGTCAACCCGGGCGGCGCTGCCAGCCGGATGGAGCCGAGACGCCGCTGAGATGAAGATCAAGGCCGATTTCCGAAACAGCACCGGGCCGGGATAACGGAGGCGGGCGCGGTAGCCAACCCGCAAGGTGGCTTGTAGTGGAGGATGCGCTTGCAACAGAGGAATCAAACCGCCAGACGACCCCGCAGAGAGAAAATCGGAGCAGAGGGCGACGCAGTCTGGGGAACTCGGTGGTTCAACGACCCATGACTGGGTGGAGCGGTAGCAAAAGGGCGAGGCGACGCCGGTCTTCGAAGGCAGAAGCGAAGCGGTGAGGCAGCCACAACGGCAGGTTGGAGAAGCACTACCACGGCGGGGCCGCGGCCGAGCAACGGTTGGAGTCGCACCCGGTGATGGTGGCTCCGAGTGGAAACGGTGGCCAAGTCCCAGTCCGTAGCCTCATCCAGTTTTGTCGACGGCCGCTCAGAGACGGAGATTGAATCCATATTGACGCTGCTACCATAGCGCGTTCCGATGGATCTTCCTTGTCCTTGGTGTTCACATGCTAAACTCACGCGTAGTAGTAGCTTTCCTTTTTTATTTCTTGACTCGTAGTAGATTGCTTGTACGTAGCAATCATATAGCTGACAAAAGAAACACCGATTTGGCTTCCGGTGATGTACTAGTCGAAGGTACACTAGTATTGTATTGAAAACATTGGGATTGAAGCTTGATATGATGGAAAACTTTTTAACTTATCCACAGCCTCCACCGTCATGGCCTTTGGTTTCCGTGCTGGGGAGTAGCAGTAATGATTCCGGTTGATGCCTTCGGGAATTTGAATTGTATCTAATCAAGAAGAGGTTCCGGACAAACTGACTGTCTCGACGACTCGGGCGAACCCCTTTTGCCCTTGGCTTCTTGCGGCGGTTCAGCGGAAAGTGATCCGGACACGACGGATCGCCTTGGTCAAGTGTGACAAAGGCACACAGAGGCAACCCTAATTTCTTTTCTTTGACATGAATCTCACGGATCATAAAATCTGAGATGATGAACTTAAAGTTGATGCAAACCCTTCCGAGCTGAGTCTTTCTTACCCGGAAAATTGTGGATTCCTTGATCCTCGTGGAGAGATCCCTCCAAGAACTCAACACCACTGCGGCGCTTGCCCCACGGTGGGTGCCAAATCGTCGTGGAATTGTCACGGCAGATGTCCTTAGTGTGAGGACTTAGTCGCGAGGCCAACGCATCTATGTGGTAGCTTGAGAGGGGTTGAGCGGAATCGAGAGACGCAACACAAGACAGGGATTTAGACAGCTTCGGGCCCCGGGAAACATCATCCAATAAAAACCCTACATGCTGTTTGTGGCTAGGTCTCATTATCATCACGAGGGAGTCGTCGTAAACCGGCTCTCCTCTTTGTGTCTAGTCCTAAGATTGTTTCTTCTTGCTTGTAGCTTGTCCCTCTTTGGGGAGCCCTGCCGCCTCCTTATATATGTTGAAGGGGCGGTTACATGTGGAGTCCTATTAGGATTAGGACTAGTCTATGTCTAATGCAAACCGGATACAAGTCCTGGTCTTAACTCCTTGTAAGGTAAATATTCCTCATGCCTTTCCTCTTAAACCGCCCACAATAGTTGAACTGCCTTCATGAACCGCCAGACGGGCCACCGGTCTTGTCGCCTTCCGACCCATCCGCCGGGTCACCGTGAGTTACAATGTCTCGGGCGGGTTGTCGTAAATCGCCAGTGTCTAGGCGGGTCACCGATGAATATCGCCAAGTGCCGCGGACCTCAAATAAATCGCCAAGTCCGCCGGGTTAACTTCCGCCGGTTTACACCGCTGGGTATATCCTCGACAAGGTGCTCGCGGGCGAAGCGCGATTTCCGTGGACATTCTTCGTGGGCGCCGGGCAGTCGCAGGTCCACCAGTGCTTGAAAGAGGTTCCGGCCATGGAGGCCGATTAGGGTGGCAGGTAATGAGGAGCCCGGGCGCGCGGGCTGGAGGAGTACGGCGATGTCGTCCGTGAGCTTCTTGAGGACGGTGAACTTGTTGGTGGTGGCAATGATCATCTGGTCCAACTGAGGGTCATAGTTGGCGTCGACGGCGGCCATCCACCAGCCGGTCTCCAACACCGTCTGGAGACCATCCTCGACGCCATGCCGCAGGCCGACATCGTGGACCATCTGGCACAGCCGCTGGCCGCTTGCGCGCATCACCGCCATGGGTCTAGAGTGAGCCTTTTGCGCTTAGTGTAGGTGCTTAGGCAAATGCTTAGGTGTGTACGATGTGGTAGATGCATTGGGATGGAGGGGCGCCATTATATGAGGGCAAACTGTGTTGCATTCACATCGTGCAGCCTCTTTTCCCGGTCCTCCTCCCATTACTTCCCTCATGCATTAATTGAAGGAGGATGCATTGGTTGTTCAACATTTCGGGAACCGCTACTCCCTCCCTCATCTGCATTAAAGCCGTATCAGGAACTGCGCCGCCCGCTGTCAAACCTAATAGTACTGCACCACCTGTTGCACGCCCGCTGAACACGCCTCCTCGCCTCCATCAAACCCCTCCGTTAAACCCGCATGCAAACCGAGAAACCTGCTCCGGCCACACATCCGTTCATGAGCGGGCCGGAATTAAATGCAACACCGGCCGAGCTCCTCCCGTCCGCCCCCAGTTTAAATGAGGCCAGAAAGACAGCGGGCAAGAATCGCACCCCTCCGCCGCCCCCCATCTCCTCCTTCACCATTTTCTACACTCTTCTGATTACTTCCGAGGAGCCGTTCTCCAGCATATTACCCGGCTGGCGGCCCGCCGAGCCATCCGGATACGGCAAGGCCGCCGGTGCTTCACCACCTCGCTGGCCCGGGACGGAGCTGCTTGCCGCCTAACCAGGTGCGTGGTTCAGCAACTCGCCGCTTCCGCTTCAGCTCGATGAGGAGTGGCGAAGTTGCTCCATCGCCGGCACGGGCGGCGCAGCACACCGACACGGGCGCCGCTGCTGCTGGCTGCATCAAGGCCACCAAGAAATCGCAGTGCCACGCCTCCCGTGGTTCTGTGGGCGCTTTCCTGCTCGCGGCAGCGCCATGCAGAGACAAAAGCCGGGTGCGTGGAGAGCGATGAGTCGGTGGCCAGCTTCTCCGTGTCCGCCGCCATCATCGAGGAGAAGTAGAACACGGGAGGCCGCTGCCACTTGGGTCCCATGAAGGCCACCGCCGAGGCGACGACTGCGTATTTAGGTGGTTTCTTTGCTTCTTCATCTCTTCCGAGGACCTTCGTCGACCCCGCAAAGTGCCGGACATGAGGAAGACAAAGGGATCCGCGGGCGGCCATTTAGATTATGTACTCCCTCACCAGCTGTCGGGAAATTTTTGTTCTAAGAATGGATAAATTGTATGTATCTATAACTAAAATAAGTCTAGATACATCCATTTCTAGGACAAGTATTTCCGGACAGAGGGAGTATTAATTATACCAAGAGAGCCAGATTGGCACCACTTAGTTCATGTAAATGTAATGAAATCCATCATGTTTATATGAAGATCCGGCTTTTTTATACAAAATCCTTCACGCTTATATGAAATCAGTCCGTGTTTGCACGAATTTCATCTCGGTTAGTTAGAGTTGTGAAAATGTATGATACCGGGCGTTGATGTCGCCCTCCTGAAGGAAGCAGGAGGAAATTTGCCTACCGCCGTTGGAGATGCTCTTATGCTGGAATAATAGAGTGACATCAAATCCATTTGAGTTAATTGCGTGTATGATTGTCCCTCTATAAAAAGTTAATTGCATGTACAGTGTACACGTGACTTGCAGGGTGGCTACAGCTTCGTACAGAAAGTTAAAAAGAAACAAGTATGTCGGTGTACTAGAGTAGGGGTACCCTAGTACCCCGAATTCGTGCACGGACAGTTGCAGCGCCCCACGGTAGGGCTGGCTTGATGGCCACCAAGGTCCTCAGCGGCTCCTTTGGAGCCATTCAAGAACAAAGCAGTCAAGACCCCGGCAAGAGGAGCTTGCCGGGAAGGCCACTCAAGGCACAAAGGAAGCGAGGCCCCGGCAAGAGGAGCTTGCCGGGAAGGCTTGGCGGGCCCGAACCCCTGCCGACATAAGGTTCCTCGGCAAGCAAGGCGCTTTGCCGGGCGGGCGACCTCTTCATCTCCGCCTCCAGCTCACCCGCCAACGTGTCACCACGGGCTCTCCCAAGCACGCTGGTCGACGGGCCGCAGCCAGCGGGGAGTAGCGACAGACGGCGCCGACAAGCTACCTTCGTATGACGAGGCGCACTTAACGGTCCCTCATAATCGTTTCGGGCGATCGAGACGGGCATTGATGACCCTTGTCCCTTGTCGCCGAAAGTTAGGTATAGATTATCAGACACTGCATAAAGCGTGTACCAACCTGTGTTTTTACCATTGTAACCTTGTCTACTTGCCACATGTGGTAACCCCTTGTGCCTATAAAAGGAGGCCCGAGGGCACCGTAGAAGGGGTTCGGCTGGTTTCGGTACAGCTCCAGCGTAGTTCATCTCTTTCAGGCTAGGTTTTGTCGCCTGCATTGCTCCCTAGCTCGAAGAGAAGAGAATCCACAACGCAGCAGTAGGAGTGTTATCTCCAGAGAGCTCCGGGTTGGGTAAAACCTCTCGCGCGACGCCTTCGACCCGCTCTTTGTGCAACCTCCGCCCCCCTCCGAACTACAAAGGGACCCAGGTCCCGTAGGTGCTCGTGGGGCATGATCAGCTCTTCCCCCCGACATCTTTGGCGCGCCAGGTAGGGGGTGCGTCGAGGCTGTGTGAACCCGATCCGGCGGTCGCACTAGCAACTCCATCGACGTCTTCATCGACATGGCACCGAAGAAGAAGCCTTCGCAAGCCTGAGCCGTCTGCTGCCGAACCCACCACCACCGGAGCCGCCGTGTGGTGGGGGAACGCCACGGGAGGGACCGCGCTGCCGAGAGAGCCCACGATGCCGCCAGTCCAAGGACAACGCGGCGCTGGGCGCCGGCGTCCGAATCTGCACCGCTGCCCTTCGCAGGAGGCGCGATGCATAACGCCATGATACCCGCGGCACCATACGATCTTTGGATCAAGGCCAAGCCGGAGGATCCCGAGGCCTTCGAGACCCGCATGCACCACAAAGATGCCGCAGACGAAAGTGGGGTATTTGCCGAGGCGGATGCTGCTCCTCCTAACTTGGTTAGGAGTCCGAGCACATCCCGTTTCTTCGCCCAGACGCCGCTGCCGCCAACCACACCAGCGAAGCCTTGGCGAGAGCTCACCATTACTAGATTACCCTCCGACGGCCGATAAGGTCGACGAGTGGAGGGCCACAATTCGTAGTCTCATCAGCTTCACTAACGGCGACGCCCCTGCTGGCAACCGAGTGCTTCGCAATCGCCGGGCGAGGCGATTAAGGCGCGAGCCGATGGCGACGAGACTTGCGGGGTGCACCTATCAGACACTCCCTTCCCGGTTAAGATCGCCGACTCGCCGGATCCACCTCGACAGCGACTCCATCTGCGTTGCCGGATCCGCGAGCTCGCCGCGACCAGCGCCAAGTTCTTCGAACGGCAAGAAGAGGACGCCGAACCCGTCAGACGAAGGCCAAGAGAAGCGCGCCATTAATCTGACCAACGCGCCGGGCCCACTATCGATATGCACGCCGCCAGGAACCAGGCAACTTGTCAGACGCTGGGTTGCCCTGCTCACTCGTGAGCTGCGGCAAGTCCGGTGGCCCGACAAGAAAAACTTCAAACCAGACGTGCCGGAGAAGTACGACGGCAGGACACACCCATCGGAGTTCCTCAGCATCTACACCATCGCGGTGCAAGCTGCGGGGGGACGAGACGACAAGATCCTCGCCAACTACTTCCCCTTGGTGCTCAAGCCAAATGTCAGATCTTGGCTCATGCACTTTCCGGATGGCTCTATTTCTTCTTGGGCAGATTTGTGCCACCAGTTTGTTGGCGCCTTTCACAGCGTGCCACAAGCCTCATGGCCAGGAGAGTGATCTCCACCTGCTTGCCCGTATGAGGGGGAGTCTCTCGCAAGAAATTCATCCAAAGATTCAGTCGAGTGCACTACAACATCTCCAGACGCCCACCCCGCTGCCGTGGATCGGTGCATTCCATCAGAATGTACGAAATCGCAGGATGAGGGAGGAGATGGCGATGTGCAAAGTGAAAGACGCCAGCGAGCTATACGCCCTGGCCGACAAGTGTGCACGCTACCGAAGAAGGAAGAAGACTCCTGTGAGAGAATGTGGGAGCAGAATCGACAAGGAGGGGATCGCCCGGCAAGGAATAGCCGTGGCGGAACAACAGGAGGAAGAAAAGCCAAGAAGTACTAGTTGTCGAGCAGTCCGGCAAGGATGGTGCCGCCAACCAAGCCAAGGCCGGTGGCTCCGCAAGGAGGTTGCCGCTGACACCGACCGCCAAGCCGTGGCGGCCGCCGACAAGCCCGGCAGCTCCAACAAGCAAGATCAGAAAATCCACCGCACTAAGGGCCACGATCTCCAGAGCTGCAAGAAAGTCGAGCAGCTTGTTGAGCTACGTAAAGCTGAATACGAGCGAAGTAGACAAGGAGAAAGCCCAAGAAGGTGCAGGTGCGGCAAGTAAGAAGAGACCCGGTCGGGGAGGACGCCAGCAAGGCCAAGCAGCAAGCAAGGAGATGCACTTCCCCGTACGCGACAAGGAAGAAGATGAAGATGAATATGAAGATGACGAGGACAATGAGGACGATTTAGACTGATGAGCATGAGTTTCAAAAGGCAACAGAGGTCCTTTATGCCGATGGTGGTGCGCCTCTCGCATACCTCGCACCGCCAACTCAAGCAATGGATGCGTGAGGTCAATGCAGCAGAACCGGCCCATAGAGTCACGCAAACCTCTCAAGTGGTCCAAAGACGCCCATCATTTTTGACATTGAGGATCACCCTGATCGCATCACTGCGGTCGGGTGTTTGCCGATGTTGGTCTCACCAACCATCCGCAACCTCAAGGTCACAAAGATGCTGGTTGACGGCGGGGCCGGCCTGAATTTGATCTCCTCCGCAGTACTCCAGAAACTCCAAATCCCTGACAACAAGCTCGAAGAAACTGGTACTTTCCAAGGAATCAACCCAGGAAGGAGCAAGCCCAAAGGGAAGATCACGTTGCCGGTAACATTCGGCAGTGAACTCAACTTCAGAACTGAGAGGGTCATGTTTGACGTCGCCGATTTCCCATTGCCATACAATGGCATACTTGGCCGCCCAAAGACTCGCCAAGTTCATGTCCGCCTCATTATTATGCATAACCTACTCAAGATGCCCGTTCGATAAGCCGCTATTTCTGTCCATGGCGACAAGAAAGACGCACTTATTTTTGCCGAAAAGATTTACCGGGATGCAGCAGCCGCAACAGATAGCAAACCACTTGCCGCTGAAGCTCCCGGGGGGAAGAAGACCACTAGGTCCGGCAAGAGCTCTGTTGCCCACTCCGGGAAGCGCACCTCTTCGGAGTGCTGCGCTACCGTCGAGGACGCACCATCGAGCTCCACCGGCAAGTGCAACAAGACGATGACAGCTCCGCCTAAAGACCAAGAAAGTGCCCGCCAAGGAGGACGCAGACCGGTGGTACCTTCACCATCAAGGCCACGCTTGATCCCAAATAGGAAGGCGAGCTCGCTGTTTTCCTCGGGCGAATGTCGATGTGTTTGCTCGGCAACCATCCGACATCCCCGTGTTCCTGTGAAAGTAATTGAGCACCACCTAGCTGTTCATTCTCACGCTACGCCCGTCAAGCAAAAAGTTAGGAAACAAACAAAGGAGCGCCAAGAGTTCATAGCGTAAGAAATCAAGAAATTGGAAGCGCAGGCTTGTCGAGGAGTCCTCCACCCCACGTGGTTGGCCAATCCTTAGTGGTATGCAAGGCTAATGGGAAATGGAGACTTTGTATTGACTTCACAGATGTTAATAAAGCGTGTCCCAAGGACCCATTTCCCTTGCCGCCAGACGACCAGATTGTTGACTCCACTACCGGATGCGATCTGCTTTCGCTTCTTGATGCATATTCAGTATCATCGATCTTCATGGCAGAAGAGGATGAAGAGAATACCGCATTCATTACACCATGTGGCACGTACTGCTTTATACGGATGCCTTTCGGTTTGAAGAATGCTGGTTCAACCTTTGCAAGGGTAGTACATGATGCTTTTGGACCACAAATACACAAAAATGTAGAAGCCTACATGGATGATATAGTGGTCAAGAGCAAGGACAGAGCGACTGGTTCGTGGATTTGATGAGACGCTTGCAAACTCAAGGCAAGATCAACCTCAAGCTCAACCCCGAGAAGTGCGTGTTTGGAGTCCCTTCCGCAAGCTTCTCGGGTTCTTTGTATCTCAGCCGGGAATTGAAGCCAATCCCGACAAGATCAAGGCCATTGAGCAGATCAAGCACCAAAGCGCTGCTAAGGATGTCAAGGCTTGCCGATTATGCGCTGCTCTCAAAGAGTTCATCTCTAAGTTCCGCTTGAACGCGCCTCTTCCCTTTTTCAAGATTTTGAAAAGGCAGGTCCAATGAAATGGACTCGGCGGAGGCTGCGCCGCAGACTTGAAGAGATACCTGTCCTCCGGTCCAATACTTGTCGCACCTAAGCCACAAGAGAAGTTGCTGCTGTATGTAGCGGCGACCAATCAAGTGGTTAGTGCTGCGTTAGTAGCGGAGAGGGAGGCGGATGATGAGCCGGCAACCAAGGCAAAGCGATCCAATGACAAGAAAGACGCTTCGCCGTCAAGCTCGTCCCGATAAGGACGGATCAGCCAGGGCTGCGACAAGATACGGAAGAAGATGGTGCAGCGCCCAAAGATACTTTGTCGGTTCCCTTTTGCGGGGGGGCTAGATCGAGGTACTCGGGTGTGCGTAAGCTGCCGCCTCCTCATGGCCTCGAGAAAGTTGGGCGCCATTACTTCCGTGCACATGAGATAACAGCTTGTCACCGCTTTCCAATCAAGAGGATATTGCAAAATCCGTACAACAGTGTGATTGTTGAGTGGGCGCTGGAACTGTCAAGCTTTGGTCTCAAGTTCGAAAGCACTTCAACTATTCAGAGCAGGGCATTGGCAGAATTCATAGCAGAGTGGACGCCAACGCAAGATGAAGAAATTCCAGAGACGAGCATCCCCGTCAAGGAGGAAAATAAAGAGTGGCTGATGTACTTTGATGGTGCCTTCGCTGCAGTAAGGCGCCGTGCCGGGCGTGCTGCTTATCGCACCCACTGGAGAGCACCTCAAGTACATAGTCCAGATGCACTTTCCCAAGGAACAAGCAACAAACAACACCGCAGAGTACGAAGGCTTGCTTGCCGGTCTCAGGATTGCGGTGGACCTTGGGATTAAGAAGCTCATTGTCAGGGGAGACTCACAACTTGTCGTCCGCCAAGTAAATAAAGATTACCAGAGTCCGTTGATGGAAGCGCACGCCGATGAAGTGAGGAAGCTGGAAGAGCACTTTGAAGGCTCGCAAATGGAACACGCTCCAAGAGCATGTAATGATATAGCTGATGGCCTCTCCAAATGTGCCGCACTCAAGTTACCTGTGGAACCAGGGATTTTTGTGCTCAAGCTGACTCAGCCAACCGTGACACCATCGACAGGACAGAGCAAGAAGAGAAAATTGGTTTCCGGCGACTACTTTCCGGCAGAGCTCTCCGAAGCCGCCGCCAAGAAGGTCCCTAAAACCAACGCAAATATCACTGAGGAGCAGTCTGCTCCGACAAACCATGCGGTTTGTATCGTTGAAGCACACGCCCCGACAAGCTTAGCTCCGACAAGCTTGACGGGATCATCGAAGCTCAAGGACCCGCAGGCCCTTGCCAGAGAAGCCGATGGTCCCGCAGCGATAGATGAGCCTTTAGTCTCGTTGTCGAGCCACAGTGCTCCAACGTAAGGGCACAGCAGATCGTCCATTTCCTTCAGACAGAGAACTTCCCAAGAGCAAGAAGAAGCGGAAAAAGTAGCCCGGCAATCAAGTATGTACCAGCTTTGTTGACAACATCCTGCATGTAAGAAGACTCAACAGAGTGAAATTGAAGTGTATTTGCCGGAAGATGGATGTAAGTTGGCGGAGATACACGGAGGCATATGTGGTCACCACATTGGCGCGAGAGCTCTTGCTTCAAGCAAAGCTTTCCTAAGAAGGTTTCTTCCGCCGAAGCCCTCCAGATGCAAATCGCACAAGTAACCAAGTGTGAAGCGTGCCAATTCCATTCAAAACAGATACACCACCAGCTCAAGCTCTCCAGACGATCCCTTTATCCTGGCCCTTCTCGGTCTGGGCTCGACATCCTCGCCCCTTCCCCGAAGCTATTGGGGCTTTGAATACTTGTACGTCAGAATCGACAAGTTTACAAAGTGGCCGGAAGTGGAACCAGTGAGGAAGGTGACAAAGACAGCCACCGTCAAGTTCTTCAGTCAATTGTTTGTCGCTTTGGGATTCCTAACCGGATCATCACCGACAACGACACAGCTTCACGAAGTCGCACCTTCATGCAAGACGCCCAAGATCTTGGCGCCAAGATTCTGCGAGCTTCCGTTGCTCATCCAAGAAGCAACGGTCAAGGTAGAGAGCAAACGCTGAAGTGCTGCGAGGACTCAAGACCGTAACTCGACAGTGCTGCACAAGTGCGGAAGGAATCGGATCGAGGAGCTGCCGCGGTTCTTTGGTCGATCAAAGACGACGCCAAATCGAGCCATCGCCGCACACCCTTTGCTCTAATCTACGGAGCAGAGGCAGTTCTCCCCACGGAACTCAGATACGAGTCACCGAGTGCTCGCTATGATGAGTTTGAGCAAGAGCAGCTGCGACAAGATGACGCGCCGCCTCGAGGAAGATCGTCTTCAGTCAGACGAGCTGCTCGTTATCAAAGAAGCTTTGCGCCGCCACCATAGCCGCAGTTAATGCCGAAGCTTCGAGGAAGGCGACCTTGTTCTTCGCGCCCAATCCGCCAAGAATTCCAACAAGTTGACGCGAAGTGGGAGGGCCTTATCGGGTAAAACGAGTCACTAGGCCCGGCGCCGTCCGCCTTTGAGATCAAGACGGCTTTCCGTGAGCAATTCCTGGAACATAGAGCATCTTCGCAAGTTTTACCCATGAGGGCGCGGTTGCGGAACCTGCTCAAGAACCACCCTTTTGTACAAGTCTTGCCGCTGTTGCATGTAATCCTTTGTACAAAGCCGGGCGTAGACCCCGTGCATCAGTAAAGCCTATGGTTGCGCACATTTTTGTTAATACATGCCTTCATAATAAAATATGCATGTGTTTACTAACATCTTCTGCAGCACATGCACCCGGTAAGCGATAATGAGCCATTAGGCTCCACAACTTTCTTTTTCTCTTCTTTCTTCTCAAACAAGAAGAAGGTTCATCCACCCACAAGTTAACCGGGGGGAGAGGAGGAGATAATGGTGTGGGCGTCGCTCGAGGAACTAAGCCGCTTGCCTAAGACGGACAACAGAAATGCTAAGTTGCTTAGTTTAAGCGACCAGTTTTAAATTTTCAAGTTATCTTCCTCGAACGATAGTACTTTTGTATGGAAAACCTGTGCTGGAGGAACCAATCAGGATCGGTCGCTACTTACTTTGTTTCGAGTCCACTCAACAATTTAAGTGAGTCATGACTAGTCCGCTGACGAGGTTGCTTGTCGGTAGCGACTTCGCCAAAGAAGTCAAGTTCCGCACTTAAGGCCAAGGGCAAGGGTGCTCGCACCGCAAGTTTCCCTGAAAGCATAGGGTGAAAACATACAAGGGAAGAAATCGAGTAAAGGAAATAACATTGCATTCGATGGCCTAAGATAGTGTATATTACAAAAATAACTTATCGCGGCACTAGCTAAATTGTTCTCGGAACTGAAATAACAGCGAAGAGAAGAAAGGTGCGCCGGCGTCCAAGCCTCGGCAAGCTAGAGTTGCCGGGGGCTGCGGCAAGCCAGAGTTGCCGGAGGCCACGGCAAGCCGGAGTTGCCGGGGTTTGCGGCAAACCAGAGTTGCCGGAGGCTGCGGTATCAGATAAGCCCTTCGTCCTTCTTCAAACATCCCTCTTTCATTAAAAACATTCTTCTCGGATACAGTCCGTGGAGAGTGAAAAACATGAAAGAGAGGATTACAAGTTCTTAAATGCAGATAAGGCCCGAAGGATTACAAATTAACAAGATAAGATGCCCGTAATCCCTTTTCTGTCCCTATCTTCAGGAGGTAGGTTAAGGAGGCGGGAAGGGCAAAGGGAGCGCCTACGCGAGCTACAGGTGCCAGAAGGCACCAAGAGAACATGTCGGGGGCTCTCCGAAGGCTTGACGGGGACGGCAGCGCCGGAAGCAGGGCTCGAGGACGGGGCGGCAGGACGTCAGCACACTATCGAGGGCACTACGCCCTCGTACTCCGACTTGACGGCCTTGTCGCCATCCCTCTTCCTCTTCCACAACCTCCCTACGCCAGCCACCCAAGGAGACGACCTCGGGGAGTTCAAGGAGCCGGCGACACGGATGATGGGGTCGCCGGTAACGCGCGGAGCGGCGCCCGACAACTAGTTGGGCCCGCTACTCGCCGTCATTGCCGCCTCCTCCTCGCCACTCTCGCCGAGGAGGAATCTTCACCGTCGGAGGAGCTATCCACGCAGCACTCGCCCGAAAGTGCCAAGATCCTCAAGACCTTGACGGAGAGGAGATCACCCTCCATTAACTTAAAATGGACGGTAAACCCCGCCAAAGAAGTTGTGGATGCGCTAACGCCTTCCACCCACGATCAAGATACATCACATTAGGGGCTGGGAATACAACGCGGACTCGCGTGCCGCTGATCCCACAGCCCCTCATGTGCAACCTCAACGTCTCGGGCGGATCCGACTCCATTGCCATCGCGAACGGAGCTGGAAGCCGGAGACGACGACGAGGCGCCCGGCGCAGCTTGACGAAGAACTCGCAAGGGTCGTCCCCCGTATGGACCGCCGCGGGGAAAGAAACCGCCGGCGGGGGCGGAGACGGCGCGCCGCCCCGCCCGCCTCTTCCCCGAGTGCCTCGAGCTCGTCCACGACCTCGCCCCCGGAGAGGAACCGCCGACGGAGGCGGAGACGGCGCACCGCCTCGACCGCCTCTCCTCGGGCTCCTCGGCCTGCCCACGACCTCGCCCTCCCTCTTCCCCTTGCGGCTGGCTCTGCCACCCCGGGCGTGGGATTGGGAGGGGTGCGCTGTCTAGCTGCGACCCTCGCCGCCACCGATGGAGAACCAAGGTTCCCTTTCTCCATGGCGAATGGGAGAAAGGGAAGCAGAAGCTGAAGAAAAGAAGGGATGGGAGAGTGCGGGCTTCTACGCTCCCCCTCCGCCCTTCTTAAAAGGAGCAAGGTGGGGGCTCGGCCGCCCCGCTCGGCGAATCAAGGCACAGGAAGAGCAGGGAATCAGGACAGACCTGCTGCCTCTGCTCACAACGGCCCAGTTTCCCACTTCCACCGCCCGTGACCCCGAGTGCATGGGAACCACGTGGCGGAGATACAGAACTGAGACGACAGATGAGGCGACCTCGCACGCCGCCCACTTCACCCACGACACCACAATTAACGCGTGCCGTTACAGAAGAACGCGGTAGGCGCGTGCCATTCGTGGGAGACGTGGTGGGTCCAAGGCAAGTAACGGCGTAATCAAGACCACGCTACTGCAGTAATCGCTTTTGGGCCTGGCCCAACAGAAATTGGCGCCGTGTGTGGCCCAGGCCCGGGGGCTCCTGTCGGTGTATTAGAGTAGGGGTACCCTAGTACCCCGAACTCGTGCACGGACAGTTGCAGCGCCCCACGGCAGGGCTGACTTGATGGCCACCAAGGTCCTCAGCGGCTCCTTTGGAGCCATTCAAGAACAAAGCAGTCAAGACCCCGGCAAGAGGAGCTTGCCGGGAAGGCCACTCAAGGCACAAAGGAAGCGAGGCCCCGGCAAGAGGAGCTTGCCGGGAAGGCTTGGCGGGCGCTGAACCCCCAAGCGCGACAAGGTTCCCCGCCATGCAAGGCGCTTGCCGGGCGGCGACCTCTCTTCATCTCGCTTCCAGCTCACCCGCCAACGTGTCACCACGGGCTCTCCCAAGCACGCCAGGTCGACGGGCCGCAGCAGCCGGGAGTAGCGACAGACGGCCGACAAGCTACCTTCGTGGCGGACGGAGGCGCACTTAACGGTCCCTCATAATCGTTTCGGGCGATCGAGACGGGCATTGATGACCCTTGTCCCTTGCCGTCACGAGTTAGGTATAGATTATCAGACACCGTATAAAGCGGTGTACCAACCCAGGTTTTTACCATTGTAACCTTGTCTACTTGCCACATGTGGTAACCCCTTGTGCCTATAAAAGGAGGCCTGAGGGCAACGTAGAAGGGGTTCGGCTGGTTTCGGTCCAGCTCCAGCCTTAGTTCATCACATTCGTGCTAGGTTTTGTAGCCTGCATTGCTCCCTAGCAAGAAGAGAAGAGAATCCACAAAGCAGCAGTAGGAGTGTTATCTCTCCGGAGAGCTCCGAAGCTGGGTAAAAACCCTCTCGTGTGCATCGCCTCGACCCGCTCTTTGTGCAACCTCCGCCCCCCTCCGAACCACAAAGGGACCCAGGTCCCGTAGGTGCTCGTGGGGCACGATCAGCTCTTCCCCCCCGACAGAGTACCTCCTTAATCTTGTATTCTAAGTACTCTGTGGGTTCCACTCTCAGTACAGTAGCGAAAGAAGTATATATTAAATAAGTAATATATAATATAAAAATCTAAAGTTAAAGACAGAATTCGAACTCATGTCATCGCGTTGTGAGCATCCGACGCTAACCAGTCCATCACATTTTTGTTGTATACCATGCTGGAGATATATCTCCATGTTCATTCTTATATTCCATCTGTTTTAAATATTTGTCTTTTTCAGATTTCAAATGGACTACCACATACGGATGTGTATGTAGACATATTTTAGAGCGTAGATTCACTCATTTTGCTCCATATGTAGTCACTTGTTGAAATCTCTAAAAAGACAAATATTTAGGAACGGAGGGAGTAGAAAATAGAGTTGGTGATGATGGTGTGCGTGCCATCCTGCAATATATGCCGTCGGATTTATATCTAATGGATAGGAAGAAAACTATGGTAATTTTGCAAAAATATACCCACACCCCTCTCCACGTTCGCAAATACAGCCTTCCCTCGTTCATCCTTTTCTCTCACAAGATAAACTACTTGTACAAATGCATCTTGATGTTCTGCAACGCATCGGGCATCTAGCTAGTTTCTTTTAAAATAGTTACTGCGATAATTGGGTTGAAGTGATATATTTTATGTCCGTTCCAATGATTTCAGATTCACTAGTAGTAACAAAGAAAAGGTTGCCTTGTTAATTAACGGAAAACAGGGTTAAAACTATCACATGAGGCCGGTAAAAACGAGGCACACCGGGTTCAGGGCCATCACAAGACATCCGTAGCGCGAGAAGTCTACATATCGAGGGGGCTACTGAGCGAGGCACATAGACACAATGTTCGAGAGAGAAACCAATTGATAGATTATGATCAGATCGAGTTGTCACCCTTCTGCTGTCATTGTTGGGGTGGGGGAGGGGGGAGAGAAAGACGTACCGAGAGTGTGCGCGGTAGGCACAGAGGCACAACTAGCGAGTGTGTGTGTGTTTGAAAGAGGAGTAGATAGATTACTGTCAAGATCGAGTTCCGCCCTACTCCTTCGGTGTCGGGTAGTGTGTGTGCGTGTGTGTGTGTTTGAGAGAGAAGCCAGTTGATAGATTAGTATCAAGATCGAGGTGTCACCCTACTCCTTCGGTGTTGGGAAGTGTGTCTGTGTGTGGTTGTGTAGGTGTGGGTGTGTGTGTCGGGGGGGGGGGGGGGCTGGGGCAGTGACACTTACATATCCCTACTCTTATAAAAAACAGAGTTGGTGATGATGGTGTTCCTGCCATCCTGCAATATAGGCCATTCGATTTATATCCGACGGATAGGAAGGAAACTGTGGCAATTTTGCCAAAAGATATCCACACTCCTCTCCGCATTTGCAAATAAGGCATTCCCTCGTTCATCCTTTTCTCCCACAAGATAAACTACTCATACAAATGCATCTTGATGATTGGTGCAACGCATGGGCATCTTGCTAGTAGGGAGAAGGAGTTTGTGTGACACATATCTAGCTATATTAAGGGATAGGTAGATAGCATTTGTGTGAGGCATACTTAAAGCATCACGAAGATAAACAAAATTGTGTGCATGCAAGTGCCGAAAAAAATGAAGCGAGAAACAATGTGTGCGCGCACGCGCGTGTGTGTGTGAGAGAGGGAGAGGGAGAGGGAGAGAGAGAGAGATAGATAGATAGATAGATTGATAGAGAGAGAGAGAGAGAGAGAGAGAGCGAAATCTCAGAACAAAAGGTGCTCTGATGGAATCCCATTGTATGTATTCATATGGTTCCAGAACTCGAGTTAACCTTAGGCATATGTGAGAGAGACATTATTATACTTTGAGACATTAGTGGCTGTGGGTGGGCGGAATTAAAGGGGTGGGCGTGTTCGACAGAGAGAGCGTGTGTGTTTCTGTGTGAGAGACTTGTAGGACGGGGTAGAAAGATGAATTCTAACCTTGACGGAGGGAGAGAAATACATGAAGTGCGCGTGTGTGATTCCGATGACCACAGGGAAATGAGATATGTATGCGTGTGAGAGAGATTGCACAATTCACTCACGTATCACTATCTAGCAATCATGGACGTGCATCGCTTGAACATAAATAATTATCTACTTCGTATCGTGGCCAAAGGTACAATATCGATTCAACGCTATAAAGATTGGACACTCACATATCACATTTTTTCTATTAAACAAACCTTTTTAGTTGTGCATGCCAAAGTTATAGTGATGTTTCTTCAAACAACCAATGTAGCTATCATGTACATGCACTATTGTTACTCTTGCATTCAAAATCATTAGTCTTGGATGATTTAAGGTTCTATTATGAGTAATATATGTAATATTCATATATGAATTGAACGGCTACGCAATTTATGAAATGGAGGATATGTAATCATATGAGGTAACACTTTTAAGTAGCGGACTACAATATCCATTTCTTTTTGTGCGCCTGTACACTAATATGTCAATGCATTATGTTTAAAGTAAATAACCAATTGCACTAAATTATCTATTTACACGAGAAATTCATAGGCTGAGCGTTTGATCCCTTTTTTTGTGAACGCACCACTACACCCGTACGATTGGTCGCGCCCGTGTGAACGTCCAAGTTATCGGTGCATCATCCCGAGTTATTGTCTTTTTTTCTGGGGTGGACTTCACACCGCTTATTAATCGCCGACGCTGCGCCCCGTGTACACAGCCTCGCATGACCTTCCCGCTTAGCACGCCCAAAATTAGTTGAAATCGGATACAACGATCCTGCGGGCGGCAAAATCTCCCGCCTCCTTCTAAAATTTCCGCCACATTAGTCTTTAGCATGCGAAATTCCCCTTTTGTCCTTGGTGCACGGAGACCAACAGTTACAATACCGCCCTCATCTACGTAATAGGTCGGGGCTGCTTTGGTAACTTCCGGTTCCCCCCACTACACGACACCCCATTTCCTCTCCCTCTCCCACAAAAACGACTAAATCCACAAAGACTCGAAAGCATCTCACGCCACGCCGTCTGCATTTCATCGGCCTTTCTCCCCTCCCCTCTCGAAACCCTAGACTGCTCATCCACCAGCATACCAGAGCCCATTCACTGCCAGCGGCGTCCACCTCGCCGGATCTGCTTGTGCGGCCGCATCTACCCCTCCCACCTCCCCTAGAAACAAGTAGACTGCTCATCCACCACTGTACCACAGCCCATTCAGTGTCGGCCTTGTCCACGGCGCCGGATTCGCTTCACGCAGATTTCGCCAATCATAAGATCCGCAGTGGCTCATTCGTACTCCCCACCAGAGACGCTTCGTCCACACCCCCCGGAGCCGCCCCACCGACGCCCCCGTCGACGTCCTCTGATCCTCTTCGTCGACACCTTCCTCAACCCTACCGGAGCCGCTTCGCCGACACCATCGTCAACCCCACCGGAGTACCTGGTATTTGCGCCCCTGGAGACTGGACTCGACGGGGGTAAGCTTCGTATGTCTTCCTCTGTTGTAAAGGGGCCACCCTTAGAGGTGGGCTCCCTTTACGCATGAGGCATGTTAGTGCGTGTCTCAATCCCTTGAGACATGCTAATTGGTTTGGTAGGAAATATAACAATCTAATTAGCTCGGGCATCCGATCCCCAATTCTTGTTCACCCCGGATGATCGTACGCGTGTGCATAAATAGCACGGGCACACATACGCGTGCGGGATTAGACCGCACGCACCACTCGCGCATACACACGTGCGTTACATGCACGCATGTATCGCGGGAAGCTAACGCGTCCTTAAACTTAAGTATATGAAAAATAGCTTTTTGGTCCCTTTCGTCCAGAGGTTAGGACATCGTCTTTTCATGTCGAAGACACGGGTTCGATTCCCGTAAGGGATAGGTACTTATTCCCGGACAGGCAATCAACCCATCAAGAAACTCGCATAACTTGCCTCTGAGACCGTTTTGCTAGACGAGCTCACCCCGGTCTATCGACCTCGGACCTCAGCTGTCCATTTCTTATTCATTCAGGGCGCCCCTAGTGGACTTGGCGGTGCTCCTTTCTCAAACCAGAACAACTCTGAACGTTAGGGAAAATAAGGGAAGAATCGAATTAGTCTGTTTTTTGCTATTTCGTACTGTATAATTCCTTTGTTTATGAT